>JAJJWX010001098.1:3000000-3446390 GCA_023529315.1 Papaver bracteatum | reverse complement strand
ATGATTGAAATGAGAGTTTAGACATATAACCATTGGAGGATATATGCATTGTTGTGATAACACATATATGTATAAGTCCTTATTGCTTGAACCAAAGTTTGCGTAACTTTGTTGATCAAGTGAAACCGGAGTAGTGCGTGAGCTCAGTCCGCGAACTCAACATACAAATCGTCTCACGAATCCAGTCCGCGGAATCGGCGTAGTTCTCAAACCCGAGAATTTCGCTGAGTTTGTGAACTCCTTCCGGGAACTTATTTTCGCGAGACCAGTCCGCGAAATTGAGTAGGTTATGTCTAAAAACGATGTTTGTGAACTTATCTTAATAAACTAAAGAATTCTATTGCAAATCGTGGCTTTATAGTTCATGAATCAGTTCGAGTGAATCACTTTGTTTTTGCTTCGATTGTGTCTTATGTAGTATATTAAGATCTAAGCAATTGAACAACTCTCTAACTAGTTCATTTGAGTCATTTGGACTAGTTACGGTGAAGAAGAATATGGTTGATATGAAATTTATCATATGGCTAACCATTTGCTAATTATTGTTGAACCAACGAATGTACAAGTTTGGGCACGATTTTCACAAGCTATGGTTTTGATCTAACGGTTGATAAATATTAGCTTGAATATAATCAAAGTTTTCATCTAACGTGGAATATTGAATGTTTTGTTACTAAGCTAACATTGATTGCAAACCCTGATTTGAAAGACTATATAAGGAAGAACTCTAGGAACTAGAAACCTAATACCCCACACATTTTGTATGATACTAGTTTGCTAAGATAGAGTTTTATTCTCCTTTAACCTTTGGTTTTCTTCTTTATAAAACCAGGTTAACGACTTAAAGACTTTTATTGATTGTGAAGCTAGACCTATACTACTTTTATCATAGTTGTGTGATCTGATCTTGTTGTTTCTATTGTACGAGTATGAAAAGGCGAGGGTACCCAAAATATACCTCAAGCTATAACTTTTCCTTCCTATAAGTCCTTCTCTAAAGTGATTGTCTATAGACCGAGTTGAGACAATACAACAAATCGGTTCACACTTTGTGTGATCGCCTATGGATACTAGATCGAGACAATACAACAACAAAGTGTGTTTACTTGATACAAAGGTTCGCACCTAACCAAACTCAATAGGGATTCACGATCAAGTAAATAGAATTAACGCGCTTGTAATTTACTTTAATTATAATAAAACAATTATAATGCTAAAATATAAAGTAAATGATACAACAAGATTTTGTTAACGAGGAAACCGCAAAATGCATGAAAACCCCGGACCTAGTCCAATTGAATACTCTCATAATTAAGCCGCTATACAAAATAAGACAACTTCGTATAGTTGAGACCAATCAACTAAACCTATATATAGTTCACCTAGTTCCCTCAAAGATTCCTATGCCTCAACCTGTAAAACAAGTCACGACTTGAAATAATTCCTTTGATCGTATTCTAAATAGTAAAGGAACAACAAATCCGCTTTGGTATCAACTCTTTCAACCAAGTGATATGAGTTGCACAAATGTTCCTTGTTTTTCTTAACATAAACTCCTTTGCCAGTGTTCCAAGATCTATCTTACGTTAAATCACCCAAAGGCAATCACTAAGATTAATCCAATAACACTCTTAAACCAAGTGATATGTGTTGATGCCGATCTTCCTCAATTAATCAATCCAATCTACCATAAGGATAAACCGATTATTAATTGGATCCTCTTTTTCCCAAATAAGTATTGTGCAAACCAAATATTATAAAAACACCAAGTAAGAAATCTTCAATATCTTATTTGTCTTAAAATCTTCTTAGATCTTCAATAAACACCGCACACAATCACTTGAATCTCTTGTGATCAATCACACACGTAAACGGAGTCTCATAACAATGGATTATCACAAGATCGCCTTTAGATCTAACAACAAATCTAAAGATCCCCTCGTCGAACCTTGAACTAGTTTGAGTGAATCTTATACCAGAATAGAAGATTCTCAAGCATAAACAAACTAGGTGCAATCAAGATTCAACCTCCGTTAGTGAATCAAATCAATAAGAAAACTAAAGATAAACTGAATATCTAGTTTCCCACCAACGGACGCGCTAGAGCTTCTCAATCCCAAAGAAGACTTTAAACTGAGCGGCCGTAAGAGATTTCACCTAATTAGATTACTCTCATCTCCCGATAGGCTCCTCACCAGAACAAAGACAAAAGAGGAAGTTTAGGTTACACTAGGATTAGTTTGCTAGAAATTAAAACTCAAAGTATTTATAGACAAGGAAGTTTGGACACCAAGGAATTTCCAAAACCTAAAAATATTCTCAAGATATTTTCATTACTCCACCAGATTCGGTTTTCATAATTCCTGAATGCATTGTCCAAAAATAATAATCGAATTCCTTGGAAAATCTAATTAGCAAATGCACATTACTAATTCTTATTTTCCATATATAATTAAAAACCCTTAATTAAAAAGATTCTTAACTTATTTAAATTCGATCTTGGGATTTACTTCCTTCTTAGCCTTTTAAGGAATATCTTTGAACAAAATAGAATAAGCATTAATGCACCATGTTCAAAGAGTGTCGACATCTTACTCTTGCAAGTCTTTACCATGCTTGCTCACTTGAAACCGATTTACCACACTTCCAAACAAGTTTAGAATTGGTTCATCTGACTTTCAAGACTGTATGATTGATCAAGTTCCACTCAATCAAATCTCATGGGTTTCATGTGAGTATTGTGCATAGTTACACTAGCTTACCAAAGAAACGGCCGACTAGGTACTAGGATCGGTTCCCTCACATATATATGGTATCTAACTTGTATGCACCGACATGTCTATAGGATCGGTTCCCCTTCCAAAACTTTGCCGCACATGTTCATAGGATCGGTTCCCTTTCCAAAACATTGTTGCACATGTTCATAAGATCGATTTTCCTTTCTTCCATAAACCTTGTTGCACCTCATACAAGGATCGGTTCCCCTTGTGATGCACCGCACTCTTACTAGGATCGGTTCCCCTTCCCAAAAGAATAAGTTCGTACATACACAACCCGATCATACCCCAGGTGATTACTTAAGATTTGTTTTACTAATAAAAGTCATACCAATACAAAAGTCCGCCTTATGTGAATAGTTTTACCAAGAACACACACAAGTTGTGAACGGTTATACACATCACACATATTGGTCGCTCATAAGATATGCAATGAAGAACAACCCCAATAACACCTTGCGATTTCCTTTCGGTTCACAACACGTATCATGAACTTACTTCCTTAGAACACATGTAAACATTGTTCCCTAGGATGAAATCCTCACCTCATACCCATACATAATCACAATAGCATTCATACGATTATGTTGATGTCTTATATAAAAACTTTAATGGTTAAGCAAGAAACTTCATATTGTATTCCTTAATACTATGTCTATATAGAGGTTCATGCTTCGCAGCTTTATGTTTTCAATATGCACGACTTGAAAGATATGTTAGAGAATGAAACATTTCAAGTCAAATATCACTAACCTCGAGTGGAAGGATTATGTTGTTGTTGTAGATACGCCTTCTTCTTCACATCTTCAAGTCTTCGCAATACTTGTAATGTCTCATCCTAATACTTTCAAGCTAACCTATACGAAGTTGACTATAGTACATATAAATCAAGAGACTTTAAATGATTTTTGCTTCACTAAAATATGACAACCAAACTTGACATAACAACGCTTGGTGGGTTCAACCGAGAAATGCTCTAACAGTACAATTATAATAATTGGCTTGAGATTTCTATCTCCGATAGGCAAGATATAAAAAGTAGTCACAAACACTTCGTCTCATCGCTTTGTGATTCCTCAATAATCTTCTTCGCCACGATTAAGTTTATTATGAGGTGATTTATAAAACTGAGTTGTTCTTCAGAATATAATTTTGGTTTTATCAATTAGTTCTTGTTCACCTTGATTTATCAAAAGATTTTAACAAAACTCATAGGTTTATTCGGGGGATGAATTTATCTTTCCTTGTAGACTTTTCTCTGTGATACATATTTGTTTATTAAAGTCTTCGACTTTGGGTCGTAGCAACTCTTGGTTGTGGGTGAGATCAACTAAGGAATCAAGTGCGTAGTATCCCGCTGGGATCGAGGCATAGAGCATAAATGTACTGGATAAGTGTGATATTGATTGTGGTTCAACTACACCATACCGGTTAGCTTGAGTAGGCTAGTGTCTTAGTGCAGCTAATACAGTGTATGTTTAACTGACTAGGTCTCGGGTTTTTCTCGCATTTTCTGCTTTCCTTGTTAGGGTTTGCGGACAAACCAATGGGAATGGACAAAAAACCCTAAATTAGGGTTTGCGGCACATTACATGTGTCGCAAAACGATCTCAAGCATCCATCTTCGCAGGCATAGATGGAGGGTGTATATGTAGATTCAAAGGGCCTAGAGCATGTCAACACAATCACCGTGGGCCCGCCTGCACACATGACCAATCGGTCAGGATCAACCATGATTGGTTGTCCCAATTCGTACGCACCAAACCAAGCATGATGCATGACCGGCAAAACCCTAATTGGGGCTTGCGGCATCATCTATGTGTCGCAAAATCATCTCAAGTTTCCATCTTTGCAGGCTTGAATGGAAGGCAAAGATGAAACATTGGGGAAAGCTAAACGTGCTAGCATGACCACCGCAGGCCCGGCTTCATGACCAACCGATCATCTAAAGCTAGCCTTGGACAGGTGGCTCGATTCGTGCGCCCAAACCGGCATGGTCACGCTTCCCAAATCATAAATTGATCTCGACCACTCAACTTCGCCAGACAAATTGAGTGGCTTAGATCATGTTTCCATGGGACAGTCAGGTATAGGCGCGAGTGGCTTAGATCGCGCCCTTTAGGAATCCTTTGCGGCATAGGATTTCTGTCGCAAATCGATCTCATCCACTCAACTTCACCGGTAAATTAGAGTGGCCTAGATCAAACTTTTGTGGGAAAGTAAAGCATGAAAATGGACACCATCATGCCGTCTACACGCATGCTTGGTCGGTCCTCCATGAAACGCCTCCCATGCTTGGATTAGACCAAGTTGAAAGAGGGTACTTGCGCACTCCTAAACCCTAATCCGACGGTCGCATATATGGGCCGCAAGTCATCTCGACTGTCCAACTTCGCCATCTTGGACGGACGACATAGGATAGGAGTTAGGCAGACAGTGAGGTACCACCATGATCACCGTCCGCCACTCTTCTACCTAATATGATTGGCTAAGGCATGGCTCACCCATGAAGCTTCCAAACTCTCACGTGAAGTAGGCAGGGCATGATGCTCAGCAACGGTGCTTTATACATGCCGAATACATTTAATGCATAACATGCATAGAATACACACGATACTTTTCAAGTATCGACTTCCTAAATAACTTAGTTATTTAACTAGCATTACATGCTAGCTTATGTGGGTCCCGCGATCCACACACTCGAGACATTAATCATGTCACAAACTGGGGGATACATACTGGGTTATTGGTCTGGCGGTTTACAACGTGCAGCGTGCAACGCGCCATCACAAGAACATGTCAGGAAGACATGGACGGTTAGTGATGATGGGAGAAGTGGGAAAGATTAATCGTGTGACACTAACACACAACTCCACTACTCCATCACTCCACTTCCTCCACTTCCCAAGAGAGACATGAATAAGTCTCAAGTGACTTGTATAAATAGGTTCTCTGACCTATTTTCACAATAGAAGAGAAGAACACAACCCAGAAACCAAGTGTTAATACACAACGTATTCAAACACCTAGAGCATGCTTGCATTAATCGTAAGCCTGCTCACCTTTCTGTTACAAGTCATAAACAAGCCTACACCTTCACAATCTCAACACCTTCTTCGCTTCCCTCCCTAAGATCAACCCCATCTCCTTCACTTTGTGACCGAAACAAGTTTGGAACGACCATTTCTTGGTTTAGGCCAGAATTGTATAGATTGATCTCTCGAATCAAAAGCACTCACCGCGCAGTGCATTTGTTTAGGGTTTAGATTCATTCCTCATCCACACACCCCAAATACCAAATCCGGCAGGAATAGATTTCACCCATAAACAATTGGCGACCACAGTGGGAGATTAATCTCTCGGTTGCAGGGTCAATTCTCAATTTCATTTCAACTCGTTCAAATTGCAAGATGGTAGAACTTAGGTTAGGATCAGCGATCAATTCCGATGGAACCAGCGCCGACAACACTCTTGGTATTACTGTCCCTGTCATTGGAGCTGCCGTGCAGAATGTGACCAATACATCTCGTGGAGCCGTCTCCTCTACCATTAACACCAGCGGAGCAGTGGATATTTCAGTAGGCATGACACCTCCTATCACCAGAGCCAGAGCAGCCGAAAATCCCGAAATTTCTTCAAGTGTAACGCCTCCGGTCGTTACCAGGGCAACCACCACTCCTCCATCAGGATGAGGGGCTGGAGGAGGACAACCATCTATCACCATGGTGGAATTGATGGAAAGACATGAAGTTCTTGATAGAGCCCAAATAGATATGGCTGCGACCCAGAAAGAGGTGCTTACTTTTCTCAAAACCCTAACCGAACGATTTCCGCAGGGGCCACGACATCCCCTGGAGCCAACGAGGAGAGTGTTCGATGCACCCATGGTAGACACTTCAATGGCGCATACCCGCATGGACGAGGAAACTCGTGACACTCCTGAACTCCCAAGAGAAAGAGTCCAACCATCTAACTTTATTACGCGTGAGGACCTGGAGCGACTCCTCTGAAGCCGGGGCAAAGGAAATATGGAAGACATGCACCAACGCCAGCCTCCATACCCTCAAGATGTACAACGAATTGCTGTCCCAAGGGGCTATGTTTCTCCTCAATTCTCCCTTTATGATGGTACTGGTAACGCTCATAAACATATATTTCGATTTTTGGAATCTTTAGGAGAACACGAATACAATCATGTTCTCCGCATGAAAGAGTTCTCGAAGATACTTACCGGAAGAGCATACACTTGGTACACCAGTCTCGCACCTAACAGTATATCCAATTGGAGTGAGATGGTCGACGCCTTCTACATGAAATATTTCTTCGTGTCAGCGCAGGTCACCTTTTCAGATTTGGGAAGAATCTTTCAACCGAATAATGAGTATCCGAACGACTTCATCAAAAGGTTTAGGACTCAAGCGTTGGATTGTTATGATCCGAATGTCACTGAATTCCAGCTGGTGGAGTTATGCATCAAAGGGATGATGCCCATATACCACGCTTTGTTAGAGAATCTGGGCTTCCAGACATTTTCGGAGCTTCATGAAGCCGCTAAGCGCTCCGCTAAGACAGCCCCAGCATTATTGGAAAGAACAAAAATCATTCGGAACGAATATGCGTGCGAAAATCAAGGAAGCAGGCGCCTCATCAACAAGCAATATAATACATGTCCTTCTGTGAGCGAAGGAGGAAAGAGGAAAGCGTCGACAACAGAACAACCGCCCAAGCATACGGCATCAGCACATACGGCTCTATCTCGAAAGAAAGCGGACAAAACTCCTGTACAAGAGTCCGAAGATACGGTTCCAAACTTCCTCTTTCCCATGAATGAAGTGATAGAACTCCTGGAAGCATGGATTCAAGATGACGCGATCAAGCTACCACTTATCAGACGCCCACCGATCGAGGACGAGATGACAAATCCCAAATAGTGCCACTACCATAGGTTTGTCCATCACCCGACCAAAGATTGCAACAAGTTGAAGCAAATCTTCAGAGAAAAGGTGGAAGCAGGAGAACTACAGTTAGGAAATGAGTGCGTTCATAGGGATCCTCTTCCCATTAGAAGTTGCATGATCTCGGGAGATTCTGTCCGCAAGACTGTGTAGACTATGATGGAGCGCTTGTGTGAAATCTTGTATCTCTCAAAAGGACAACATCAAGACATGTTCACAGCCCTCAATCATGTTGTGTCAGGCAGGCATTTGTATCTGTAAAAGGAAGCAGTCTCGAGGTCACAGTATTTCCTTGAGGACACGACCAGCAAAGGGGACTGGGGACTCCTGACCATCACTCGTTTGAAGGATATCGAATTCGACAAAACGTTGATTGACGCAGCCTCTGAGTTCAACTTCATCACTGTCAAGACTCTGAGGGCCGCAAGGATTTCAAAGCAAGAAGCTTCCCGCATCCCAACCGTGATTATGATCTCAGAAGGAGAATTCAAAGACGCCTATGGATACATTTACCTCGAAGTGAATATCGGTAATACTCTAACGCATGCTAAATTTTATATAGTGAAAGAGTATCCGAATTACGACATGATCTTGGGGCACCCGTGGATACACGACAACAAAGCAGCACTAGGAGTGAGACTTTTGCCGATTTTAGTACCTGAAAAAATCTCCAACAAGCCGTCAAATCCTGAGAAATATTTGTCGTCGTACCGACACCTTGCAAACGTGCCGCAACTTCCTGGAGAAATCCCAAAGTCATACCTTAAAATGTTCCGAGCCCATGTAAGTCTCATCGAACAACCCTTTTTACATACAATAAAGCCTCTTCCCGCTGAGGCTCGGGGAATTGTTTCAATCAACAACCTAACCGCCACTAAGAGATGTGAGTGGGGTGCTGGTCCTTTCGAACGTTTTACTAAGAGCTTGGAAGAAGTCAAATACAACGTGTCCCAGAAACAAGATAATGTGCCAAGTCCAAATCCGTTTCAAATTGGGGATATGGTAGCAAATAGGACCACGTTTCAAGTTGGAAACGTGGCGGTGAGGATGACTGACCAATATGATCCATCGGTGACAAAGGAAGATGAACCATATTTGGTAGCGGATGTCATCCTAGGCGGCTACTGCAATATCATCAACGCTGACAAACTTGAGGGCATGACGATCCACTCACGGTGGCTTAAACCATACATTACTTAGAGACGTTGTGCTACTCTTCCTCTCCGGCGTTCTTCGTGATGATTCCTCCAGCGTTCTTCGTGACGGTTCCTCCAGCGTTCCTCCAACAATTTCCCTTTCCTTGCTATTTTGTAATTCCTTCAAAAAATGATTGCAATACTTGCATTCATAATTATTAGGGTTCCAATTTCTCAATTAAAGTATTATTTTCTTTAGAAATTTTTACCCCTGGGCATGACACAAAGACCCAGGTTCGACCTGAGTCATCATTATCCACCAGATCAAACCATTATTACCCACCAGATTAAACCAGAGAACCCTAAAAGGAAAACACTTCACACCTTTCGGGAAAGTTGGAAGAATAGAATGCATGCAAAGGAAAAAGGAAAGCATCTTAAATAGTTTTTCCCATCCTGTGTCAGAAGGGCGCATACGAGCTTACGCCAGGAGGGTGCGGACCAGCCCGTGGTATTTTATTATGGCATTACTTCTCTTCTCACAAGGATCACGTACAATCATATGAAGGCACAATCACTATGATGCAGTCTTAATGAAGAATTTATCTCAAAAATAAGAAACTTGTTTAAACAAGTAAGCAAAAATAAGAAAACCTTGAACTCAGCCGCCACTGAGTACAAGGAGAAAAGTATTCAAAAGATCATGGGAAAATATTCAGAAAAGAAGAAAAGAGAAATAACATGAAGATTCAGTAATCAAAGGTCGACCGTGTCTTCTCCTCCATTGAAGTCTGCCTCAACATCATCACGTGTCGCTGGTGAGCGTCGTTTACTCAACAAAATAAAAAGATATTTCCCACTAATTAAATATAATATATCGGTAGTAAGGATCGTTCCACGAATAGTAATGCAATTGTTATGTTATCTAAATTGGCGAAAATATAAAATAAGGATAAAAAGGATAATAAGATAAAGATATTGAAGAAATCCTTCGCAGTTACTAACCGTTAACTCAACATTGTACCCGTTTATCTCTTGTTAGAATCAATTGTCACCAACCGTAGGAAAGCAGGTACGCTTATCAATCCCCAAAAACTCCTTATATCACCGGATACGGAAGCGCTCGACTACCGGATTCTATTCAAAAGAACCACCTTAACACGGAAGCGCTCGACTACAAGATGCAATTCCCAGAATGCATTAAGATTTGTGAATTTAGGTTTGATCCCAGCAGTTAAACTCGGTACGCTCGGTCCACTTACTGGTGTTGTCTTTACTCGCAATTGCTCCACAGAATCCCTCCGTAAGGTCTTGCGATTTCTACTTTTGTAGGAGTTAAGATACAATTACGGGTCGACTCAACTCTCTACTAGCATTAGAATGATTAATAAACTAATCTGGTTACGCACCCAAACCAATCTAAGAACCAATCATAAACCTTCGATATGGTAAAAACAATCCACAATGAATCAATTTAAAACTTGAAACAAACTTGCAAAATAATTGAGCTTCACATTAGAACTTTGAATTCATCCTTACAATATAAAAAGAATAGAAAAGAGATAGTTCTCCCCCTAAGGAGGAGAAAAACGGTAAAAAGAAGATATCCAAAATTGTCTCTAGGCTTCTCTATATATAGGGTTTTGTAACCTCTTCTTTAAGAAAACTAGGAAACCTAGTAAAAATAGGAAAGTGCACCTCCTCTTGATGAAACTAGAAAACCTTGCAAAAATAGGAAAATGCACCTCCTCTTGTCCCGTGCATAACACCAGGTCAAAGTAGGTTGCAAACTCGTCCCACACTTCCAAATATCCTTCACGTCCAAGGCTTGGCTGGAAAAAGGTCGCATGAACATCCAAGTGGGCTTACGTTTAATATTGAATAGTTCAGCCCAAGTCTTTGTAAGCTTGTCCTGTAAACTGTTCTTAGCTTGTCAGTCATGTAGAACTGACTGCATACTCTTTCTCTCGGCACCATCAGCCAACTAACCATGGCAGAAACCACCACTCAACTCCATATCGCTAGCCAACCATTCACGTCTCCCTTAAATAAACTGAACTCGTGCAACACCCCTAGTTCAGCTCCATTCTATGCTCATTACCTTCCATCAATCCATGCTATCATTCATCATATATCAACATCACCACTGCCTTCATATTCTCCGTTCAATCCTCTCTGTTCAACTCGAGCGTGAATATCTCCCATCACTGCTATAAACTCTTACTTCCAGCAACAACATCACAGTCTCGAGCTCTAACTCCATATTTTATTCTCTTTACTCCATGTGATTATATACAATGGGGAAAATACCACCGTAGGTTCGCCCGTGTTTTATTACGGCAGGAAACTCCACCGTAAGCCTCATTAAATCTTCAATCGACGGCAGCAAACGAAACCCTGAAGTCTTCATCACTCTTTCCGTACATCATCATTCTCTCTGACTCAACCTTTTTCCTGTTTGACAGTTATCCATAACTCACAAACCACAGCATCACATTCACCAGCGTTTTCGGCATTCACTGTCATTATCCATATGGCTGCAGTCGACCACTATAAGCTCTGTTAACTACAACCAACACCTACAATGTCATATTCCACGTCCTCCATCTTTATGACCATGACAGTATTCAAGTCATCCCACCGATACTCAATAGCACCATCGTTACTGTTGTCATGAACAACATACCAAAGCTCCATGTTCATTCGCTTCCAATATCTTCCATCATCCATTTCCTACTGCACCATCAGTTCATCACACCTCGGAGTCGAGTATCATATCGAGAACCACATCATTGGTAGTAGACATTACTTCTCTGTTTCCCCGGCTCGGCTTGTTCTTTTATTAGCAAATGGCAGCAGCTATCTGTCCATGCTCAACTCATACTCTCCAGCACAACACTACTAGCTTGAGTTAAACTCCTCCATCTCTGTTCGTTCAACAGCATCGTATCATTTCCATCGGACTCAATTACCCTGTATACACTCCTCCTCTGCACAGTACAAATTTAATCACACAAACCCATTATCCAATCATTCACAAACACACTCCATTCACTGCCCCATATCAACAACATTACCATTATCTTCCTCCCTGGTTTGAGTACTTGAAACTCATCTCGAACCCAGTAGAACCCATGACCAACATCAACTCTACCATTTCATATATTCCTTCATCGCTCTCAATCTTTGTTGAACAGCCACAAACCCCACTGCTAACGGCAGTCAAGGCTGAGAGTTGGTCGGAAAAATAAATGGGATTTGTTGTGAAGTGAAGTCCAGCACACATGTGCACGACCTGTGTGGTGAATTACACCAGCTAATCAAGGACCTATGTTTATTCCTTCAAGTGTGATAGACAGTCGAGCCCATCCATGCATGTAAGCCCATAACTAAACGTTCATACAGTGAAGCTCAAAAACCACCTAGCTTGTGGTTGTACTGCTCTGAACTCTGGATTCGTAGTTGCTTCTTAACGCCCATACATATGTCAGTAGTGGTTTCCCATGCAATGATAATTCCGCATCTTGCGGCTAATTGGACGATTTCTTGTTCTTTTCGGGAATAAGCTCCAAAATTCCCATAAAATATAAAAGAAAGCTAATAACACAATTTCACAAGAAAACTAGCTAAGAAAGCTTAACCAATCGATACTTAGAGAGGTGTTTTTACACACCTATCAAATTCCCCCACACTTATACTTTGCTAGTCCTCGAGCAAACAAAACGGAACAAAAGTAAAATACAACTCCATGTCGTGAGGATACGGTTACTCTTAGCATGAATAACAGGCCTTTAAACCCCTAGGTGTCCCTAGTGGACGAGTTATAGTCTCGTGAGGGCTTACGAGAGATATACCTACAAAACCTTTAAGCCAAAACGAATAACATACCAATTAGAAATTACTCCCCGGCAACGACGCCAATTTTTGATGTGTGTCGTAAGTGCAACAAATTAATACAGATATTTCCCACTAATTAAATATAATATATCGGTAGTAAGGATCGTTCCCACGAAGAGTAATGCAATTGTTATGTTATCTAAATTGGCGAAAATATAAAATAAGGATAAAAAGGATAATAAGATAAAGATATTGAAGAAATCCTTCGCAGTTACTAACCGTTAACTCAACATTGTACCCGTTTATCTCTTGTTAGAATCAATTGTCACCAACCGTAGGAAAGCAGGTACGATTAGCAATCCCCAAAAAATCCTTATATCACCGGATACGGAAGCGCTCGACTACCGGATTCTATTCAAAAGAACCACCTTGACACGGAAGCGCTCGACTACAAGATGTAATTCCCAGAATGCATTAAGATTTGTGAATTTAGGTTTGATCCCAGCAGTTAAACTCGGTACGCTCGGTCCACTTACTGGTGTTGTCTTTACTCGTAATTTCTCCACAGAATCCCTCTGTAAGGTCTTGCGATTTCTACTTGTGTAGGAGTTAAGTGACAATTACGGGTCGACTCAACTCTCTACTAGAATTAGAATGATTAATAAACTAATCTGGTTGCGCACCTAAACCAATCTAAGAACCAATCATAAACCTTCGATATGGTAAAAACAATCCATAATGAATCAATTTAAAACTTGAAACAAACTTGCAAAATAATTGAGCTTCACATTAGAACTTTGAATTCATCCTTACAATATAAAAAGAATATAAAAGAGATAGTTCCCCCCTAAGGGGGAGAAAAACGGTGAAAAGAAGATATCCAAAATTGTCTCTAGGCTTCTCTATATATAGGGTTTTATAACCTCTTCTTTAAGAAAACTAGGAAACCTAGTAAAAATAGGAAAGTGCACCTCCTCTTGAAGAAACTAGAAAACCTTGCAAAAATAGGAAAATGCACCTCCTCTTGTCCCGTGCATAACACCCGGTCAAAGTAGGTTGCAAACTCGTCCCAAACTTCCAAATATCCTTCACGTCCAAGGCTTGGCTGGAAAAAGGTCGCATGAACATCCAAGTGGGATTACGTCTAATATTGAATAGTTCAGCCCAAGTCTTTGTAAGCTTGTCCTATAAACTGTTCTTAGCTTGTCAGTCCTGTAGAACTGACAACATATTCTTTCTCTCGGCACCATCAGCCAACTAACCATGGCAGAAACCACCACTCAACTCCATATCGCTAGCCAACCATTCACGTCTCCCTTAAATAAACTGAACTCGTGCAACACCCCTAGTTCAGCTCCATTCTATGCTCATTACCTTCCATCAATCCATGCTATCATTCATCATACATCAACAGCACCACTGCCTTCATATTCTTCGTTCAATCCTCTCTGTTCAACTCGAGCGTGAATATCTCCCATCACTGCTATAAACTCTTACTTCCAGCAACAACATCACAGTCTCGAGCTCTAACTCCATCTTTTATTATCTTTACTCCATGTGATTATATACGATGGGGAAAATACCACCGTAGGTTCGCCCGTGTTTTATTACGGCAGGAAACTCCACCGTAAGCCTCATTAAATCTTCAATCGACGACAGCAAACGAAATCCTGAAGTCTTCATCACTCTTTCCGTACATCATCATTCTCTCTGACTCAACCTCTTTCCTGTTCGACAGTTAGCCATAACTCACAAACCACAGCATCACATTCACCAGCGTTTTCGGCATTCATTGCCATTATCCATATGGCTGCAGTCGACCACCACAAGCTCTGTTAACTACAGCCAACACCTACAACGTCATATTCCACGTCCTCCATCTTCATGACCATGACAGTATTCAAGTCTTCCCACCGATACTCAACAGCACCATCGTTACTGCTGTCATGAACAACATACCACAGCTCCATGTTCATTCGCTTCCAATATCTTCCATCATCCATTTCCTACTGCACCATTCGAGTATCATCTCGAGCACTACATCATTGGTAGTAGCCATTACTTCTCTGTTTCCCCGGCTCGGATTATTCTTTTCTTAGCAAATGGTAGCAGCTATCTGTCCATGCTCAACTCATACTCTCCAGCACAACACTACTAGCTTGAGTTAAACTCCTCCATCTCTGTTCGTTCAACATCATGGTATCATTTCCATCGGACTCAATTACCCTGTATACACTCCTCCTCTGCACAGTACAAATTTAATCACACAAACCCATTATCCAATCATTCACAAACACACTCCATTCACTGCCCCGTATCAACAACATTACCATTATCTTCCTCCCTGGTTTGAGTACTTGAAACTCATCTCGAACCCAGTAGAACCCCTGACCAACATCAACTATACCATTCCCTGTATTCCTTCATTGCTCTCAATCTCTGCTGAACAGCCACAAACCCCACTGCTAACGGCAGTCATGGCTGAGAGTTGGTCGGAAAAATAAATGGGATTTGTTGTAAAGTGAAGTCCAGCACACATGTGCACGACCTGTGTGGTGAATTCCACCAGCTACTCAAGGCCATATGTTTATTCCTACAAGTGTGATAGACAGCCGAGCCCATCCATGCATGTAAGCCCATAACTAAACGTTCATACAGTGAAGCTCAAAAACCACCTAGCTTGTGGTTGTACTGCTCTGAACTCTGGATTCGTAGTAGCTTCTTAACGCCCATACATCTGTCAGTAGTGGTTTCCCATGCAATGATAATTCCGCCTTTTGCGGCTAATTGGACGATTTCTTGTTCTTTTCGGGCATAAGCTCCAAAATTCCCATAAAATATAAAAGAAAGCTAATAACACAATTTCACAAGAAAACTAGCTAAGAAAGCTTAACCAGTCGATACTTAGAGAGGTGTTTTTAAACACCTATCATTCGCTACTGCTTCTTCCTCCGGATCTGCCTCAGCCTCCGATTCAGGTATTTCTGCAACCAAGTTCTCCACGATGTCCCCAGTAGGGGCACCTTCCATATCTCCCTCAAGATCCACTTCAACATTGGAGATCGTGCTGACAACTTTTGGGAGCTCGGGTTCGTCCGTATCAGAATCAAGAATGATCACACCATCGCGGATCGGATAATCACCCATGTCTTCCCATGGAAGCCGTTCATGTTCAACTCTTCTCCTTTTCAGCCGTGCAACGAATCTCTAATCTCTTGCGCCTACGGGTGGATGCGACGCTTCCTCAAGCCTCCATTTTTCTTCCCTGTCGATTAAAGTCAGGAGATCACGAACGCGTTCTCGAGTGACATGAAGGTACAGAATTGGCTTGCCCCGTATGGCGCGATCAGCTTTGAGAAGTGGAACATTAATTTTATCCATCACCTCCTCGAACGGACCATCAGTCTCGGGTTTATTCACTTCGAAGCTTCTTTCAGGAGAGATACCAGATTAGTCCTTACCAGCCGCCCCCATTCTGAAAAAAAGGATCTATGATTATGTTAACAAAAGTCATCACCAAGAAGATCAATTTATACAATGGATGTGGAGCAATACCTGCACAATGAAAGAAACAATTATGCAATGAGAGGAGACTCACTGTCTTCTTTATATTTCACGAGTTAACAAGATCCCGGAGAAAAGAAGAGAGTCTTCACCAACCGTCTGTAAAGGCTACAAACACGGGATAACAATCAGTGGATATTTATCGGATATTTGAAGGCAATCGTCCTACAATGAGAAGAAACGCATCCAGTCCAAGAAATGGGCCAAATTGTATCCTGGGTACTTAATCCTGACCGACTACGAGCGGGTCCATGTTCGAACAAAACGGGCAGGGCTGGTATTAGATTCAAGCAAAACCAGTATTAAGTCACGTCACCAAATCATGCAAGCATTGGGCCGCGTCAGCAAGAGGGACCATCCAAGACCATGAAGCCGGTATTGGTCAAAGCCACAAGATGGAAATAAGGTCGATGTTTGAGCAAGATGGGATCCACGTTTAATCAAACATGCATAGTGATCCCGTATTCATTCACACATATTATAACACGATCTTTCTATACTCATGAGGGTCGTGTTTACGAAATTCAAGCCAAGAATGACTTCCTCAAGGAATAAAAGAGGTTTACCTAAAACTATGTTTGGCGTCAAAAAATAAAATAACGGAGCACTTACCTGAAGAGTGAACAATGGCGGCGGAAGTCCGGCGACGTATGGCAGTAGCAGCAATACATCCAGCGACAGCAACACGCCCGACAACAAGACGTCTAGCAATGGAGGATCGGAAAGGCCGAGCACAAAAAAATCACGAGAGAAGAAAGGGGGTCGGTCCCTTTTTATAAACAAGAATTGGAAGAATCCCAATAGGATAAGGATTCCTCTTTTGATTGGATTCTTCTTTTAATTCAAACACCCAAAGAAGGAAACCGGTCCCACTCAGGATTCCATGCTTGCAACAACATGTTCACATGCGCGATTAATAGCGGACGAGCAAGGCTTTCCGGGTAAGCTCCCTTCATCTCGTTTTCTCCCGTATATTTGTCACCATCTCATGCCTACCCCACAATAGTGTAACCATTATATGCTAGGCAGGGGACTTAATGTTGATGGTGGATTTTAGTTCAGGGCTAAAATTATAAAACCAATATTTGTGTAACCATCCTGCAGAGGATGAGACGATTTCATAAGTGATGAATACTTCTTCGCTTTATTAATTCACCTAGAATGGAGCATGTATCAACCATCCCCCGAATGTTCAGTGAATTTTAGCATTATTGATTAATGCATAGAACGCCTTGTATTTCCTGTGTTGTTCCTAGCAGAACTCTCATTGTTGGTGCGGCATGATGACTGATTGTTACTCACAGCAGAGTAGCATGAATATCCAAGTACCAACAATGAGGCATGCACGAAATGCTCGTACAGGCTGTAAACTCTCGGTGTGTTATACTAGCCCGATTGAGCATGTAACTCTCGGTGTGTTATACTAGCCCGATTGAGCGTCTAGACTGTCCATAGTAGTCTAGAAACGATCATGATAATCCAAATTCAACGGCATGATTGGATGGTACAGATCGAATCCAATACCCCCAAGCAGGTATTGGAATATTCACTGCTGACCCAATGCGGGCCCCACATGGTCGGCCTCCCCAAAAAGGGGTGGCATAGTTTGCCAAACCGTCCAAACCAATGGGAATAGACAAAAAACCCTAAATTAGGGTTTGCGGCACAATACATGTGTCGCAAAACGATCTCAACCATCCATCTTCGCAGGCATAGATGGAGGGTTTATATGTAGATTCAAAGGGCCCAGAGCATATCAATACAATCACCGTGGGCCCGCCTGCACACATGACCAATCGGTAGGACCAACCATGATTGGTTGTCCCAATTCGTGTGCACCAAACCAAGCATGATGCATGACCGGAAAAACCCTAATTGGGGCTTGCGGCATCATCTATGTGTCGCAAAATCATCTCAAGTGTCCATCTTCGCAGGCTTGAATGTAAGGCAAAGATTAAACATTGGGGAAGGCCGAACGTGCTAGCATGACCACCGCGGGCCCGGCTTCATGACCAACCGATCGACCAAAGCCAGCCTTGGACAGGTGGCTCGATTCGTGCGCCCAAACCGGCATGGTCACGCTTCCCAAATCATAAATTGATCTCGACCACTCAACTTCGCCAGACAAATTGAGTGGCTTAGATAATGTTTCTATGGGATAGACAGGTATAGGCGCGAGTACCAGCCTACACGCCCTACCAAACGGCCAAGATCGACCAAGTTTAGTTGCCTCGAAACGCGTGCCTTGAAGATGGCATATCGCGCCCTTTAGGTATCCTTTGCGGCATAAGATTTCTTTCGAAAATCGATCTCATCCACTCAACTTCACCGGTAAATTCGAGTGGCCTAGATCAAACTTTCGTGGGAAATTGAAGCATGAACATGGACACCAGCATGCCGTCTACACCCATGCTTGGTCGGTCCTCCATGAAATGCCTCCCATGCTTGGATTCGAGCGCACTCCTAAACCCTAATCTGACGGTCGCAGATATGGGTCGCAAGTCATCTCGACTGTCCAACTTCGCCAGCTTGGAAGGACGGCCTAGGATAGGAGTTAGGCGGACAGTGAGGTACCACCATGATCACCGTCCACCACTCTTCTACCTAATATGATCGGCTAAGGCATGGCTCACCCATGAAGCCTCCAAACTCTCACGTGAAGTAGGCAGGGCATGATTCTCAACAGCGATGCTTTATACATGCCGAATACATTCAATGCATAACATGCATAGAATACACACGATACTTTACAAGTATCGACTTCCTAAATAACTTAGTTATTTAACTAGCATTACATGCTACCTTCTGTGGGTCCCACGATCCACACAGTCGAGACATCAATCATGTCACAAACTGGAGGATACATACTGTGGTATTGGTCTGGCGGTTTACAACGTGCAATGTGCAACGCGCCATCACAAGAACATGTCAGGAAGACATGGACGGTTAGTGATGATGGGAGAAGTGGGCAAGATTGATCGTGTGACACTAACACACAACTCCACTACTCCATCACTCCACTTCCTCCACTTCTCACGAGAGACGTGAATAAGGCTCAAGTGACTTGTATAAATAGGTTCTCCGCCCTATTTCCACAATAGAAGAGAAGAACACAACACAGAAACCAAGTGTTAATATACAACGTATTCAAACACCCAGAGCCTGCTTGCATTAATCGTAAGCCTGCTCACCTTTCTGTTACAAGTTATAAACAAGCCTACACCTTCACAATCTGAACACCTTCTTCGTTTCCCTCCCTAAGATCAACCCCATCTCCTTCACTTTGTGAACGAAACAAGTCTGGAATGACCATTTCTTGGTTTAGGCCAGAATTTTATAGATTGATCTCTCGAATCAAAAGCACTTACCACGCAGTGCATTTATTTAGGTTTTAGATTCATTCCTCATCCACACACCCCAAATTACCAAATCCGGCAGGAATAGTTTTCACCCATAAACAGCCGGTAAGCGTGGAACCAAAAATGCTAAGTTTGGAGGTGGGTCACTGATGTGATTTTAATGTTGTTGTAGAAAGTGGTAGTAAAGTTGTCGTTCCTCTCAGACTTGTGAAGGATACTTTAGACTTAGATTTAAAAATATTGATTCCAAGATTATAGAGAAAACTGAGACTATGGATTCCACCATCAACCAATTATCAGTGATTCAGTCAATAACAATAATTATGCAACTCATATATTCAGTTTGATTCTAAAATATTTCCTAGACAAGTAGTTTCCCAAAACAATAGCTGTAAATCGAAAGCATGGACCATCAAAAGACTTAACCTAAGTATGACCCATCAATTGAAAACACAACTACTTAGTCAGAATCATATAACCTATTTCAGTTCAGTGCAAATAATCATAAAAGAATTGCAATAATTAAGTTAAACAGAATTTACCACATAATAATTGGAAAAACGGATTCCTCCGTCGCCTCAGCAATGGGGTTTAGGTCCTCATGTTGTAAATATGCTCAAAAGTTGATTAAAAAGAAAAGAATGTATAAGGAAGCGTGTTTGTAACAAATATAAGTGTTACAAAACCCACTGTTACAGAGACCTTAACAGAACTGTTGCAAACTCTAATTAATTGTTACAGAAGTTGTGACAAAAGGTATGGAATTTGAAAGTTAAGGTCATGGAATAAACGACTGTCTTCTTCTGTTGTTCTGCGTTCTTCTTCTTCTCTGCAAGTTGTGAAATAGTCTCTTCCACCTTCTAAACTTCTATGCAAGTACCCCAAGGCTTACGTGACACTTCCTTGACCTCTTAAGACCCTTTATATAGCCCACAGGTTCCAAATCTCTCGAGAATCTATTGATTTTTCTTCTCCCTTAAGTCTCGGGTATTTCCTTTTTCCTGAATCTTCTCACGCATTTAACTGGGTTGTACGTATTCCAAACAAGATGGAAGTAAGTCTCAAATATAAAAAACTCTCCAAAATTCCCTGTAAACTTCCATTCATATACCAAATAATGCCGAGAATACACGTACTCCCTGTTTAACTCAACGCGACATAGACCTCCTAGTTTTTTTCAAATCTGAGATAACTATGATCCCTGTTCTGCCCCATTAAGTGAATCCAAACCCATATCCATGTAAGAAACCTCTTCAGAACTTCACGGAACTTCAGAAGTTCCGATAATATCTTCACCTCCTCAGTTTCGTTCTCCCGGCTTATCTAGCCCAATTCGTTCGATAAAAACACCCATATCCTCACTATTAAGCTCTAACAGGTCCATCCCAAACCACAACAGCGATTGAATCTCTACCGGAATATCCCAAAAGAGTCCAATATCGTGATAAACTATCCTCCCCTGTTCAGCCCAAAACTCCATGTAGTGTCCTGTAATTTCGAATCTAGAAGACATACCAACCCTGTTTAGTCATAACAGGAGGGTAGTACCAATCCAAGGCAGCCATTAAATCTGGTTGTAACTCGATCAAATCTCGCCTGCAAATCACGCTGCAAAAATGAATTTTGAATTCAATTTTTCCTGCAAAAATCTGTGAAGAAGAAAGGGTCGCCCCCTATCCAGAGTAGGGTGCGAATATTAGGTGTCTTGGAAGTGCCCCCTAAGGTTTCCCCTTGTCCAAACTGGGGGTCCGTATAGCAAATGTTCTCCGGGGTGCTTTTGACAACTTTTCGAGCTGATTTTTCCAAAATTGTTTATTGGCCAAAAATACCTACACACACATAAAATACCATAATAAGTACAAAAATGAGCACTATCAATATATAGAAACGAGACAAATTAGACACAAAAATGTGTCTATCAGTCACTACCAGGTGTTGTCATCCAAGATGATGTCAATAGAGATAATTTTGACAATATAATCCAATGAGTTGATCAAGAGATTATGGAAGAGATGGGTAATCAAAAACATAATCAAGGTGGAGAAGAGGAACTAGTTGAATAAGAAGATAAGGATGAAGAAAATGGCAATGATGAAGGTTAAGAAGATGAGGAAGATGGAGATAAGGATACAGAAAATGAAGATGACAAATCAGAGGAGGACTCGGGGGAAGATGAAGAGGAACGATGGGAAATAGTTCAAGATAAACCTAGAAAGACGCCTAAAAAGTCGTGTGCTAGATATGCATACATTCCTCATGTGCTAGATATGCATACATTCTCCATAAGGATTTGTGTTTGCCGCCAAGGAACCCAACTTATGGTACTCCATGAGATGGAGGGAAGGTATTGTTTGGCTACAAAAACTCATAGGCTGCCAAGATCTTTGCGACAAAGGTATTGAATCTTAACCATCAAGATTTTTCAATCATTTTATTGTATTTTGACATATATTTTTCTATATATTAGTATATAAGATATGATGTTATTTTTGTAGGATCATAATAATGCGGTTCTTGTTTTGAAACATCAGAAAAGCAAGATATGGGATATAGTAGAGGAGTGTGATGAGGTGTGTACTATGGAACGCGATACAACATGCACACCTAAAATTTTATACTATCATTGTTTCTGCATTTGCCGAGAGGCTTTATCCAGAGACGGATACCTTTTATCTACCATTTGGCGAGATGGCAATAACTCCGGATGATTGCAAGAGAATCACAAGCCTACCAATTATGGGAAAAATGTTTGAGAAGGCTACGATCCCTCGATGAATTATGAAGTTCTTGAAAAAGTTGGTCGAAAAGTGTCTAGGATAGGGCAAGGACAAGGCAAATTGTGAGTTTAGACAACTGTTAAAGAGCCTAAGAAAGGTGATGAGTATAATGAGTTTTAGGAAGACCGCTCGTTGAAAAAGAAGTTGAAAAAGTTCAAGATCAAAGTTTTGAAAAAGTAGTTTGAAGGGACAAAAGATTTGGTTATGGCTAGAAAGTTGGTGATGACACCGGAGAAGATTAAGCACCATGTGAGTGCTTATTTGTTATATCAACTAGGAATCATTTTCTTCCCCGACACTTCTGGGAAATTGGTAAATGTCCATTACCTGCAGCTTTTGGACCCCCTTAATGAGGTGAAAAACTACTCTTGGGGCATGGCAGTTCTTGCATTCGTTCAATCGTAGCTTTGAAAAGCTTCGAGGCTTAAGAATTATCAAATTGGAGGCTTATACACCCTTATTCAGGTACCCCATTATATTATCCTTTGTATGTTTCAAAATAGTTAGTATAAGAGTATAGTTCGGTTGAGACATGAAATAATTAGGCAACCGAACTTTGTAGTTCGGTTTGCAAGATATATTTGCGAACAAACTGAACTTTGTTATTGATAAGTGAATTTTTATTTTTGTAGCCGAATGAATGTGTATTGTTACTAATCATACTGGAAATGTATCATATGTGGCTCCTTCTCATAGGTTTGGGTGTACGACCACTTCCCTGAACTGAAATTGGCTCGTGCTAAGACTCCTTAGCTTTATGGGAAGCTTACAGCTGGTAAGTACAAATTTTTGAACTCACAGTTGAAGTTGTTGAAGTTGAGGGAGAGATTGGATAATGTAACGCTTGAAGATGTGGTTTTCCATCCATACACTATTCCATCAGATGAAGAGGAAGAAGTTGAGGTTATTGATTTACCACCTATCGCGGGTTATAATGGACTGTTGTTTTATCTTGGAGTTTGTACAATGTATAATCCTCGAAGAGTAATGAGACAACTTTCTTGTGTCCAAATTGTCCCACAAGTGGAAAACTTCAAGGTGAAGAAGTGGGGAACTAAGAATACCGTCAAATATTTTACCCCAAAATATGAACCTGCTCCATCAGTGGACCACTGGAATAACTTTCATAATTATCTTCTTCCACATGAAAAGTGTGAAGATTCTTAAATACCGCTGATGAGGGATATATGGAATGGTATGAAAATATTTCTCATCCTTTTGTAATAAATAGAGTCCAACAAGCCCATGTTGAGAAAGCGAAGGCAGTGGAGAGGACACTCCAAGTGACGAGGAAGGACAAGCTAAAGATCTTAAACGCAAGAATAAAAGAGTTTGTCGTAGTGGTCGTCGTGAATGAGTGATTGTAACAATTAGTAGTTTAGTTTCTTATGTTTAGAAAACTTTTTTATTGCGGATTTGGTGGTTTGTTTTCTAATGTTTGTGTGTTTCCAACAATTAGTTATGGTATTGTGGATTAGTAAAGGAATTTGATAATTTGGTTTTTAATATGTGTTTTAAAGGTTAGTTCGGCTATTAGGCTAATTTATCGATCTGACCGAACTTCATTACACAATTATTTTTTTATATACAATAAGGTAGTTCGGCTAGTAGGCCAAAAATTGTAAGCAACCGAACTTCATAGTCCCAAATTTCGGTTAGCATACAAATTTACGATATAACCGAACTCAACAAACTAAAAATATCAGAAGTTATAGAGAGTTATTCGGTTACCTAGTATAAAATGACAGGTAACCGAACTTAATACTTAACAAATTTCTTTGAGTCCGTCTTCTTAGTTCGGTTTAGAGGTGGCAATCAAGCCGAAACCCGCGGATAAACCCGTACCCGGCCCGTGAAAACCCGAACCCGGCTTGACTTGGTTATAAACAAGCCGGGTTCGGGTTATAGAAATGGTGGCCCGTGAGAAAACGGGTTAACCCGTGCCCGTCCCGTGAACCCGCGGGTAATCCGGTAAACCCGTGTAAAATAAAACTACCTTTAATACTCATCGTTGGATTATGGAGGTTACTTAATCATATCCCTACATTAGAGATAAAAACACTAAAACCCTAGAGTCAGATGAATTTTTTCATTTTTTCATTTCTTCTTCTTCTTTTTTTTTTTTTTTCTCCCCACCATCTTCTCCTGCGGCTCCTCCTTACCACCTCCATCACTCCTTCTCCTGCAGTCCCGTTGTTGATTAATTTTTACACACGATTTTCCTTCACAGTTCACAAGTTGGTACGTATGTAACTATGTACACGATTCTCTTAATTTTTATGATTTTTTTGTTTGTATCATATTGTAACTAAATGATTTGTATTATGTGATTTTACTTTTTAGTTTTTATGATTATGGGTACTATGATTATGTGATTTTACTTTTTATGATTATGGCCATGGGTACTCTGATTTTATTTTTTGTGATTTGGATTATGGATTATGTGATTTGGATTGGGTTAATGGGTACTCTGATTTGGATGGGTACTTTTTATGATTCTTTTGTTTGTAATTTGTGGGTTTATTTCCATTGCTACCTTGAAATCAAGTATAGAAATCGGATTATGGGATCTGAATTCTTGCATCCCTTCCATGGGAATAACACCACTTTGCATCTGTAGTTGATGCCCGACCCAAGTGCCATTGATGAGCTTCCCATGCGGCTGTTGCTTGAAAACAGGAACCTTTGTGGGTTCATGTCCAGATCTTGCTCCCACTAGCTCAACACAAGACCTAATTAATCGTTTCAAATATGTATCCAACCCATTATTCAACAAATTTGCACAGTCGGTTGATATCCCTTCAAGTCCATGTGTTCCTGCGATCTGCTCCATACGTTTACTCAGTGTGTTTGTACCAACTTTGTATCATATTGTATCTTAATTTTTAAGAAAAATGTAATTTTGGGTTCTTTGAATTCATAACTGATTACTGTAAAATGGATTATGATTCTATGAATAGAGGAATTAAAGGATGGGTTTTGATTTTGATAAACGGGCGGATAACCCGTGAACCCGCAAGTTTAACCCGTTACGGGCACGGGTTGAAAAAATGACAACACGTGAAGAATATCAACCCGCGGGTTTTTACCCATTTTAACCCGAACCCGTGTAACCCGCTACGGGCAAGCCCCGACTCGCCCGATTGCCAGCTCTAGTTCGGTTACCTACTGAAATTTCTCAGGTAACCGAACTCCCTGCTTCAAAAACCAATCCTAATGTACTATGAGTTCGGTTACCTGAGCGTTTTTAGAAGGTAACCGAACTAACAAGACGACCACAAAGAAATTATTAAGTATTAAGTTCGGTTACATGTCATTTTTTTACTAGGTGTTGATGGTGGATTTATATTTAAAGGGCAAAATTGTAAAAAGCCTATTTTTGCTGACGTCCTGCAAAGGATAAAGCCTTCAGGCGATGAATACTTCTTGCCATATTAATTCATTGGAGCATGTGCAACCATCCCTGAGAATTAAAACATACCCAGAACGGAGCATGTGGCAACCATCCCGACGGAGCATGTAGCAACCATCCCGGTTTTCTGTAGGTATACAACATTACTATTAATGCTTTAATTAAAGCCTTGTGTTCGACGTGCAAACACCCGTAGGCTACCTGACGGCAGGTTATACTAGCCCCGTTGAACGATGCAAAACTACCCGTGTTAGTCTCGCTTGCTGAAGTAAACCCAAAAATATACCTCATCCGTCCAACTTTGCAGGCATAGATGGAGGGTGTAGATATAGATTCAGGGGGTCCTGAGCATGCCACCATGATCACCTTGGACCCACCTTCATGCATGACCGAACTGTCAAGATCAATTATGGTTGGTCCTTCCAAAACGTGCGCTCAAAGTGAGCATGACGCACGACTAGGGTTCCTTTTAATCGTGAGCGTCCAACTTCGCCGGCATAGTTGGACGGCTTAGATTATACCCTAAAACAAGTAGTGAAGTGATGGTACACCATTGGTGGGCCCACTTTCTACCTACATGATCGACTCCCTCATAGGCAAGCCGTGGTGCAAGAAACGATTGCCCAAACAAGGCTAGATTAACGCCTTATGCAGGTTGAGAAGATCCAAAACGATCACGACCATCCGACTTCGCTGGCATAGTTGGATGGCTTAGATTGCGCCCAGGGTCATAAATCAAGCATGTACATGCTCACTGTCGACCCAAGATGTTGCATACATGGTCGGTCTCCCCAAAAGAGGCACACGCACCCCAAAACCGATCGCCTAAAGTGGCCGGTCCAAAACCCTAATTAGGGTTTGCGGCGCAAAAACATCTCGAGCGTCCATCTTCGCAGGCTTGGACGGAAGGCCAAGATAGAGACTTAGAAGGAACCGAGCATGCTAGCATGACCATCATGGGCCCGGCTTCACGCCTAGCTAATCGTCCAAGACCGGCAGTGGTCAAGCTCCTCGGTACGCGCGCCCAAAGGTGACATGTCACGGCCCCTCCATAAATTCTAATCTCGACCACTCGTCTTTGCCACCTGAGTCAAGTGGCTTAGATTAAATCTTTGCAAGTCAAGCAGGCATGGGCGTGAACATCATTGAACTACCTCCATGCAGGGCTGATCGGTTCCTCCATTGGAACTCTCTAAGCATGCAAACGTTTGGGCCGAAAGAGGCAGCATGCGCGCCTCCCATCCAACGGTCGCAAGCAAGGCTTCGAGTCATCACGTCCGTCCAGATTTGCAAGCTTGGACGAATGGCTTAGGGTGCGAATCAACCAGCAAACAAGGTATCACTATGACCACCATCCGTCACTCTTCTTCACAGGGTAACCAACCAAGGCATGGCCTGTCTATACAGCCTCCAAACGGTCACCTGAAGATGGCTGCATGCGATGTTATACCAAGTTCACGGTTCACCCTGCACTATTTTCTGTGGGTCCCACGATCCACACACTCGAGACATTAATCACGTCACAACTGGGGGATACAAACTGGGGTATTGGTCTGGCGGTTTACAGCGTGCAGCGTGCAACGCGCCATCACAAGAACGTGTTAGGAATACATGGGCGGTTAAGTCAAGATGGGAGAAGTGGGCAGTTCTGATCGTGTGACACTCACACACAACTCCACTCTCCCTCACTCCACTTCCTCCACTTCCCACGAGAGACGTGCAGAAGGCTTAATGACTTGTATAAATAGGTTCTCCTCCCTATTTCCAAAAACAGAAGTTCGAACAACACAGAAAACCAAGTGTTAATCGTATTCAACACCCAGAGCCTGCCTGCAACATTTGCTAGCCTTCTCAACCTTCTGTTAACAAGTCATCAAATAGCCTTCACCTTCATACTCTCAACACCTTCTTCGCTTCCCTCCCTAAGATCAACCTCACATCCTTCACCTGTGACCGAAACAAATCTGGCACGGCCGTGTCTTCGGTTTAGGCCAGAATTGGATAGATTATCTCTCGAATCAACGTGCTCATCGTGCAACACATTTGTTGAAGGTTTAAACTCACTTCTCATCCACACACACCCAAAATTACCTAAACCGGCAGAAGTAGTTTTCTCCCACAAACAATTGGCGACCACAGTGGGAGGTTAATCTCTCGGTTGTGAAGTCGATTTCTTCGATACCTAGTCATATTTAGTTGGTTTCAAGATGGTCGGTCTTAGGAGTACCTCGACAGTCTCAGGTCATGATCAATTTCCCTCTGACGGCACACCTAATGGTCTGGATAGAAGAATCCCGACATTGATCGAGTTAGCACGAGTACAGGAGGTTCACACGAGAAACATGAACCTAATCAAAGAAGCGGTCAACAACATACTCGATCTCCTCATCAAGATGACGTCAGAGATGGGCGGCCCTGTCATGGAAGTCCCAACACTGGGGACTGAACGCCCCCAAATCAACAGTTTCACTATATTCCAAAGACCTGTGGATCAGGAAGCCGTTTCTTTAGTGGAAAGTTTGTGTGAACTCCTACATCTCTCAAAAGAGCAGCGAACAGAGACGTTTGCAGCCGTCAACCGGATATCCTTGGATGTACAGTTAACTCCCTTGCGCCCAGAAGTTTCAAGCGAGATGGAGGCATCGGTAAACAATGTTACTTTTACAGAGGAAGACATGATGGCAGAAGAGGGCCACAATCGAGCCCTACATGTAACCGCACGCATCAAAGATTCAGAATTCAGACGGGCCCTCATCGACACAGGAGCATCCTCAAATGTGATTACCCTCAAGACACTCAAAGAGGCTAAGGTTCGCCCAAACAAGATTGTGCGGTGGTCTACCACAATGACGGACTTTGAAGGGAACCAAACCAACACATATGGGTATGTCAATCTGAACTTATCCGTAGGTCCTGTTCATTCAAAAGTGAAATTCGAAGTCATAGAGAAGGAACCAGACTACCACATGATACTGGGTAGGCCATGGCTCCATGAGAATAGGATTGTTCCTTCAACCTATCAGCAGTGCCTTAAAACTACGCTGAACAAAGAAGTCATTCGTATACCTGCATCGTTGTCTCCATACGCACCCATATGCGGAGTATAATTGTTCAAACCGAAGGAAGCTATGCAGGAAGAGCCGGGCGAAGTACATTGTACCCCACTTCCCACGTGGGCGTCAATCCAGGAGGAGGATCGGCTTGCGTCATTAAAACTCAGACATGATGCATCCCAGCTGACGAGGAACTCTCCTTCACCCAGTGAGGCGGGAAACCACGTTACCAAGAGAGGACGAACCATTGTGGTAACTCAATATCAGAAAGGAAAGACTGTCTACCGCCGCCGTTGTTAGCAATTAGCAGGAGAGAATGATGCTCAGTTTCTCCGCCTAATAGAATGTTGTCAAAACGGAGACCCACAAGAATAGGTGTTGGACCCCCCCCAGACAACTGCAAGACGGTACCACCTCTACAACTGAAGAACTCGAAACTATTAACATTGGCAGTGAAGAGTCTCCTAGGCCCATTTCCATTAGTTCCGAGGAGCGGACGAATCTTGTGCAACTCCTCAAAGAATACCAAGATATATTCACCTGGACGTACGATGAAATGCCTGGTCTGGATGAAAAGTTGGTTACTCATCACCTGCACATCAAGCCTGGATCCAAGCCTATCAAACAGTCTCCAAGACAATTCGACATGAGGTGGAAGATCGATTAAATCTAAATCCAGATATTGCTAACTTCCGGCTTCATCAAACCCATCCACCATCCAACCTGGCTGGCTAACGTGGTCCCAGAAAGAAAAGAATGGGCAGATCCGATGCTGTGTAGATTTCAGAGATTTAAACAAGTGCTGCCCCAAGGACGACTTTCCTCTACCTAACATCGACATGTTGGTAGACGCCACGAGCGGGCATGGCATGTTCTCTTTCATGGATGGATATAGCGGCTACAACCAGATAAGGATGTACGAGCATGATGCAAGTAAGACTGCTTTTCGAACTCCTCTCGGAAATTTTTACTATACAGTTATGCCTTTCGGTTTGAAGAATGCCGGCACAACATATCAACGCGCCATGACAGCACTTTTTCACGACATGATGCATAAACAAGTTGAAGATTACGTAGATGACATAGTAGTCAAATCGAAAGCCCGGACGGAACACACAGGAGTCTTGCGACAAGTATTCAAGAGGTGCCGTGAGTACAAGTTGAGGATGAATCCTTTGAAATGTGCCTTTGGTGTCTCCTCTGGAAAGTTTCTGGGATTCCAAGTGACTGTTGAGGGAATCAAGGTGGACCCATCTAAGACTCAAGCCATCCTCACTATGTCACCACCTCGAACCGTGAAGGAACTTCAAATTTTTATGGGAAAGGTGAATTACATTCGACGTTTTATACCTGGTCTAGCTCAACTCGTTGCTTCCTTCACCCCCCCTGCTGAAGAAAGGAGCGGATTTTAACTGGACCAGCGTCCAACAAGAAGCGTTTTGGAAAATTCAGCACATACTGTCGTCTCCATCCACCATGAAGTCTCTTGTTCAAGGGAGACCGTTATATCTCTACATCGCCTTCAGTGACACTGCCGTTGGAGCCTTGCTGGCGCAAGAGGATGATGAGGGAGTCAAACATCCTATATACTACTTCAGTCGAATATTTAGGGACGCTGAACTCAGGTACCCGAGAGTAGACAAAGCATGCCTAGCATTGATACATTCCATCCAGAAGTTCAGGCATTACCTACTGTCCAACAAGGTAACGCTCATATCCAAATCAGACCATGCGAAGTTCTTACTGTCAAAACCAGTTCTAATGGGAAGGGCTGCCAAGTGTTTCCTCCAAATGTCAGAGCTAGACATAACGTGTACTCCGCCCAGAGCTATTAAGGGTCAGGATGTCGCGGATTTACTAGCAGCTTTCCCCGGAGAAGGTACCACGGCATTGCATGAAGACCTGCCTGGAGAGTTTCCGACATCTCTCGTTGTCGAAGAGGAAGCTTGGCTGTTATATTTTGATGGATCCGCTACTCCCAAAGAACAAAGACTGGAGGAGCAGGCATAGTCCTAGTATCTCCAACTGGAGAAGTCTTTTCACACTCCTTCAAGTTAGATTTTCAATGCACTAACAACTCAACGGAGTATGATGCCTTCCTTATAGGGATGCTATTATCCAAGCAGGCGGGAACCACACATTTGGAAATAAGAGGCGATTCCAAATTATTGGTTAATCAGATGAACGAGGTGTATGCACTAAAAGAGGTAACTCTAGCTCCGTCACGGTCCGAAGCTCGGAGGTCGCCGAACTACTTCACCGACGCAACCATAACTCATGTCAGCCGCAACAACAACAAGCATGCTGATTTCCTGGCAACATTAGCTTCTAAATTGCAGTTCGAATGCATAGAAAAAACCCTGACGGTGAAAATAAGGACAGTGGAATCAACGTGGCTCTCACGATGCAAGGATGTTGAAACCTGTGACTGGCGGACTACAATCATTTAGGAGCTTAGCAGTTCACTTTCTCAAAAAAAGGTCAGCCTTAAAGCCTTACAAAACTTCTTTATGCTCCACGGCATGTTATACCACCGAAACCAGGATAGTTCCTTATCAAGATATCTCGGAGAGGAAGAAGCACAGCTGCAACTCGACCGTGTCCACAACGAGATTTGTGGACAAACATTGGTGGTGAAACTCTATCGACGCCTCCAAAATTTAGGCTATTACTGGACAGAAATGGAGACGCAGTCTCGAGCGCTCCAACAGTCTTGCTCAAACTGCCAGGCACCACCTCATCAACTAGAGGTACTCAACATAAATCACAACGGGGATTGGAGGCATCCATATGTTAACTACCTTCGTGATGGCATAGTTCTTGCTAACTCAAAAGAGGCAGTCAGAATGAAGCAGATAGCGAAGAATTTCGTGTTCCACGAGGAAATTCTGTACCGAAAAAGCTTTGGAGGTGATCTGCTACGGTGCCTGGCTGGAGGAGAAATCCCAACAATATTGAAAGAGATGCATGAAGGGGAAAATCAAGGAAAGAAGAAATTGTTTCTCCTGATACACGAGAAATATTACTGACCGTCCATGGAAGATGATGCAGCTGCCTTCGTTCAAAGCTTCCACACATGCCAGATTCACGGGAACCTCGTCCTTGCACCATCCACACCCCTACATTCGATAAGCAGCCCGTTGCCATTTTATAGCTGGGGACTTGATATTGTTGGAAAGATCAACCCGCCATCATCAAAGCAGCATGAATATATTATCACCACAACTGAATACTTCACAAAATGGGTCGAAGCTATTCCTCTGCGTGGAACTACAGGATCAATGATTGCAGCGTTCATTAAAGAGCATATCATCTGCCGCTTTGGAGTACCTAAACATATCATTACCGATAACGGTACTCCCTTCGCCAACAAGCAGGTACGAGAGTTGCTTGAAGAATATGGAATTAAACAAGTCTTCTCCACCATCTACTACCCTCAAGGGAATGGGCAGGCTGAGATCACCAACAAAACATTAATCCGGATTCTCAGTCGGACAGTACATGACAATCCCAGAGAGTGGCATGAACAACTACCGATGGCACTATGGGCATACCGAACGGCACCTAGGAGCTCCATTGGAGTTTCTCCATAATCACTCGTTTACGGGGTTGATGCTGTCCTCCAGGAAGAAATCAAAATCCCATCATCCAGGATTGCAGCAGCAAGTGGAGTCCACTGGAACGAAACTGAGGCGTCTAACTGCAGGATCGCTGAGCTCGATACTCTAGACTACAGAAGAAGCAAGGCAGAGGAACGCGCTCAGGTGTACAGAAACATAGTCTCCAGTGCGTATGAAAAATCTGTAAAGCCACAAAGTTTTAAAGTGGGAGACCTAGTTCTGAAGACAGCCAAACACATCCAACAAGACATGTCTGCACCAAAGTTCTCTCCAAAATGGGAAGGACCTTACGTGATTACCAAGGCTTACGACACTGGATACTACAAAATCATTAAGGTGGATGAAGGCAAGTTGGAAGCAGTCATCAATGGAAAATGGCTCAAGACGTATCACGCCTGATCATTGTCCCATACTTGTCCCATGACATGACAATATAGGCATTCTCGTTTCATGTCTAACTTGTTAATTTATTCAGGAAAAATTAATGAATTTTTCTCCATCCATCTACACAAAAAAAAAAAATCTCACATCTCTCAATGGTGAGCAAAAGAAAAAGAAGGAAGGAAATCTCTCAACTCAGCTCAGAAGAGGTCGTCCAACAGGTTGTAATCCCTGGAAAGCATCATCTTCAACCTAGACTGGTACCTCTCTTTCCGGGCCTTCAACCTTTGTATTGCCTGCTCCACCTTCTCTGACTCAGCGGCCAGAGCCTTCTCTTCCTCCAGAATAGCCTTCGCAGCAGGGACTACGTTCTCCAGGATACCAGCTCGATCAACCTTGATGATGTCAAGACGCTGCCGCAGCAAACTCACGTTGAACTCCATGGACTCGCAGGTAGAGAGCATATTTTCCCACTTCTCGAGATTTGATTCATCTACCTTGCGGATAGAGACACATTCCATCTCAACAATCATGGGAAGCAAGCAGTTTACCACAGTAACCAAAGCAGACGAGCAATGCCGAATTATGTTCCTGGTCGCGATGTGGCTATACTTTCTCCATATCTTTGTGTACATGGAGACGAACTCCTTCCGTACTAAAAAACCACCGACAGTCTTGTGGCTAGAAGACAATCATTTCATACCAATACCGAATGAAAGGCCGGCATTGGGGTATTCATAGGATGAAATACCCAGGTCAGCATTCTCGAGGTCGTCCGGTGAAGGAGTAGCGGAATTCGAAGAAAGTGGACTATCCAAGTCATCGTCATCAATGACTGTTACACATGTTCCAGGTGGACATCTCTGCAAGGGAGGAGATTATTCACCTGATCAGGAAATAAGGGTGACTACTCGTAAAAGAAAAGGGAAAATAAAAAATCGGTATGACCCTCTTGACTCTACGCACACGAGCTGGAGGATTGTCACGAGTTTCAGAAGCGCACTGAGATGCCGAGTGGGTACGCTTGACAGACGAACCTGGGTGATATGAAGAAGACGACTTGCTGTTTCCTGACATGATGGAACTCTACAGAGAAGAAATTATATCCCAAGATGTAGAAGAGGATTCATGTGCATACGTATATATACACGCCAAGGGAAACCCTAGAAGCAGCTATCTCGGATTACGTCCGGCGGCAAGGGATCAACACCGACCAAGTCGCCCTAGCTTCAGAAACCTAGTTGAAATCGGAGAAAAATTCGTTGAGGGGGAACAACTCCATCAGCACTACAGGGTATTCGGCACGATCACCCTTCCCATGTGGTAAAAGTACGTTTACCCTAGCCTTAATTATTTTTGTATGCAAATTGTCACCATCTCATGCCTACCCTACAATAGTGTAACCATTGCATGCTAGGCAGGGGACTTAATGTTGATGGTGGATTTCTATTTAAAGGGCAAAATTGTAAAAAGCCAATTTTTGCTGACGTCCTGCAAAGGATAAAGCCTTCAGGCGATGAATACTTCTCGCCATATTAATTCATTGGAGCATGTGCAACCATCCCTGAGAATTAAAACATACCCAGAACGGAGCATGTGGAAACCATCCCGACGGAGCATGTAGTAACCATCCCGGTTTTCTGTAGGTATACAGCATTACTATTAATGCTTTAATTAAAGCCTTGTGTTCGACGTGCAAACACCCGTAGGCTACCTGACGGCAGGTTATACTAGCCCCGTTGAACGCATGCAAAACTACCCGTGTTAGTCTCGCTTGCTGAAAGCAAACCCAAAAATATACCTCATCCGTCCAACTTTGCAGGCATAGATGGAGGGTGTAGATATAGATTCAGGGGGTCCTGAGCATGCCACCATGATCACCTTGGACCCACCTTCATGCATGACCGAATGGTCAAGACCAACTACGGTTGGTCCTTCCAAAACGTGCGCTCAAAGTGAGCATGACGCACGACTAGGGTTCCTTTTAATCGTGAGCGTCCAACTTCGCCGGCATAGTTGGACGGCTTAGATTATACCCTAAAACAAGTAGTGAAGTGATGATACACCATTGGCGGGCCCACTTTCTACCTACATGACCGACTCCCTCATAGGAAAGCCGTGGTGCAAGAAACGATTGCCCAAACAAGGCTAGATTAACGCCTTATGCAGGTTGAGAAGATCCAAAACGATCACGACCATCCGACTTCGCTGGAATAGTTGGATGGCTTAGATTGCGCCCATGGTCATCAAGCAAGCATGTACATGCTCACTGTCGACCCAAGATGTTGCATACATGGTCAGTCTCCCCAAAAGAGGCACACGCATCCCAAAACCGATCGCCTAAAGTGGCCGGTCCAAAACCCTAATTAGGGTTTGCGGCGCAGAAACATCTCGAGCGTCCATCTTCGCAGGCTTGTACGGAAGGCCAAGATGGAGACTTATAAGGAACCGAGCATGCTAGCATGACCACCATGGGCCCGGATTCATGCCTAGCTAATCGGCCAAGACCGGCAGTGGTCAAGCTCCTCGGTACCCTCGCCCAAAGGTGACATGTCACGGCCCCTCCATAAATTCTAATCTCGACCACTCGTCTTTGCCACCTGAGTCGAGTGGCTTAGATTAAATCTTTGCGAGTCAAGCAGGCATGGGCGTGAACACCATTGAACTACCTCCATGCAGGGATTATCGGTTCCTCTATTGGAACTCTCTAAGCATGCAAACGTTTAGGCCGAAAGAGGCAGCATGCGCGCCTCCCATCCAACGGTCGCAAGCAAGGCTACGAGTCATCTCGTCCGTCCAGCTTTGCAAGCTTGGACGAATGGCTTAGGGTGCGAATCAACTAGCAAACAAGGTATCCCTATGACCACCATCCGTCACTCTTCTTCACAGGGTAACCGACCAAGGCATGGCATGTCTATACAGCCTCCAAACGGTCACCTGAAGATGGTTGCATGCGATGTTATACCAAGTTCACGGTTCACCCTGCACTATTTTCTCAGGGTCCCGCGATCCACACACTCGAGACATTAATCACGTCACAACTGGGGGATACAAACTGGGGTATTGGTCTGGCGGTTTACAGCGTGCAGCGTGTAACGCGCCATCACAAGAACGTGTTAGGAAGACATGGGCGGTTAAGTCAAGATGGGAGAAGTGGGCAGTTCTGATCGTGTGACACTCGCACACAACTCCACTCTTCCCTCACTCCACTTCCTCCACTTCCCACGAGAGACGTGAAGAAGGCTTAATGACTTGTATAAATAGGTTCTCCTCCCTATTTCCAAAAACAAGTTCGAACAACACGTAAAACCAAGTGTTAATCGTATTCAACACCCAGAGCCTGCCTCGCAACATTTTCTAGCCTTCTCAACCTTCGTTAACAAGTCATCAAATAGCCTTCACCTTCATACTCTCAACACCTTCTTCGCTTCCTCCCTAAGATCAACCTCACATCCTTCACCTGTGACCGAAACAAATCTGAACGGCCGTGTCTTCGGTTTAGGCCGAATTGTATAGATTATCTCTCGAATCAAAGTGCTCATCGTGCAGCACATTTGTTGAAGGTTTAAACTCACTTCTCATCCACACACACCCAAAATTACCTAAACCGGCAGAAGTAGTTTTCTCCCACAAACAATTGGCGACCACAGTGGGAGGTTAATCTCTCGGTTGTGAAGTCGATTTCTTCGATACCTAGTCCTATTTAGTTGGTTTCAAGATGGTCGGTCTTAGGAGTACCTCGACATTCTCAGGTCATGATCAATTTCCCTCTGATGGCACACCTAATGGTCTGGCTGGATGAATCCCGACGTTGATCGAGTTAGCACGAGTACAGGAGGTTCACACGAGAAACATGAACCTGATCAAAGAAGCGGTCAACAACATACTCGATCTCCTCATCAAGATGACGTCAGAGATGGGCGGCCCTGTCATGGAGGTCCCAACACTGGGGACTGAATGCCCCCAAATCAACAGTTTCACTACATGCCAAAGACCTCTGGATCAGGAAGCCCTACATCTCTCAAAAGAGCAGCGAACAGAGACGTTTGCAGCCGTCAACCGGATAGCCTTGGATGTACAGTTAACTCCCTTGCGCCCAGAAGTTTCAAGCGCGATGGAGGCATCGGTAAACAATGTTACTTTTTTATAGAGGAAGACATGATGGCAGAAGAGGGCCACAATCGAGCCCTACATGTAACCGCACGCATCAAAGATTCAGAATTCAGACGGGCCCTCATCGACACAGGAGCATCCTCAAATGTGATTACCCTCAAGACACTCAAAGAGGCTAAGGTTCGCCCTTACAAGATTGTGCGGCGGTCTACCACAATGACGGACTTTGAAGGGAACCAAACCAACACATATGGGTATGTCAATATGAACTTATCCGTAGGTCCTGTTCATTCAAAAGTGAAATTCGAAGTCATAGAGAAGAAACCAGACTACCACGTGATATTGGGTAGACCATGGCTCCATGAGAATAGGATTGTTCCTTCAACCTATCACCAGTGCCTGAAAACTACGCTGAACAAAGAAGTCATTCGTATACCTGCATCGTTGTCTCCATACGCACCCATATGCGGAGTAGAATTGTTCAAATCGAAGGAAGCTATGCAGGAAGAGCCAGGAGAAATACATTGTACCCCACTTCCCACGTGGGCGTCAATCCAGGAGGAGGATCGGATTGCGTCATTAAAACTCAGACATGATGCATCCCAGCTGACGAGGAACTCTCCTTCACCCAGTGAGGCGGGAAACCACGTTACCAAGAGAGGACGAACCTTTGTGGTAACTCAAGATAAGAAAGGAAAGACTGTCTACCGCCGCCGCTGTTAGCAATTAGCAGGAGAGACAGATGCTCGGTCTCTCCGCCTAATAGAATGTTGTCAAAACGGAGACCCACAAGAAGAGGTGTTGGACGCCCCTAGACAGCTGCAAGACGGTACCACCTCTAAAACTGACGAACTCAAAACTATTAACATCGGCAGTGAAGAGTCTCCCAGGCCCATTTCCATTAGTTCCACTCTGTCCACGGAGAAGCGGAAGAATCTTGTGCAACTCCTCAAAGAATACCAAGATATATTCGCCTGGACGTATGATGAAATGCCCGGTCTGGATGAAAAGTTGGTTACTCATAACCTGCACATCAAGCCTGGATCCAAGCCTATCAAACAGTCTCCAAGACAATTCAGACATGAGGTGGAAGATCAGATTAAATCGAAATCCAGATATTTCTAACTGCCGGCTTCATCAAACCCATCCACCATCCAACCTGGCTGGCTAACGTGGTCCCAGTAAAGAAAAAGAATGGGCAGATCCGATGCTGTGTAGATTTCAGAGATTTAAACAAGTGCTGCCCCAAGGACGACTTTCCTCTACCTAACATCGACATGTTGGTAGACGCCACGAGCGGGCATGGCATGTTCTCTTTCATGGATGGATATAGCGGCTACAACCAGATAAGGATGTACGAGCATGATGCAAGTAAGACTGCTTTTCGAACTCCTCTCGGAAATTTTTACTATACAGTTATGCCTTTCGGTTTGAAGAATGCCTGGCACAACATATCAACGCGCCATGACAAAGAATTTTTCACGACATGATGCATAAACAAGTTGAAGATTACGTAGATGACATAGTAGTCAAATCGAAAGCCCGGACGGAACACACAGGAGTCTTGCGACAAGTATTCGAGAGGTGCCGTGAGTACAAGTTGAGGATGAATCCTTTGAAATGTGCCTTTGGTGTCTCCTCTGGAAAGTTTCTGGGATTCCAAGTGACTGCTGAGGGAATCAAGGTGGACCCATCTAAGACTCAAGCCATCCTCACTATGTCACCACCTAGAACCGTGAAGGAACTTCAAAGTTTTATGGGAAAGGTGAATTACATTCGACGTTTTATACCTGGTCTGGCTCAACTCGTTGCTTCCTTCACCCCCCCTGCTGAAGAAAGGAGCGGATTTTAACTGGACCAGCGTCCAACAGGAAGCTTTTTGGAAAATTCAGCACATACTGTCGTCTCCATCCACCATGAAGTCTCTTGTTCAAGGGACACCATTATATCTCTACACCGCCTTCAGTGACACTGCCGTTGGAGCCTTGTTGGCGCAAGAGGATGATGAGGGAGTCGAACGTCCTATATACTACTTCAGTCGAATATTGAGGGACGCTGAACTCAGGTACCCAAGAGCAGAGAAAGCATGCCTAGCATTGATATATTCCATCCAGAAGTTCAGGCATTACCTACTATCCAACAAGGTAACGCTCATATCCAAATCAGACCATGCGAAGTTCTTACTGTCAAAACCAGTTCTAATGGGAAGGACTGCCAAGTGGATCCTCCAAATGTCAGAGCTAGACATAACGTGTACTCCGCCCAGAGCTGTTAAGGGTCAGGCTGTCGCGGATTTACTAGCAGCTTTCCCCGGAGAAGGTACCACGGCATTGCATGAAGACCTGCCTGGAGAGTTTCCAGACATCTCTGTTGTCGAAGAGGAAGCTTGGATGTTATATTTTGATGGATCCGCTACTCCCAGCAACAGCACTGGAGGAGCAGGCATAGTCCTAGTATCTCCAACTGGCGAAGTCTTTTCACACTCCTTCAAGTTAGATTTTCAATGCACTAACAACTCAGCGGTTTATGAAGCCTTCCTTATAGGGATGATATTAGCCAAGAAGGCGGGAGCCACACGTTTGGAAATAAGAGGCGATTCCAAATTATTGGTTAATCAGATGAACGGGGTGTATGCACTAAAAGAGATAACTCTATCTCTGTACCGGTCTGAAGCTCAGAGGCTGCTGAACTACTTCACTGACGCAACCATAACTCATGTCAGCCGCAACAACAACAGGCATGCTGATTTCTTGGCAACATTAGCTTCTAAATTGCAGTTCGAAGGCATATAAGAAACCCTGACGGTGAAAAGAAGGACAGTGGAATCAACGTGGCTCTCACGATGCAAGGATGTTTGAAAACTCTGGATCGGCGGACTACAATCATTCAAGAGATTAGCAGTTCACTTTCTCAAAAAAAAGGTCAGCCTTAAAGCCTTACAAAACTTCTTTATGCTCCACGGCATGTTATACCACCGAAACCAGGATAGTTCCTTATCAAGATATCTCGGAGAGGAAGAAGCACAGCTGCAACTCGACCGTGTCCACAATGAGATTTGTGGACAAACATTGGTGGTGACACTCTATCGACGCCTCCAACATTTAGGCTATTACTGGACAGAAATGGAGACGCAGTCTCGAGCGCTCCAACAGTCTTGCTCAAACTGCCAGGCACCACCTCATCAACTAGAGGTACTCAACATAAATCACACCGGGGATTGGAGGTAGCCATATGTTAACTACCTTCGTGATAGCGTAGTTCCTGCTAACTCAAAAGAGGCAGTCAGAATGAAGCAAAGAGAGAAGCATTTAGTGTTCCACGAGGAAATTCTGTACCGAAAAAGCTTTGGAGGTGATCTGCTATGGTGCCTGGCTGGAGGAGAAATCCCAACAATATTGAAAGAGATGCATGAAGGGGAACATCAAGGAAAGAAGAAATTGTTTCTCCGTGATACATGAAAATATTACTGGCTCAGTCATGGAAGATGATGCAGCTTCCTTCGTTCAAAGCTTCCACAAATGCCGATTCACGGAACCTCGTCCATGCACCATCCACTCCCCTACATTCGATAAGCAGCCCGTTGCCATTTTATAGCTGGGGACTTGATATTGTTGGAAAGATCAACCCGCCATCATCAAAGCAGCATGAATATATTATCACCGCAACTGAATACTTCACAAAATGGGTCGAAGCTATTCCTCTGCGTGGAACTACATGAGAAATGATTGCAGTGTTCATTAAAGAGCATATCATCTGCCGCTTTGGAGTACCTAAACATATCATTACCGATAACGGTACTCCCTTCGCCAACAAGAAGGTACGAGAGTTGCTTGAAGAATATGGAATTAAACAAGTCTTCTCCACCATCTACTACCCTCAAGGGAATGGGAAGGCTGAGAGCACCAACAAAACATTAATCCGGAGTCTCAGTAGGACAGTACATGACAATCCTAGAGAGTGGCATGAACAACTACCGATGGCACTATGGGCATACCGAACGGCACCTAGGATATCCATTGGAGTTTCTCCATACTCATTCGTTTACGGGGCTGATGTTGTCCTCCCGGCAGAAATCAAAATCCCATCATCCAGGATTGCAGCAGCAAGTGGAGTCCACTGGAAAGAAACTGAGGCGTCTAACTGCAAGATCGCTGATCTCGATACTCTAGACTACAGAAGAACCAAGGCAGAGGAACGCGCTCAGGTGTACAGAAACATAGTCTCCAGGGCGTATGAAAAATCTGTAAAGCCACGAAGTTTTAAAGTGGGAGATCTAGTTCTGAAGACAGCCAAACACATCCAACAAGACATGTCTGCACCAAATTTCTCTCCAAAATGGGAAGGACCTTACGTGATTACCAAGGCTTACGACACTGGATACTACAAAATCATTAAGGTGGATGAAGGCAAGTTGGAAGCATTCATCAATGGAAAATGGCTCAAGACGTATCACGCCTGATCATTGTCCCATACTTGTCCCATGACATGACAATACAGGCATTCTCGTTTCATGTCTAACTTGTTAATTTATTCAGGAAAAATTAATGAATTTTTCTCCATCCATCTACACAAAAGAAAAAAAAAATCTCACATCTCTCAATGGCGTGCAAAAGAATAAGAAGGAAGGAAATCTCTCAACGCAGCTCAGAAGAGGTCGTCCAACAGGTGGTAATCCCTGGAAAGCATCATCTTCAACCTAGCCTGGTACCTCTCTTTCCGGGCCTTCAAGCTTTGGATCTCCTGTTCCATCTTCTCTGACTCAACGGCCAGAGCCTTCTCTTCCTCCAGGATAGCCTTCGCAGCAGGGACTACGTTCGCCAGGATACCAGCTCGATCAACCTTGATGATGTCAAGACGCTGCCGCAGCCAACTCACGTTGAACTCCATGGACTCGCAGGTAGAGAGCATATTTTCACACTTCTCGAGATTTGATTCAGCTACCTTGCGGATAGAGACACCTTCCATCTCAGCAATCATGGGAAGCAAGCAGTTTACCACAGTAACCAAAGCAGACGAGCAATGCCGAATTACGTTCCTGGTCGCGATGTAGCCATACTTTCTCCATATCTTTGTGTACATGGAGACGAACTCCTTCCATACTAAAAAACCACTGACAGTCTTGTGGCTAGAAGACAATCATTTCATACCAATACCGAATGAAAGGCCGGCATTGGGGTATTCATAGGATGAAATACCCAGGTCAGCATTCTCGAGGTCGTCCGGTGAAGGTGTAGCTGAATTCGAAGAAAGTGGACTATCCAAGTCATCGTCATCAATGACTGTTACACATGTTCCAGGTGGACATCTCTACAAGGGAGGAGATTATTCACCTGATCAGTAAATAAGGGTGACTACTCGTAAAATAAAAGGTAAAATAACAAACCGGTATGACCCTCTTGACTCTACGCACACGAGCTGGAGGATTGTCACGAGTTTCAGAAGCGCACTGAGATGCCGAGCGGGTACGCTTGACAGACGAACCTGGGTGATATGAAGAAGATGACTTGATGTTGCCTGACATGATGGAACTCTACAAAGAAGAAATTCTATCCCAAGATGTAGAAGAGGATTCCTGTGCATACGTATATATACACGCCAAGGGAAACCCTAGAAGCAGCTATCTCGGATTACGTCCGGCGGCAAGGGATCAACACCGACCAAGTCTCCCTAGCTTCAGAAACCTAGCTGAAATCGGAGAAAAAATTCGTTGAGGGGAACAACTCCATCAGCCACACAGGTATTCGGCACGAGCACCCTCCCCATGTGGTAAAAGTACGTTTACCCTAGCCTTAATTATTTTTGTATGCAAATTGTCACCATCTCATGCCTACCCTACAATAGTGTAACCATTGCATGCTAGGCAGGGGACTTAATGTTGATGGTGGATTTCTATTTAAAGGGAAAAATTGTAAAAAGCCAATTTTTGTTGACGTCATGCAAAGGATAAAGCCTTCAGGCGATGAATACTTCTCGCCATATTAATTCATTGGAGCATGTGCAACCATCCCTGAGAATTAAAACATACCCAGAACGGAGCATGTGGCAACCATCCCGACGGAGCATGTAGCAACCATCCCGGTTTTTTGTAGGTATACAGCATTACTATTAATGCTTTAATTAAAACCTTGTGTTCGACGTGCAAACACCCGTAGGCTACCTGACGGCAGGTTATACTAGCCCCTTTGAACGCATGCAAAACTACCCGTGTTAGTCTTGCTTGCTGAAAACAAACCCAAAAATATACCTCATCCGTCCAACTTTGCAGGCATAGATGGAGGGTGTAGATATAGATTCAGGGGGTCCTGAGCATGCCACCATGATCACCTTGGACCTACCTTCATGCATGACCGAATGGTCAAGACCAACTACGGTTGGTCCTTCAAAAATGTGCGCTCAAAGTGAGCATGACGCACGGCTAGGGTTCCTTTTAATCGTGAGCGTCCAACTTCGCCGGCATAGTTGGAAGGCTTAGATTATACCCTAAAACAAGTAGTGAAGTGATGGTACACCATTGGCGGGCCGATTTTCTACCTACATGACCTACTCCCTCATAGGCAAGCCGTGGTGCAAGAAAAGATTGCCCAAACAAGGCTAGATTAACGCCTTATGCAGGTTGAGAAGATCCAAAACGATCACGACCATCCGACTTCGCTGCCATAGTTGGATGGCTTAGATTGCGCCCATGGTCATAAAGCAAGCATGTACATGCTCACTATCGACCCAAGATGTTGCATACATGGTCAGTCTCCCCAAAAGAGGCACACGCACCCCAAAACCGATCGCCTAAAGTGGCCGGTCCAAAACCCTAATTAGGGTTTGCGGCGCAGAAACATCTCGAGCGTCCATCTTCGCAGGCTTGGACGGAAGGCAAAGATGGAGACTTAGAAGGAACTGAGCATGCTATCATGACCACCGTGGGCCCGGATTCATGCCTAGCTGATCGGCCAAGACCGGCAGTGGTCAAGCTCCTCGGTACGCGCGCCCAAAGGTGACATGTCACGGCCCCTCCATAAATTCTAATCTCGACCACTCGTCTTTGCCACCTGAGTGAGTGGCTTAGATTAAATCTTTTCCAGTCAAGCAGGCATGGGCGTGAACACCATTGAACTACCTCCATGCAGGGCTGATCGGTTCCTCCATTGGAACTCTATACGCATGCAAATGTTTGGGCCGAAAGAGGCAGCATGCGCGCCTCCCATCCAACGGTCGCAAGCAAGGCTACGAGTCATCTCGTCCGTCCAGCTTTGCAAGCTTGGACGAATGGCTTAGGGTGCGAATCAACCAGCAAACAAGGTATCACTATGACCACCATATGTCACTCTTCTTCACAGGGTAACCTACCAAGGCATGGCCTGTCTATACAGCCTCCAAACGGTCACCTGAAGATGGTTGCATGCGATGTTATACCAAGTTCACGGTTCACCCTGCACTATTTTCTGAGGGTCCCGCGATCCACACACTCGAGACATTAATCACGTCACAACTGGGGGATACAAACTGGGGTATTGGTCTGGCGGTTTACAGCGTGCAGCGTGCAACGCGCCATCACAAGAACGTGTTAGGAAGACATGGGCGGTTAAGTCAAGATGGGAGAAGTGGGAAGTTCTGATCGTGTGACACTCACACACAACTCCACTCTTCCCTCACTCCACTTCCTCCACTTCCCACGAGAGACGTGAAGAAGGCTTAATGACTTGTATAAATAGGTTCTCCTCCCTATTTCCAAAAACAGAAGTTCGAACAACACAGAAAACCAAGTGTTAATCGTATTCAACACCCAGCTCGCCGCAACATTTGCTAGCCTGCTCAACCTTCTCGTTAACAAGTCATCAAATAGCCTTCACCTTCATACTCTCAACACCTTCTTCGCTTCCCTCCCTAAGATCAACCTCACATCCTTCACCTGTGACCGAAACAAATCTGGAACGGCCGTGTCTTCGGTTTAGGCCAGAATTGTATAGATTATCTCTCGAATCAAAGTGCTCATCGTGCATCACATTTGTTGAAGGTTTAAACTCACTTCTCATCCACACACACCCAAAATTACCTAACCGGCAGAAGTAGTTTTCTCCCACAAACACTAGGTAACTGATACTCTCTGTAACTTCTACTTTTTTTTTTGTTAAGTTCGGTTATATTTGAAAATTTTCAGGTAACCGAACTTTGGGACTATGAAGTTCGCTTACCTGAGAAATTTTAGCAGGTAACCGAACTTTTAATGTCCAAAGCTTTAGGATGTTCGGAAACCAGGGGAAACAGAGCCGTTAATACTGATTTTTTTTTTGAAATTCAAGAAAGTTCGGTTGGGTTCGGTTACCACGAAAAATCACACTGCAAACCGAACTTTAGCTGCATTGCACATTTATCGAGACACCATAACTTTATTTTTAAAAAAATAGTTGTTGCCTTCCCACCTCTGTTATATATACTAATAAACTTCCTCACTTTCCATATCAAACCTCTTAAAAATGGCAGTGCGACGTCCTAAATTTACTCTCGATGAAGATCTTTCTCTTTGCAAGAATTATGTAGTGTACTATCCTAAGAGGGGTGAAGAACATGGAATGAATGGCGTAATGAGTCAGAGTTATTGGGGAAAGATTCATGAATTTTTTTGCTCTGAAACCGGAAACCCCCATAACCGTGATCGTGCAGCCTTATTTATTCGATTTGCAAAGATAAGAGATATGGTCAAAGAATTTATTGGTTTAGTTCGAATTGTGAAGTAGTATCGACTTAAAGGTGAAATATTCGAGGAAACCGTAGAAAGATCTCAAAATGAATGGAGAAAATGGAAAAGAAAGAATTTCAAATATGAAGCTCATTTCTATGTTCTTAGGAAGTTCTTTTGTGTTCGTTTCAGATAGTAAGTACGTTGTGCTATCAATATTTATATTGAGTGTTAATAAGTTTAAAATTTAGCTTTAGTATCACCCTCAACCTTTGTTTGTTATGTTGGTGTTGTATTTTAATTAATTTTCAATTAAAATTGTTTTTCAATTAAAATTGTTTTTCAGTTTTAACTAAATTATAGAACTTTTAATGACGCAAAACTAGTGTAATTGCTCTGTCCAGCTAAAAGTTCGGTTGTTTGTCCAAGTTATATATCATACCGAATAGCGATTTCGGTATGTTCGCAAAACTCTAGGATAACCGAACTCCGGATTCGGTTTGTTCTCTAAATACAGTGGATAACCAAATGCCACTATAAAAACAAAAGAACTCATAGTTCGGCTACCTGTACAATTTTACCAGGTAACCGAACTCAATGCTTCCAAAACCAGGGAGAGTGTAATAGTAGTTCGGTTACCTGCGAAATTTAATACGTAACCGAACTACTTTGAATGACAGTTCAACATTGGGTTCAGTTACCTGCGAAATTGTACCAGGGAACCGAACAATACAGTTCGGTTGCTACATAAACTTATTTTCCTAACCGAATATATCATTGTAAACCTTAAAAAAATAAAAGCAAATTATACAACTACACTATAATACACCCAAAAATAAGACCAAATTCCAAAAAACACAATCTTTAATTCATAATATGATGTTCAAAGCATAATTAGTTTAATTAATGGTATATTTAATCATCCTCAAGGACAATTTGACCTTTGTGTATAATTTCGTCCGACTTTGTCAAAGCTTTCCACATCTCCATGTTATGCTCATACATAATGCACCAACCCAACATTGTGTCGGGGTTAAATCCACGCGAATAAGAGTTTCTGGATATCGGAGGCAATGGACAATTGTCTTTTAATCGAAGGCCTATAAAGTGGTATTAATCAACGCAATCACCAATCTCCAACATTTAAGACACATATGTTTGTTTTCGGAGTATATGTGAAACTAGCATCTTTTGAGAAATAGTGAACCACGCAATTGAATGCATCAGCGATTAAGTGCCCACATATCGGCATGCACATCCAATGATCCCTTGTGATTAGATTGTCCCCATGGATACGGCGTTGATACCTAACAAACTGCACATTGAGACTAGCATCCCCATCGCACAATATTGTCTTATAAAATTCCGGGTTCTCCTTTAGCTTCATCAACAACCTTTGCCGGACATAAGTGATTGGATAATAATTATATTGCTTGGCACTTTGGGTAAAGGGCCTTAGTTGTTGTATGACAACGTGGAAACCGTAATTAGCATCCGGAGGGACGTCGTCGGTGTATATGACGTACTCTCTAATGTAAAGAGGTAGCTCTTCCAAATAGATTTTATTAACAAGTGGTGGTATATCATCAATTGGTCAACTCCTTTGTTGGATGGGGAATATTGGAGCCTTAAGCTTCACGTCTTGTTGAGTTAGTTGGCTCGATTCCGATGGAATAGGTTGCCTTGGTGGCGAGTGTAACATCGGTCCTTTTTTCTTTGTATCCCGTTCACTTGTTTCTCCCTTTTCCATAATACTCCTAGACCGTTTCTTAGAATCCTCTTGGTACTTCACCGCGGTATGCTCATGCGCCGAAGGATCTCTAGTAAAAGAGTTCATTTCACTTTGCCTCCTAGCCAACACCTTTGCATATTGTCTTACTTGTTTTTTTGTTTCTTTGGTGCTTGGCCTACCTTTGCCCTTTCCTTTTTTCGGTTCTTGTACATTCTCCAAAGTGTGCGGATAAACGATTGTACGCATGTCATCCCAAAAGATTTTCCTTTCGAGTTTGTTCATGTTCTGGTACATCTCGAGAACGAGTCTTCCCATTTCATTTCACCAAACTCTTTTCCGGCATCACCCTTTGGAGGAGGGACAAAACTTAATTGTTGCCAATATGGATCTATATCGCTTAAAGGGATTATGCCATGTTCATAGTTAACTATTATATGGTGACAATGGAGTCCCATAGACTTCATCATGTTACAAACACACACCTCGTACGGCTTGGTTCCCCATGTCTCAATCAAATTCACCTCTACCATTAACTTCTTAATGCAAGAATGTGAAACATTATAATAGAGTCCCTTGAACAACCGAAGGTCCTTGAATTTCTTGTACTTCATGATGCGGCTTTTTTGAAACTTCTATTTAATTCTATCAATCTCGTAGTTGAAGTAATTTTCTATTGCGTTAAACACAATCACAAAATTATCGACACATCCAAGAATATTTTTCTTCAACCGGTAGTGAGCCGATTCTACCAAACTTGTCGCTTGATTCCCAAAGTGTTTATGATGGTTGGTAAATGCATAAATGAACCGCTCTTTGTGTAGATCCAACCATTTCTCAACCACATACGTTACAATATCCCCGGGATAATCGGGGCTAGACCAATGGTCGATAAATGTGGCAAGATTTAGATTATACTATTCTTCGGTGAGAGACCAAGTCAATGACTCCCATTCACCGGAGAAAGCAACCCATTTAGCGTGATTTAGAATGTATTGTTTATCAAATTTCTCTTTTACATCCACTTGTTCATCTTCCGGTAGCTTACTAATCTCTTCAAATGCTTTCCTCTTTGGTGGACAAATTTGAGGCTTGCACCTATTCATCATATTACATCATATATGGAATGTACAAAGCATATTATGTGCTAATAGGAAGACTTTCTCTATTGCGTTCATTAATGCTACTTCATTGTCCGTCACTATAAACCCGGGGATATCATCATCTCGGTAGATCTCCTTCAATTTTTGTAGCGCCCAAGTGTAACTTGGTTCTTGCTCGTCCTTTAGAAAACAAAAAACAACGGTAAACGGTGACTTCGTCGACATACGAACAACAATGTTCAACAATGGCATCTCGTATTTGTTAGTCTTGTAAGTGCAATCTATTATAAGAACTTCGTGGAAGCATTGAGCCAATTGAACACTCTTCGGATGCGCATTGAATAGATGCGTTATTTCTTCTTCCGGACCTACCTTCTTTTGAACCGCGTAGCCTTTCTCTTGAGCCAAAAAAAAAAAACAATTGTTGCATCACTTGTCTATCCTTCCATTAATGCCTTTTAATTGTCTCAATTGCATTGTAAATGGTGGACAAAGATGATACGTTATCCTTGTTATCATCCTTTAGTAAGCGAAGCATATTAAGTGGTGAAATACCCATTCTCCTAAATTTAGCTATTTTCTCCATTTCTTGAGGAGTGATCCTTGCGGCCATTGAATGTCCTTCAAGATGTTCCGGACGAGGGTGGTTATGACGACCTTCCACAACATCCTTAGATAGAACCCATCCCTTCATATTTTTTTTTCACTTCTTAAATACTAGCTTGAACGGACATTTAATTTTCTTTAAGCACGTTGTGTTCTTCCTCGTCGTCTTTCATTTATACATATAACCCTTCCTCTTGTGACTAACATCGGGATCTCCACTTCTCTCACAAACCATTTCAAAACGAGTTTTGCTTTCTTTTCCGTTCAAAACTAATATGTACATGTCTTTCTTGGCATGTTCTCTAGCCCAATTCTCCGCATCAATAGGTAAGTCAAATACCAACTCATTAACATAGTGATGTGATGTATCTTCGAACAACATATCAACCGGAGAAGGTTGATAATCCATTGGTATAGGTTGGCACTCAATCTACAATAAATGGAACAACATCAACTGTAATCACAAATAAGTTCGACAAGAAGAGAATTTTAACAAAATAACCCAACACCGAGTTCGGTTGGTAAAGCAGTTTTGCGAACCACCCGAAGTTAACGGTTTGCTCAAAAATAAATTGGTACGTGAAGTTCGGCTGGGAACTTGGTTGGGTTGAAGTTTGCGAACCAACCGAACTTCTTACACTTGGTATAATCTTATTTTTAACCTAATGTTCGGTTAGATAATTGGTTAGGTTGAAGTTTGCGAACCAACCGAACTTCGTATACTTGGTATAATCTTATTTTACGTAAAGTTCGGTTAGATATTTGGTTGGGTTGAAGTTTGCGAACCAACCGAACTTCTAGACCATAAAGTTCAGAAACATTGCGGGAAAACCGAACATAACTATGTAAATCCTATAAAAAAAAGTTCGGCAACATGTTTGTTAACCGAATGACTAAAAACCTTCACTAAAAGAGAGTTCGGCTACCTGCGTCTTTGGAAAAAGTAGCCGAACTACACTTCCAAATGTCTTCGGTTACCTGTTCTTCGCATTAGGTAACCGAACTTCCTTGACCTATCCGAAATCTACTTTAAAAATTTACATTTTTTTTGAAATTTTGGACCAATTCAACCAACATTATCTAAGTTTGAAGAATACTTGGGTAACCAAATACTCTTCCTCCGGTTGTGGTTGGTAAAATTCATCGTTTTCATCTTGAGATTGAGTTTGGGGAAGATTACAATCACTATCTAAGAAATAACTCATATCCGGATCATTGTAAAGATTAACGAATATTCTAGGAGAGGAAGGAGATGAAGATTCAGATGAGCTATCATCACTTGAATACTCAATCTTAGTGAACTCAATATTTTTTCTTCCATGTTTTTCTTCTTCATCTTCTCTAACTTTAATCTCTCAATAATTCTACTTTTTTTGAAAAAAAATCCATATGTTAATTTAATCTCACTAATTATCTTTAACTTAATTGGGCCGACCGAGCGAAGAGAGGGAGGACCTTTATATGGCCACTTTTTTGTAAAATGTAAGTGATCAATTGACACAAAAAGATTGGAAATGGTTAGGGCCGAAAAACCAAAAATGTCCCCCCCCCCCTTTTAGTCCAATTACTATAACTCATTGTGTATCCTATCTTTTCGGGAGTATAATTGGAAAGCAAACTTTAATATAACATATCTAAAAATACGTTCCTTGGAATTTTACAAATTTTATCTCGTTGGAAAGCTAATAAAAAACCTATCCAATGAGCATAAACAAAAATATCAAATTTTGAGTTTTTACGAAAAATTTGGAGGTATTTACCATTTTAGGCACAATTTTAGAAAATTAAATGTATATCCATTATGCAAACCATGACAAAGGATACATAATACTTTATGTAACTATATTTTGGTTTATGCATCAACTAATTTTCCGTTGCAACTAATAAAACGATGTACTCCCTCCGTTTCATGAAAAGTGATACTTTCATTTTAGGCACAATTCTCAAAAATTAAATGCATAGTCATTATACAAACCATCACAAATGATTCATAACACATCATGCAGCCATATTTTGATTTATGGATCGACTAATTTTTCGTTTCATAAAAAGTGATACTTTCACATCCTGTTTCAGAAAAAGTGATACTTTCACTCCATTTCGGGAGAAGTGATACTTTCGTTATGTTTCGGAAAAAATGATACTTTTTATGAAATGTGGCGAAAGTATAACTTTTTATGAAACGGGGAGAAAGTATCACTTTTTCTGAAACAGGATGTGAAAGTATCACTTTTTTTGAAACGGGGTGAAAGTATCACCTTTTCTTAAACGGGACGAAAGTAATCGCAGACAAACCCATCTTCAGATTTCTCTTCGGTCGGCCCTCCCACCGTGGCAACGGTCGTACTAGTTATTTCACTAATCATTACACTAACTAATCATTACCCAAAATTAATCAGGAGGGTAATTTATGAATTAATATAAATATCTAGATAAGGGGTGACCTAAATTTACTTCTTATAACCCAAAATAAAACAATGGTCCCAAAAAAAGGCTGGTCTCCAAAAAATCGTTCTTATTTATCTAGGACTTCAAGTCTTTAGATTCTACTAGATTTGTGCCCGTGCTACACACCGGGCATATTCTTTTAGCTTGGTGTGTGCGTGGCTTCGCCCCACCCGTGGCGATGTATTTTTGATTTGGTTAGCCCTGGCGATGTATGATTTGGTGTGCGCGGGGCTTCGCGCGCCCCGTAACGATGCATTTTTGATTTGGTGTGCGCAGGGCTTCTCCCCCCGTGGAGACGTATTTTTGATTTGTGTGTCGGGGAAAATACATTAAATAGGTGGAAAATATATGCAGATTTTATTTATTTTTTTCCTTTCAACTTGGTGTGCGCGGGGCTTCGCCCCGCGGCAATGCACCGTGGAGATGTATTTTTGATTTGGTGTGGCGGGACAAATACATTAAATAGGTGGAAGATATGTGCAGATTTTATTTATTTTTTCCTTTTATTTTCGCAAAAAATATATGGATATTTTTCCTCTTTATATATTAATTTGAAAAAAAATAGTCCTAATATAAAAATTATTCGATTTCCAAATTGAATTTGGACTTCCATAAAATTCCAAACACGGTAAGTTATGTTTTCCTTTTAGGTTTGTAATTTTTAAACCAATCATACGGTTGCTAAGTGTCCTCATCTAAATATTGTCACTTCATGAATTCCAAATTTGATTTGGTTTTCCTTTTTCTAATCTTTTTCCTATTATTTTTAAACCAATTATATGTTGGCAAGTGTCCTCACCAAAACGCTCGTTTCACAAAACTCAAAAAAGGTTTATTTCGGCCAATAGGAAGCGAGGGTTTCCTCACCATTCAATGTGGGAGCTTTATTTGTCTAGGCCTTTAAGTCTTTAGACTAGATAGTAACCCGTGCTACGCATCGGGCCGTGCTACGCATCGGTCCGTGCCAACTTTTGTGCTTGTGGGATTTAAAAAATAAATAAATTGGTATTAGCCTTCAGGCTTGTTTTAAGAAACCTGTTTTGAGGCATACTGAATTTTTTTGAGGCATACTTATTCATTATCCCATCTAGGGTGGGTTTATAAGGGGTGTCTAAAGGTAGTGCAATTACTTATATATCCTTAAACAATTTAAATTAGAGTGCCCTTATCCTCAAAAACCAAAAATCAAAATAACCTTTAAACTTAAACATCTTGGATTCCAATTCAATCAAGCAAAGGAAACACGAATCGAAGTGAGTGATGTTGGAGTGCGAAATCCAAATCTCAATTGTATCAGATGTATTTTAGAATGTATTTGTAACAAACCCATCTTGTTTTCGATTTATTTTATTTTGTTTGATCGATAGAATATGATTTCAAAGATGGAATTAAGGTTTTCAGAAGATCAGTTCGGCTGATCTTGGAATATCAATTCGGCTGATCTTGGAATATCAATTTTGAACCGAACCTAGTATATGATTTAGAAAAACACTATGTTCAGCTAATGCGACTTTGGCAGATTGTGTTCGAATCAGCCGAACCTAAAATTTGACAGTTTAAGAATGAAGTGCGGCTGATAACTTTTCAAGAGAACCTGTTTTTTTTTTTTTATGCCTAGGTTCGGCTGACAAAAAAATCGGCTGAAAAGTAGTTAGCCGAATGGTTCATCTGGGTCAGTAGATCTGGGTTTTAAAAATTCAATTTTTTTGACAGATTCAACATATAAAAAGGACATTAAACCTCTATAGAAGCATACTTATTATTTGAATCACACATTTTGGTCACTTCTAATCACTAAAATCTCAAAACCCATTTTTTTCTCACTTATTCTTCTTCTTCCTCTCAAAAATCCCAACTCTCTCACATAAATTTGTTTTCTCTACTAATTTACCACTAATAATTTAATTTTTAATCAATCCTTAAAATTCCTAAATAATTAAATCAAATCATAATCATTAACACTAATTATGTAAGGGTAGTTATGCCATTATTAAAAAGGGTGGATAAAGGGTGATGTTGTTTTTTATTTAGTGACCCTATTTTAGCACTATTTGATAGAACCCTATTTTGGGGCATACCCATTAATTTTGGGGCATACATATAGGACAAAACCCCGGGTGCCTATAATAATTCAAGGGTGGCCCTTATCCTAATGATTGTTAAATTACTATAATACCCTTTCCCAGTTTAAATTACATTACTACCCTTCCACTTAATTAAATTCTAATCCTAAAACAATCCCACTAATTAACCCATCCCACGAATTAACCCATTCCACTAATTCTAATATTAAAACCATTACTTAAAACAAAAACAAAAAAAAATAAAAGTTTTAAAAAACAAAAACCCCTCTCTCTCCCTCTTCTTCTCATCTTCTTCTCGAATTTTTTTGAAAAAAACTTCTTTGATTTCGTTGTTGATTGCAGTTCTAAATGGCACCTCGTGTTAAGCGATGCCCTAGAAATACGGTGTTGAATCCTGGTTTATCTTCCGTAGCATCTCAATCTATGGTTTTTGAGAAAGATGGAGATGAAGTGGATACCGGATCGATTGATGTCGGAGAGGGAGAAATAGAGGATGATTCTTCAAAATTACATATAGAAAGGTATTTCCCACAAACCCATTGTTTATTTTTTCGTCTTTCGTTGATTTAATGCATGTAATCGATGATTCGTCTAGGTTTTGGTTAGTTTCAGGGTATTGTTCGGCAGAAATTGCCCAGCCGAACTTTTTTTTTTTACACAGATGAAGAACAGTTCGGCTAAACGTTTGTTATATTTTGAAAATCGTATGCGCCGAACCAGTTAGTTCGGCTCATATTTTTTTGTATAATTTTCTGCCGAACTTTATAACCCTTACTTTTGAATACGTTGTTTGGCTCATTGTGATAAATATAGAATGTGCCAAACCTGTCTCTGACAAGGCTAACACTGTTGGGTACATAGTTCGGCTGATTATTATTAAAATCGTATGTGCCGAACTTTAAATTGTTTATGGCGAATAGCTTCCTCTAAACTTGTCCAGTTATAGGTGAGTTATCAAATTATTTGGTAAATAATATTTATTTAATTTGGAAAACTAATTAAGCTTTGTCATTTGGTTTAGGACCCATCCGGGAAAATTCAAAGAGAAGCTTAAAAGGAGAACAATGGAAGTGACTCCTTCTAACTCAAAAACTCCCAAACCTCGAGGTGGTGGCTCAAAGAACTTACATGCAGGAAAAAGGGGAATTGACACGACTTGCTCTTTGGCCGTAGAACCAGAGGATCACAATGATGAAGATGTTGGTGAGGAAGGTGAAGAAGAAGAAGAACTAGAACAAGAACAAGTACAAGAGAAAGTTGTTACATCAAGGGAGTCCGGTAAGCACATTCCTCATCCGGATAATGTGATACGTCCTCGCAGGGATGGTTTGCCCCATGGTCTCCCTGAAGATGGTGGAAGAGTGTTGATTAGCTACAAGGAGTCATGGGCAAAGAGAATTTATGAGACTCCGGATCACAGGATGCAGTTCGCGTACTTAGACACCAAACCACCGCACATTGGGATATTTTCAAAGAGGCTCCTGAGGTGGTGGCTTTAGTACAACGCTCTGGTTTATGGCCTGCTATTTTCTATGCACAAGAGGAATTTGATGCAGTTACAAACTCAGCCTTTTGTGAGAGATTCTGTTCTGAGACTTACACATTTCATCTCCCCTTTGGAGAGATGTCAATTACTCCAGATGACGCACAGAAGATTAGTGGTCTTAGAACGCATGGGAAAAATGTGTGCTCAACGGTTTATGATATGACTTGGGATGAGTTGTATGTACTTTATGAGGAAACTCTTGGTTGGCCAAAAAAGAAAACAGAATTGGAGTTTGCCTGCGCTGTTAAAAAGGTGAAGTTTGTGGATTCTACCACAAAGAAGTTGAAGAAAATTAAGTTGACCGCTTTGAAAGAGTGTTTTGGAGACACAAAGGACAAAATTTCAAAGGGGGAGTTGGTTATGGACGAGGTCACAGCTAATCGCATCGCTATCACAGATCTGTTGTATACTTTAGGAAGTGTTATATTTCCCGATAACAGTGGGAACAAGGTTAACGCTCAATACATCCAATTGTTAAGGGATTTGAAAAGCTGCCACAAGTACTCTTGGGGAACCACGGCCCTTTCTTTCCTATTTGAGCAACTTGGTACCGCGTCTAGGTTAACAAGTACAAACATTGGAGGTTATTTCACAATGCTTCAGGTAAGTCTACTCATTCTAGTTCCATTTCCATTTTTCAGAAGAAAAAAAACTCGTCTTTAAAGTTTTTTTTGTTTATGCCGAACCTGTTATTGAAACGGTTCGGCTGTTTTTGTTTTAACTTACTTCGCCGAACTTTGTTGGTTTGGCATTAAATGGTTATTCAAATAAGCCGAACTTTATTCTGTTTCTCAATGTTTTCTACCTCCATGATCCAATTCTACTGATCCTAATAAATAAGTTTTGTGTTCTGTTTTTTATATTGTTTGTGTAGGTATGGATATATGACCATTTCCCGGATTTGAATTTAGCCAAGGAAGATGACAAATGGGTAGACACGTTCTCTACCTCGTGCAAATGGAGTTTTAAGGAAAATAAGAATAGGAATAAAAAGGAAATCTTGATAGCTTTGAGAGAAAAGTTAGACTCTTTGACTGTTGAATAAGTTGTATTTCAACCATACAAAAAGGATGAAGAAGATGATGAAGTTGTTGAGGATGAAGATATGCCATTGGGGATGTACTATGGGCCATTGGGGATGTACTATGGGCCATTGTTTTATCCCGAAGGCTTTACAGTGTTTGATCCTCGTCGAGTACTCCGTCAATATGGATTTATCCAAACGATTCCAGTTCTAGAGAAATCAAAGTTCAAGTTGTTTCCCAAGGCTAATAAGGGAACAAAGAGTACGGAAAGTTCATGGAATGCCGAATATCATCCCGATCCTACCATTGATTGTTGGAATAGATTGGAGGATAACAAATTAAGTTGGGTTGACTTAGAAGAGTTGCGTGACGATCCTTGTGAAGTTGACCCGGCTTATATAGATTGGTATAACCAAATTTCACATCCTTTAATCATTAATAGGGAAAGTCAAGCTTTGGTAGATGGTAAGAGGGGAAAGCGAACAGAAAAGGAAGTCGAGCAGAAGACGAGGAAGAACACAAAGGGCATGGTTGAAGATGTTTCGAAGTCTTACCGAACTATGGTATATTGACTGCACACTTTTAAACTTGTTTTCACTATTTTTGTATATTGTTGCTTATATTTTTTAACTAAATTTTGATCACATGTATGGGGGTAACGATGTATTGAAGGCTATGAAGAATAAAATTGATTGCAATGTGGATATGGCGGTGGAAGAGCAAGAATATATGTACAGTCGTTGGGATGGAGTAATCAACAAAGGTGAAGGTGCGAGTGGAAGTGGTGCTAAAAAAGGTCGTGGCGGTGGAATAGGCGGTCGTGCTCAATAGATGAATATGTTCAAATAGAAGAAGTACACTAGGTATTAATGGTTTGGTTTTGAAGAAATGTTTGATTTTAGCACAATTTTATTTACTTGAAGAAAACAATGTTATGTGTTTGGTTTTAGGCACAATGTTTTGATGTTTAACTACAATGTTATGGTTTTATGTTTAAGTGAAATTCTAAGCTTTGAGTGCACAACTATCTGCAAGTTACAGTACAAAGTTTGGCTTATAATTATGGTATACGTATTGGCCGAACCTTATTCTGACATTGCTCAATTTAGTTAGTAAAAAGCTCTCGGCTTATAAGTGTTTACCTCGTATAAGCCGAACCTTACACTGTGAAACTCCAATAGTAAGTTCGGCACTAAGTTGCATTTTAGTATAGAGCCGAACCAAATAGCAAAGAACTAGAATTCTCTATAAACTGTTAAATTACTATAGTACCCCTCAGTTGATATAAAAGCAAAAAATTCTCTTTGCGGTCAAAAAATTATCTTTCGGTTCTTCTCATCTTCTCTTTTCAAACAAAGTCGGAGAAAATCGGTTAAAATCATATTTCATCGCCTAAATTGATCGTCGATTCATAAAAATTTGATCGTCGATTAAACACAACTATAAAATGGGTCGTCAAAAACAAAAAGCAACTGGTAGGCGGTCCAAATCTTCTTCTAATCCGTCGATTGAAGACCAACAACCGTTTGAAGTAGTTGAAACTGAAATTGGCAAAGAAGTTCAATCAAGTGAAGAAGAAAGCCCGGAAATGAGGATTAGAAGGTATGTTATACAAACCCAATCATTTAATTTGTTAATTAATGCATTGTATTGTTTTGTTAGATTAGGTTTAATTGAAAAAACCTAGGTTTTATCTGAAATTTTTCGAAACCCAGGGTCAGGTTCGGCACATATAGTGTAAATTTGTATCTGCCGAACCCTAACTGAAGAACAGTTCGGCTACATAAAATAATCACCGATCTTTGAGTTTCATTGGTTCGGCTGTGTTAACTGGTGTTCGTAGACGCCGAACTGTTCAGTAAGATTATCCTTATTTTTGGTTTTGTACTATGTATAGGAACCAAAAGGGTAAAATGAAAATACGGGAAGGTCAACCAGATGTGGAAGATCAACTTGAAGTGCAACAACAACAACAACAACAACAACAACAACCAGAGAAGCAAGAACCTACACCTCGTGTTGTTGGGTTTCACATTCCTGATGATAATGATGTAATAGATCCAAGACCCGATGGTTTACCACACGGTCTTCCAGCTGACGGAGGAAAGGTATTGATTGGTTACCGAGAATCTTGGGCTAATAGGATATATGAGACTCCTGACCATTGTAGTGCGGTTAGAGTTTTGAGACATCAAAGGGCCGCATATTGGGATTTGTTTAAAGAGGTGCCTGAGGTGATTGCTATAGTGCAAGCCTCTAGTTTATGGCCTGCCATTAAATATGGTCATCAGGAATGTGATAGAGTGACAGCCTCTGCCTTTGCCGAGAGATTTTCTCCTGAGACTTACACATTTCATCTCCCTTTTGGCGAGATGACAATCACTCCTGAAGACGCTTTTAAGATTACGGGCCTTAGTGTCACTGGCGAAAGCGTGGATGCAGCGTTTTATAATATGAGTTGGGGTGAGTTGTATAAGTTGACCGAGGAAACTCTAGGTTGGACAAAATCGATAACCGAATTAGAGTTTTGTTGTTATGTGAAAGATATTACTTCTACCCATGATGATAAAGGTGCGCCCAAAAAGAAAAACAAGAAGTTCAAGTTGTTGAGGTTGAAAACCTATTTTGAGAAAACATCGGAGAAGGTTAAATCTGGAAAGTTGGTGATGACCGAGGAATTAGTGAAGCAAACTTCCACATCATATATGTTGTACACTCTTGGAAGAGATATCTTTCCAGACACGTCTGGGAACAAGGTGAGTGCTCAATATCTCCAATTTTTCAAGGATGTTCACTCGGTTCACAGTTATGCTTGGGGGACAGCATCACTTGCCTACCTACTCAATTAACTCGCACACGCATCTAGGTTGGCAAGTACAAACATTGGAGGAAATTTCACCATGTTACAGGTAATAATGTTCATTAAATTTTATTTTGTTGTTTCAAATTATACTTATTTAAAACAAAACTTTGGTTGTTCAGTGCAAAGTTCGGCTCAAAAGTCTGCATATGTTTTATCCGATCTTATTGCAGAAATGGTTCGGCAGATTGTTGAAACTTCTTTATATGCCGAACATTAATAATTCAGAGGATATTTTGAAAATTCTTGATTTAATTATGTAGGTGTGGGTATATGACCATTACCCGAACTTGAAATTGGACAAAGTACATGCTAATTGGGATAAAACCACTCCAACAGCGAATCGATATCCTATGGAAGCCAAGAAAGAAAGAAATGCGAAAGATGTGTTTATTAATCTCAGAGAGAAATTAGACTCGTTGGATGGGAGTGATGTCGTATTTGACCCATATTTGAGAGATGTTCGAGAAGATTATGTTGTTCAAGATCATTTTATGCCGATAGGTATGTACTATGGACCTTTATTTTATCCGGGTGGTTATGTAATATATGATCCTCATCGCGTTCTACGTCAGTTAGGATCTGTCCAAACTCTCCCAGTAGTTAATGATAAGTTTAAGTTGGTGGCATTGGGTAGCACTGGGACTAAAAGCACCACCTCTTCGTGGTGCCCCAAATATGACCCAGAACCAAACTTACAGGACTGGAGAACGTTGGAGGCCAACAAGTTAAATATGAACCACTTGCATATTTTGGGTGACGGTCCTCCACGCATTGAGCCAGGCTATATGGATTGGTATAATGAAATTTCTCATCCGCTTATTATCAATAGAGCAAGTCAAGTTGTAGCTGACAGGGAGAAGGCAAAGGTTGCAAAAAAGAAGTCCAAGGCCGTTGATATTCAAAAGGCATACAAAACAATGGTAAGTGATGTCTTCAATTGTTACTTGTTTAAGTGTTACTTCTTAAATATTAAAGTTCTTGTTTAAGTGACATTTACCTTCAACTAGGTTGCGGCGGGTAAGGAGTTGTTGAAAAATTTGAAGAAAAGAATTTCTTGCAAAACTAAGATGACGGTGGAGGAGCAAAAGGATTGGTACAACCAGTGGGATGCAGTCATAAACAAAGGGAAAGGACCCAATAAACCACAAAAAAGGCCGACGAGCAAGAGACCACGGCAAGAAGGTGAAGGCTTAAGTCAAGATGGTAGGGGCAGGACAACCGGTGAAGATGACAAGAATGTACGTCATAAAGGGAAAAGAGGTCATGGTGAGTGAACTATAAGTAAGGATGTGTCGTGTAGTACACTTAGTTTGTTATATTTTGTTATGAGACGTTAAGCACAATTTCTTTGTTACGGGTTGTGAAATACACTTGTTTGGTACCTTAAATCACATGTATCTTTGGTTCGAATGTATTTGGTTCGGCGCATTAGAGCAGACACGTATTATCCGAACCTCTAAATCAAGAGGTTCGGCTATAAAATCAATAGTTAAAATGAGCCGAACATTACACTGAGTTCTGAAAAAAATAGATTTGTTGTGGCTTTTACTATATATATGGTATTTCTATTCATAGCATTGGGTCTGCTTAACTCATTGTTTCCGTCCATACTAATTCATGGAACCGTTTACCGTAGAAGATGATAAGTTGCTTGTTAGAGGTTTCATTCGCAGTTATCGTATTTATGGTGAGAATTATTCGATGTTTTGGAAAAAAGTAAAAGAATTCCATTTTCGGTTAGATGGAAATCCTAAACATCGTATGCGTTCGCAATTAGCCGAAAGATTCCGACAAATCCGTTATACGATGAAAGATTACATCAGAGTATTAGGATAGGTTAATCAATATCATCCCAGCTAAACTAATGAAGAAAAAGTGAGTAATCCAAAAGCTTAGTGTTCCATTATAGAGTTGTTTAGTTTTCTTAGCTTAAAACTAACCTTGCATTCCATTTTATTTAGGAAGCTAGAATTCAAAGGCTTTGGGCTATATGCCATGGAGGAAGAAGATACTTGCTCGGAATATGTTATAGATGGCTGAAGAGAAGAATTCTGAGATTTATTAGAGACCTTTGCGATGAGATACACTAGATTGTCGAAATATTTTAAGGTTCGGATTTTCAATGAAAATGTATGTCTGCCTAACCCTTAGTGTTATTTAAAATTTGAAAAGTAGTTGTTAGAGATCCTACTTTATGTTTAGTTCGGCTTGTAATATGAATGTCGTATCAGCCGAACTAAATAGGTTTAGACAACATTTGAAAATATAGCCGTTACAAATAGTATAATCCATCACTCATATATATAGCCATATATGATATCTCATTATGAAAGCACAAAATGGCAGCGTGTAGTCCTAAGTATACTCTAGAAGAAGATTTATCTCTTTGCAAACATTACGTAACTTACTATCCGGAGAAGGGTTCCGAGCGACGAGTAAAGGGATTAATGAGTATGTACTACTTGGTCAGAATTCATGAAGCATTCACCAATGAAACAGGTAATCCAAACAACCGGGATAGCGCTTCCATGTTTTGTCGAATCGAAACAATTAAAAATAAAGTTAGGGACTTCATAGCTATGGTTCGGATTGTGAACCGATATCGGCTTAAAGGTGAAACAAATGATGAGGTTGTTGTTCGAGCTCTAGAGGAATGGCGAAGATGGAAAGGAAAAAAATTCAAATACCAAGATCACTACAACATCCTTAGGAAGTTTGTCATAACTCGTTTTGGTTATTAAATCCTTGTCATTTTTACTTTGTAATGGTTAGTGACTTTGTAATGGTTATTTGTAATGCTGATTTTATAATTTCAAACAACTGGGGAATCAACATAACTGGTTCGGCTGTGTAAGTAAATTATATATAAGCCGAACCTGAGGATCGGCTTATATTGAATATTTCGAATACGCCGAACCTTGCGCTGTGTCTTTGAACTTTTAGCAGAAGAAAAGTTCGGCACACTCAATTCTAAATATTTAAGCCGAACCAATAACAGATGAAATGTTTTCAGGATCGGCATATTATTGAATCATTGTAGTAAGCCGAACCTGTCACTGTGTGATGGAATACAAAGCAACACTAAAGTTCAGCACACACAAATCGTCACCTGTAAGCCGAACCTAAACTGAAAGTTCTTTTTCTTCAAATCTTTGCACCAACAACCAAGTTAAAAAACCACAAAACATATTCAATTCATAAGATGCGCTTTAGGTTACATTATGTAGTATTCATAATCTCATATCAACCTACGCATCCGAAGAAAATAAAATGCAAAACAATTATATATATTATGACAAGTATTAGGGTGATCCTAACATTACAACATCTTATTCTCCATCTTCAGAAAGATCTTCTTCATTATCCTCAAATACATCTTCTTCATCCTCATCATCCATCACAAACAGTAGTCCGGGTGGAAGAGGTGGATGCAAACTTCTCCAAAGCTCCATCTCCATAGCGTAATTTTCACACCAATCCATCGCGTAATTTTCTTCAAAAACAGGCCAAAAGGCTTCAGGAGACAATGGAGGTATTGGGCAACCTGGTCTAAGCTTAAGACCGATATAATGGCAGCCTTGAACAAATGCAATGACAAGTCTTCTATCTTTGACACTCTCATTGCAAGGATTTGTTGGCGGCGCGTAGGTGGAACAACTTCCGGCCCTCGAAAAAGAATGAACAACACAATTAAAGGTCTCCGCGATTTAAAACCCACACATCGGCATTTGCATCCAATGATCACGTGTGATGACGACATCTCCATGTAAACGCCATTCAAAACTAACGAACTCTTGTGCGACCCCGTGGTCTCCGCCACCTCGCATCATTGACTTGTAGAAGTCCGTGTTTCGGCGTATAGTTTGTAACAATCTTTGACGAATATAATTTACTTCATCCCATTGGGCAACCGGTTGGTTCCCATCCTTAAACAGTCCTAGTTGTTCCGCGGTGACATGGAAACCACAATTTCCATCCCCTTCGACATCGTCCATGGATATAATAAACTCATGAATGGCTTCGGGTAGGTTCTCCAAGTAGTTTTTGTAAATCATATTAGAAGGTCTCAAATAATTCCCTAAACTATCTCTTTTAGGACCCTTCATTTTCCCTTCCGCATACATGGTTTTTTTCTCCTTTTGCTTGGGCAGCCGCGTGGTCTTTATTGTTTCCATTTGTTGAGATGGAAACATCTTACCTTTAAGCTTTATGTCTCCTTCCAATGGAGGAGGACATAGAGGACCACTATTCTTAACATCTTTGTTACTTGTTTCACCTTTACCCTTGCTCGGTCGACCACGTTTCTTTGATAGCTTCACTTCATCCATCTTGTCTAACTTCTCTATTGCCTTCTTCTCTTCTTCGTACTTTTCATGATGGTACTCCACCCCGCATGGATCCCTTGTGGTAGGTGTTGGTTTTTTGGTAATAGCATACGCTCTTGCTCTTTACTCTTGTAGGTTTTCTTTCGTGGGTGGCCTACCTTTTTGTGGCCCCTTTTCCGGTTCTAATATACCTTGTTGGGTGTGAGGATAGAGGATTGGCATCATGTTTTCCCATAAGATTCGTTTATGAGGTCGCAACATCCCACGATACATTTCGGCCAACCTTTTGCCATAAGGTGTGTCCCAAATCTCTACATCATCGTCCTCGTCGGGCATAGGATCACTACTCAATTGTTTCCAATGAGGATCAATAGCCTCAAAAGGTATCCTACAATCCTTGTACTGAAGTAGTTCATGCTGACACTGAAGTCCCATGCTTTCCCTCATTTTACAAACACACTCTTCTTGGGAGTTAGCGTCCATTTTGTCCATCAAATCCACTTCCTTCATTATAAGTTCAATGCACAAATGAGAAACCTTATGGGTTAGTCCCCGGAGCCACTTATCATCCGGGAATTCATCATGCTTCATCATTAGACTTTTTTTCGAATAACGCTCTAATTCTTATAACGTCACTCATGAAATAGTCTTCCATTGCGTCAAAAACCGTTACGAACATGTCCACACACCCAAATAGATTCTTCTTCAAACGATAGTGAGCCGACTCTACCATACTTGTAGCTTGGTTTTCGAAGTGCTTGTGGTGGTTTTTAAATTCAGTAACAAATCTATGTGCGTTCATATCCAAGAATTGCTTCCGTAAATATATAATGATTTCCGGGTATTTGACGCCCCAATTCGCAATGAGCTTTGCAACATTTTCTTCAAACACTTCTTCGGTGATGGACCAACTCAAAGCTTCCCAATCATTGTGGAAACATGCCCATATCCTTTCATTAGTCTCATATGCTTCCTTGAATTCTTTCTTCTTAACCTCTCGTTCTCCATCCGGTAATATAGCAATCTTCTCTAGCTCTTTCAACTTGAGCGGTTGGATTATCCCTTGGCATTTCTTCCTAACATTATTCCATACATGAAAGGTACAGAGAAAGTTTTGCGCGTTCGGAAATACCTTCCTTATAGCAAACATCAATGCCGCCTCTTGGTCGGTTACCATGACCTTTGGAAGAGCATCCTCCCGGAAGATTAACTTCACTTGTTCCAATGCCCACACGTAGATTTCTTTCAACTCATCATGCAAAAAACAAAAATCAACGGTGAAAGGTGACTTGGTTGACGTATGACCAACAACATTCATCAAGGGCATCTCATACTTATTGGTCTTGTAAGTGCAATCCAATATGAGAACTTGTGGGAAGCATAACGCCAACTTTACGCATTCCGGATGGGCAATAAAAAGGTGCGTCACATGGCCGAATTCATCCAATTTCTTTTGGAAAGCATAGTTCTTCTTTTGCGCCAACCACAATAATTGTTGCATCACCAACCTACCTTGCAAATCCTTTCTTCTCAAAGTACTTCTCGCGTTATAGATTTGTTGCAACGTAGTCTTGTTATTCTTATCATCCTCCTTCAACTTCCTAAGAATTTTAGAGGGAGCCATACGTGCTCGTGTCATTTTATCTACCTCCGCATATTCATGAGGTTTGAGTCTTCCGGCTCTATAATGTCCATGAAGATCCTTTGGACGTGGGTGGTTATGACGGCAATCCATATCTTTATTCATTGTGAAAATTTCTTCATCTTCGTTCCAATTTAGGACGATCTTGAAAGGACAATTTATCTTCCTTGTTCTAGTCTTATATTTTTTCCCGGTCTTCCCAACATATGGCTTACCTTTTTTCTTCTTGCTTACTTTCTTCCCACCCCTCTCACAAACCATCTCCACCCGCTTATTTCGGCTTTGTATACCTTTAACTAGGACGCAATTGATTTTCCAAGCATGTTCCTCAACCCATTTAACAGCTTCTTCTTTGGTTTTCCACGTCTACATATCCACAAGTACAAAAATTTAGTTTTATTAATGATTTTGCATAAAACATAAACTACGTTTGTTACCTACCAAGTCAGTTTGGAAGTGATCTCTAGTATCTTCATGAATGACATCAATAGGTGGTGGTTGATCCTCCATAGTTTCCATTTCAGCAACAATCTACAACAATATCGCACAGGTTTTGGGTAAGGTTCGACAAACACGCTCAACTATATGAAAGCCGAACTTAAGATTCGGCTTATTCGTGTTTGACTTACAAAGCCGAACTACATGTCATTCGTGGATTCGGCCAATTTGGGACTAATATAATAAGCCGAACCATAACACTTGAAGTTTCTAAAAATTTCTAAAAACAAAAATTATTGTTCGGCCGTATAACTTGTAAGCCGAACATTACACTGTAAGTCGTATATTTTTAAAGATATGGTTCGGCTTAAAGTTTGACCTCCTAATTGAGCCGAACCATGAAAATTTTGTGGCGCCAAAATAATTGAATGACAGTTCGGCATACATATTTCTCAAACTAATAAGCCGAACTGTTCTTGGTTACAATGGTTCAACACACTAGTGTCTGCCGAACCTTGCTCTGTTGCGCCGAACTGGTTGCAAAAATCAAATCTTTTGGTGAATTCAAGCTACAAAACGGACATTAAACAACTTGTACAACCATACATGTGTATTATTAGCATTGGGTTCCTCATCTATGTACTCATCTTCTGGATTTGGCTCCATAAAGGAATCATCTTGAGCTTGAGAAAAAACTTGAGTTTGGGTAAAATCATTTTCATAATCCAACAAATAAGCCATTTCCGGATCTCCATCGTAATTGATATGTATTTTCTTAGCTTTACGTGATGAAGATTCACCTTCCTCACTCGAATTTGTATCACACATCTCTTAAAGATCACAATTTTTTTTTTTTTTTTGGTTTTTCCCTCCTCTCCTTCTTCTTTCCTCCTTCTTCTATTTCTAAAATTAATCACTAACTAACTATCTTTAAACATAAAATTATTATCATAAATTAACACTAAACTAATTCTAACCATTAACAATTAATTAATTTTAATTATCACTAATTAAACACTAATCAAATGAGTAGTATTTTAGCATTTTTGAAAATTGGAGGATAAGGGCCACCTTGAAATACTATAGGCACCCGGATTTTTGTCCTATATGTATGCCCCAAAATTATTGGGTATGCCCCAGAATAATATTCATTTGATATGCCTAAAAAAAATTGAGTATGTCTCAAAACTCAAAATAGCATTCATTTGATATGCCTAAAAAAAAATTGAGTATGCCTCAAAACTGGTTTATGTTTTAATAGTTTTGCACCATTGTTGGGGTCAGTTAGGCCCAACACAACAACGTGTGAAACTGCAATAATAACAGGAATTGGTAAAAGCGGGGAAATAGTGAACTATTTATCGTCGTCCCTAAAATGTTAGAATTTTTTTTTTTTATTGTTTTGACAACTCTCGCTCTCTCTCTAACCTAATCGGCGTTGTAGAGAGAAGAAGAAAAAAAGACATGCTCGTTACCACTGAACCTTCATCGTCTTACGATAACGGATTTGAAGAAGTACCAGACGAGGATCCAAAAGAAGAACCAGACGAATCCGATGGCAACGGGGACGATGATGAAGAAGATAAAATGGATTCTGAGCAAAATGGTTAGTTTCGATTTGTTCTGCTATTAAAATCATTGCTTGTTTGTTGTATCTACCGAGTTTTGTTTTTTCTGAGCAGAAATTTGTTATTGCTTGTGTTAGTTATTCATTTAGGGGTTTGAGAGTTGTGACTTGATTAAGTAAAATTACAAAAAATTGAGATAAAAATTACTCCTTATTATTCGGATCTCTTAATCATTTAGATCTCTGGAAAGAATTATACACCTCATCATTGTTGAATCCCTATTTGACTTATGATGGAGTTTATGATCTAAAAGTCCATGACTTACAGTTTTTAATTTTAGTTAGCTGGGTAATTTTGTTTTTTTTCAGGCGGTACGTAATAAACAGTGTACATGCTTTCATCCAAAGTTGTATAGTTATCTATTTTACTCTAGAAAAGAATTAGAAATCAAGAGTTTGGATTTGAGTTAAGTACTCCAAAAATTGGAGGTTGCACTGGTAGCTACATTAGTCAATATGGGCTCACCAAGGAAGAAATGACGAGGTTCAAGTTGTATCTGACTTGACATCACTTGCATACACTTATGATGCTGCATGATGATGATGGTACCAAAACTTGATCCCAAACCTACTAGATGGTTGATCATGATAACAACCACTGAGGTATTGGGGAGTTGGTGCGAACATTTGTGTGACTGATGAGTTGGAAGGATTTCTTTTCTAGATGTTTGAGGAACAATATTTCTGCCTGGGGAGTTGGGGTTATTTGGTGGGTAGACTAAACTAAACAGCTAGCTCTAAAGTTTCACGGGGTTTGTAAGCAAATTTAGATGTTTTAACTGGATATTGGTTTTGTAAGTTTAAAAGGGGACGCTTCTTTCTTGAGTTGTATGTTGGGGGGACGATTGAGGTATTTGTATGGAATGGGTCTTGGGAATGGAATTTTAGTCGTTCCTCATTGTCGTCTTCAAGTAGAATACAAAGAGTTGTGGTTTGAGGAACATCTAGACATTATGGCAGATTTGCTCAGGAGAAACTTTGGGACCTCTCCACATTCTGTTGGTAAAGGACTCTTTAAGACTGCTCAAAGGTGAGCTTTTTTATGTCAATCGACGAAGTTTTGGGTAGGTGCTTACGTCAAACATTTATGGTCGATATGATTCTTTCTGGAATTAGGATAGATACATTTGCGTGGTTAGACATACTAAGATAATTTCAACTACTGCCAATTAACACTAAGTTGGAAAGAAATTGGGGTATTGTGTATCATATGGCCTTTTGGTTCGACCTGCATGGAGTTTTTGGGAATATTTTAGTGCAAGTAAAGGAAGGTGGTTAAGTTTTGGAGGAGAGTGTAAAATCGTGGCAACATCTCTGTGGTTGAATAGGTCGAAAAGTTGATTGAATAATTGAAATTTAATAATAAGCTGTAATCTAAGCAGCTTGATTCATTTTGGAATATTTAATTATTTAAATGCAACTGTTTATCTCAAACAATTAAAAATAATAATGGGCATTGGAGAAGGACATTACATGGGAGAGAATTAGGAGAATGGTGATGAAAACCAAAAATGAGACGGTTGGTCGATTGTATTCTGATTACCCGGTTCATTTCTATTACCTGATACATGTTTTAGATTAGTTGATTGTACCTTGTCTGAGCATTTTGATTGTCTTGGAATGTTTCATATGTTCTCGGATAGGTGTATGCACGTTTAATAGTTTGAAGCTGAACCTTTTCAGTTTCAATTGTTAATTTTGGCCTGTTAATTGGGAATTCTGAAATCTTCTGGTAAGATATCTTGAATTTCACTATACCTGAACCTCTAGTCGGTCCTTTTTGCTAAGATGTCATAATTCTTCAGTTACCTATACATCATTCATGTTTGAAAAGATTTATAACCTTTTCGTTAAAATGTAATGGGTTTTCAGCTTAGAAATTCTCTCATATTAAGCTTTTAGATCTGGTCCCTGTGTAGCTTCTTGATTATGATGGCATTAGCGGAACAAAAGACGAAATTGGTAACCAATTTCACGATCCTCCTTCGATGCTTCTCAGATCTCATTTCATTCTTAATGGTTTCTTTTGTGCTTGTGCTGGCTAATTTTGACGCTTCATATTATATGGTCGGTTGTCCATGTTAAATCCCTGGAGGCGCAACTTATGGGTAAAATTGGATTTATTGCGGTTTTACTTGCCTAATAAACGCATTCTAGGAACGGTTGGCATTCTCGCAAAACTTGGATCAACCAAAATTATCAGTAATGTTTCTTTGGTAAAAATGAGTTGCTATAATTTTTTGGGTGCTTTTATAAGTACTCAATGGTTGACTTAGAAGTGATTATTTCTTCAATTCAATCCATCAACGTCACATTTATTTGTTTGAAAACTTTAAAATATATGATTTGGAAATAGCTAACCGAGAATAGCTTGGGCGGCAACCATCTCTTCAAACTTTGGAAGTGTTATCATTTGATAGCACTTTTATCGTTTAATAATAGAAAAGATTGGTTAGTCACAGGAAATATTTTAGATGTTTTTCTGGGTAAGACATATTTTGTTGAACTCTACTTCGGATCTCAATATCAGGACTAGTAATGTACAATAACTAGAGATTTTCTGTAGGAAGCTTCATTTTATTTCCTTTCATGATTTTTCCTATTCTGCTATGTAGATTCTAGCCAAGAAGTCGAGTTTAAGGGACACAATGAAGACCTTGAACTAGGGAAATTGAAAGGGGTTGCTTTTGAAGTAAATGTGGCCGAATATCTTGCCCATGATCACGTTGATGAGATGCCAAGATTACAAGGTAAGTCAAGTGAAGGACTCTCCAAGGTTCAAAAATTGGATAAACGTCTAGCATCTCTTAAATATAATGGGATTTCGTCCGTTGTTAATAATAAAGGTGTTGGTGCTCAACTAGGAAAAGAAGCATCTAAGGAGGATCGTGAAAGTTTAGTGAAGTACGATGGTGATGCAACTCACTTAAACAATATCTTGCCCTCTAACGAGAAAGAGGTAGCTATCAATTCCTTGGTTAGAAATCGTTCTGGATGTAAGCTGTTGAGTAATGTGCAAGTAAGCTCTGAGGAAAAAAACAGTCAATCAGGGGATAACACCAATCTAAGGTCATCAAGGTATGGACATATGGTGGTTTCATATCATTTAAAACCTGAGTTTGATTTTCTCCAGTACGCCATTTTGCTCCCTCAACTATTATAGTGTATAGATTAGTTTCTAATACATCGACTTTTCAGTCTAATCACTCCACAGATACGACCAAGGAGTCAATCCTCTAGCGTTGAGTGCGAAGACAAGAACAAAATACCTGCAACATCATGCAAGATTTTTGCGAAGGGTCGGTGCTCCAAGAGGGGTAGGATTGCGCATAAAAGAGATAGTTTTCTCAATACTAGCAACGTGGCTAAGGATGATGACGAAGTTGTTGAAAGTTTGAAAGGTGGACTGCGGGTCGATGCAGGTACTTCTAGATCGCTTTGGAGTTGCATCATGCATGTAGAGTTCTTCTTTAGTGAAACTCTCTAACTGGCTCACTTTGTATCAGGGTTTACACAAATCGCTAAAAAGTCCAAATTTTCATCTCCCGAGTCAATGTCATCGGCAGTTGTTGGTTACCCTTCCTTGTGCTCACATTTTACTTCCGAAAGGAATCTACTCGAGGAGCATGAAGAAAGCCAAAGGTTAGGTAAGACTTCTGAAGATCATAAACAATTGCCTTTGACAAGGGATGATCCGGGCCTCTTATCGGTGGACTATGTGGGCGATGAGACTGTGAAACAAAATATCTCTCTTGAAAAGTGCTCCATTGATGCTTCACCAGGTGTTCGACGTGTTCTTCAAAAATCCATCAATCCGAGGATTGATGATCCAACTATTTCTTCATCAAGTTTGATCCCGTGGAATTCCTATCTTGAAGAAGACTATAAGCAGTCCTCTCAAGTTCCCTCGCTTAATAGTAACCGTCATGTTCATTCTAATCTCATGTCCAGGAATAAGGAACTTGCGAGTGGATATGGCTTGGTGCAAAATAACATAGTTCCAAATCATCGTCTTTTATCAAGTAGCGCTGGTGCTCTGTCAAGCATTTATGGCAAGCCTACCTCTTTTGCTTATGGCAAGTGTGGTGCCGAAACCAATGCGCATCAGAATCTAAAAAGTAATTCCGTGTGCTTTGATGGCCATGCTTCTCCAGGTTTTTATAATTCGTTGAACTCAAGATCTGAACATTTTCTTCCTTCTATGGGCATGACATCGCTGCAGCGTCCTTTTGAATCCTCCAGAACTTCACCTTCTCAAAGGTCCTCTCCTATGAGACATTACACGTTATTTGATAGTGGTCGGGGAAATTTTTCTTCCAGATCCACCTCTTTACCTAAAACCCTCTCTTCAGTTTTCTATTCTAGGCCTGAACAAGACGATCTGCCTTCACATATTGCCACAGTCGATCGAATGGATTATATTAGATACGCTCGCGAGTATAACTGGGAACCTTCTGTTCCATTTCAACCATCTTTCTGTCTTCCGTCAAACTTAAAATCATCTCCTGAAAAGCAATACGACCCTCTTCTTGATAGCATTGAGTTACCTAATGTAGGTGATAGGTCCTTGCAATCTTCTTCCTTAACTGAAAACGTCGTCCTCCAAAATACATCACAAATAAATGCTGATTCTGCCGGCCTTGACCAGCATACCGAGAGTGTTTATTTAGACAACAGCAAATGCAATCATGGTCTAGTAACGGATGCACCTTCAAGTGAAGCTACTAGAGATTTTGTCGATGGGAAACAAAATAATATTCTTGTGCCAAAAGATGAGAAGCCTTTAAAACATGATCATGCTGTGATTGCTTCAAATTCCAAGGAAGTACGCCTTGATCGTTGTCATGGACAAATGGATGGGTATAAACAGAAGAAGGAAACTAAAGCACAGAAAGTTTTTCGTGTTTCACTTATTGATTTTGTTAAAGAATTGGTTAAGCCGTATTGGCTTGAAGGCCAGCTTAGCAAGGACGTGCACAATGTGATTGTAAAGAAAGCAGTTGAGAAGGTCCTTAGCACATTGCAGGCGCATCAAATTCCTAGCACACCTCAATCTGTTGATCAGTATCTTCTTACGTCCCTTCCTAAACTTAAAAAGCTTGTTGAGGTGAGCATTTGAGGATTTGTAGGATCCCCAATTTCTGACTTCAGGCTATGCTCAGTTTCCTGTATGTGATGGTGTTCTTGTTTTTATTTTCAGGGATATGTTAGTAAATATGTGAACTCTGAGCTGCAACGGAAGTAATGGAAGTCTGTATATATGCCTTGACATGATACTAGCTTAATTATTAAGTACTAGGTTGTGCTGCTACCTTGTAGGGCGGTACTCATGCCGTTTGTTGTTTCAGGTGGTATGACATAGATGAACACAGCTTATATGTAATTGAGGAAGTAATTGCTTCTCAGATGTAGGCAAATTAATGTTAATCATTATGTCCCAGATCATTTGATCATTTCCAGCTTGCGCATTTACCAACTGCTCGTTCCGAAGGGAATTTCTTCATGCTTTGTTTCCTTCATGGATAATCCCTCTTTTAGGAATATTAGCCGATTGTTCTTTGCATCATCCGTGCTTGAACATTCTTAGTTTTCTGTTGGAATTTTTAAGGACTGAAGTTTTCAGAGTTGGCTGAAAAAGAGCAGCACTTTGAACTTATAATTTTGGCATTATTCTGGAAGATCATAATTGTGGCAATAAAAATCATGTGAAAGTAGTACAGGAATGTGGTAATGGTTCTCCATGTTTTAACATTTATATTTACTGTTACAGCAATTTCAGAATTTTGGCCGACTGTTCTTGATGGAAATGCTCTGACATATTGTTTTAACATTTACATTGTTTTGTTGGCAGTATGAGACCATGAGTGTCACACTGCAGTTATTTGGATTTAGCTGGATCATAAGTAGCTCTCCCACGGTGAAGAAACTCTCCTCTTTTATCAGCACCCAAGCTAAATAACTGGATTATGGGATGTGGAGCTCCGTTGAATCCAAATTTGTGAAAGGTATGGAACTCTGGAAAAAAGGGTATATTGTTAAATCCCGAAGTAGGTGTTTAGTGTGTTGATTACTATTGTGATACATTTCCGTTTTTTTCTTCCCTCGCTTTTCAGTGTGCGTGTGTGTGTATTCTTGTGGAGTCCAAATAGAGAATCGATCCCATACTCTATATTCCCATTTCAGCATGGCGTATAAAAATCAGTTTGAAAGGCCTACAGCAGTAGGTAAAATTTCAAGGATTTTAGTATTTCCTCTTGTTAATTTAGCTTGCATCAAATGTCACAATATCGCATTTAGTTATGTGGCCCAGTGGTCTTCCACTAATTGAAATGTATCAAGTAACGAAAGTAGAGGTGAAATACACAGGCAGATATCCTGTGTTTTGGGACTTATTAGGAGTGCTGGATATCCAACAGATTTTACTCAAGGTTGCAGCTTTCTTGTGAGTTTCGGTTCTAGACTGTTCAAAACGTTGTAGGGTCGTACAATTCTAGGTTCTGTGACTGACTTTTTAGACTAGGTTTTTTTTTTTTTGGTCGTCATTCGTGAACCCTGTAAAGAATTATTCCAAAATTGTTTCGCATCATGTCGCATGTCTATTCTTTTCTGGCAAGACACATTGTTCTCTTATTGATTTGTACATCACTTCGTCCTTATACATCACTTCGTCCTTATTTTGTTTCTTCAGTTTAGGCGGTTTGTGCGTTGGGACACTAAAACTTGCTTGCTCACCAAGGTGAACAAAAACCTCAGTAAGGAATTGTGGTTGCAAGTTGCAACATTCTAATTCCTAAAGACTTACTTTAAGAAATGGAGGTCACACTATACGGTTTCAGGTTACCCACACTAGTATGTTGACACTTGGCATAGCTCTTTCTGGATGAAGTGGTTTGACTTCATCAGAGCTATTGTCTAGATGAGAGTTGCAGGTAATTTTTATAATTGATTTTTACGTCTAATAGCCCTAAAGCAATCTTGTAATCCATGTTGTGACGGTAAACTCCTTGGTGGAATAATAGGCACCAGATGGGTTTAGTGCATAGAGCTCAGCAAACTGCTCATGCATGTGGAGAGGGTGAGGGTGAAGCAATGTCACCTAACCAATTGTCTAGATAGGTGCGGCCAAGTCAATGTTTTCTCTGTTCAAGTTTCCACGCTTTTTATTAGTAGTGTAGTTTTGACTGAGCTATAATCTAACATATAGCATGCATCTATCTCTATCTTTGCCGGGCAATCAAATATATATATTCCGTATTAAAAGTTCATCTGCCCAACCTATTGCCAGTTTTTTTGTGATTCAGAAACGTTGGGTCAAAGAGAGAATTATGATGCATAAGATACTGTAAGCTCAGTTTACATTTGAAACATTTGATTGAGGCGTGCATTGGATGCTTATTTTGCAGGATGGTGAAAGCTAAAAAACTATCCGTATCTTTTTTCCTCATAAAGGGTTTGGCTTTAGAAAGGGATGTTACTTTTTTGACAGACAAACAGGCAAAATTAGGAAATGTTAGGTTTAACTTCTTTCCCTTAGCTGAGACAGAAATTCATCATGATGATGGTATTTGGCGTAAATTCATCATGATGATGATATTTGGCGTAATAATAATAAGATAATGAGTGCAGTGCTATATGTCCATAGCCTTTCCGTAAGAAAAACCCTCATCCTTGTTGGGCGAAATTGAATGCCCACGGATATTCCGTTAGAGCAACTACAGTGGCAGACTAAATACTAGAGTAAAGATCAAAAACAAGACGCATTGGAGAGGGAATAAAAACCAAAAACCAGACTATATTTGATCTTTGGTTTGGTTTTAGTCGGGCGTAATTTAAAGTTGTGCTTGATGGGGCGTTGGGGAAGAATCACGCCTGATATAAAAATAAAAATAAAAAATAGAGTGCGCAACTGATGGGGCGTAGGGAAGAATTACGCCTGATATAGAAAAAAAATAGAAATAGAGTGAAGTTGAGCCCCACCAAATTTACTCCTCTCACCGTAGTATTGCAACACATACTAAACCCAAAATTTGATCTTTTTTTTTCTCTTTAATCTTTGGGTTTGATCGTACCACTGTTAGGGTCTTATTTTGAGTGAGGTGCACCCCATTGTTTGACCATAAGTTCAATCAAATGATCAATCTATCCAAGTTTCCTAAGTCAATTTGAGATGGTAATCTTCATGACTTGTTAGTGCAATGGATCGGACAAATTAAATGCACATGATCATGGTCAAACTTAATTTAGTTACTGGTATACTTATCTCAAACTTATGATTAACAATAGTGGTTAACTGTAAAAGGTTGTTATTAAAGATGTGTAAGCAGAAAAAAAGTTGTGTGATCTAAAGGGTTTAGAGTGGTCCTGTGCAGATTAGTATATAATTTGGTTCTGACATTTCGTACGATCTTATTAGTTCTGTAAATAAAGGTACTTATAAAAATAACAAAAAGAGAAAATACTGCTCTTTCACGTGCGCAAGTGAACCCGGCCAGAGACCAAATTAGTGAGTGTTGATCAGTGTGTGTACTCTGACCTGCATAGCTTTGGAACCCGATTTACGGCTGATTAAGTTCATTGTTAGACATAGGTGATTGGTGGTGGAGCGTAGACAACTAGAAAGACCGACTACCAAGTTACCAACCCCAACTGCAGACTTACTAAGAGGCTTGGCTTGAAGTTGATAAACTAACCAGGGATAGCGTAGTCTTAAACGCAGTCGAAAATAATCTGTAATTGTAATATGCATGTTTTGTGGTTGGATAATTTGGTCTATAATTTGAATGGCTGACGGAGTATGTCCAAAGAAATGGGTGCAACACACCGCAATTCATGCGCACACTCCCCCTCTCATTTTCTCCTCTTCTCTGGTTTCCCTTCTCTCGTCCTTATATTTTTTTAATAATGGGCAAGGATGCACCACCCCATTGCCACTCACGTGTGTACTTGTGATCTTTCTTTCTCGGTTCTTCTGTTTCTCGCTTTCACTTTCAACTTAATCCTTTTTAACTTCCTTAAACAGATAGTAATTACCGACAAAGTTCGTAGTTATGTTATTTGACATTTCTGTGATTTTCTATAATCTTTTATGTCTGACATTACCAAATTTTCTTAATTTTGATTTTAAAACCAGTATAATAATCATTCTTTAGTAAACAAATAGTATTTGATACGAATCTCAACCACAGGACTTATACACTGTCTTTTGACCAGTAAAAGATTCTATGTATGACAATACTACTTTATGATAATAAGCTTTTTCTTTTGTTTTCTTAATGCAATTTTATTTTCAGCAAATGTGATTGTTAAGGCTTTCTAGTGTGATGGTCAAACACTTAATGTGATGTTTAAAGTTAAACCTAACCTAGCTAGGAATTAATCTTGTTTACCAGGGACTGTCTTTCCATGTCTCACACCCAACTCAATCCAATGGGTAGGGAGATCTAGACATTGGACACACAGATTTTCAGAGGAAATAATTGAGTTATGAATTCAGAGAAAATAATGCCAAAATATCAAGATAAATTGATTCTGTTCAAAAGTTGTCTCAATCGGCCACAATTACAAATATAAATATGAAGAATACGAATGAAAAATCATGTCCCTAACTCAAATCTATCTATAGAAATTCATTTTTGCTTTCTTCTTGAACTGTCGGATCAGTATAGGACTGAAAGATCACACGCATCCCTGTTTCATGACCAACTCGGCTTAATTATTGTCAAATGTATGATTACCTTTTAATCCTTGGTTTGCCGAATCAAAAGAGATTATTATTAATTTACTGGTGTTCGATGGTCCTAGTTGCATGCTCAAAGAAGGACAGGCCTCATATCTTTTGGGCGAAGCGTGGGACATTGGCTTGTATACACAAAGCCATATGTTACTTCATCCAGTAGCTGCTCCCACCACCACCATTACCAATTTGATTTGCAATGGTAGGATCCTGTCCACCAGATCTTAGGGTCCCCCCACACATACACGGGATAACAAAACATAGGGTGCTCTAACTAGGTGTTTTTTCTAATAGAAATGTGGAAATGTTCTGCCGAAGGGTTGGGTGTTGTTTTGGCTTGATTGGGAATTTATGTTTCAGTATATTTCTTGATTACCAAGCAAGCAAGCATTATCAGTACCAGAGGAAAAAAGAAAAGGGGGGTCATTAATGGAAAAAGATAAAAGTTTCAGAAAATAAGCCAAACAAATCTCTGTTGTTGATGAGTAAAGAAAAAAACAAAGGTTTAAATCAACAATCTTGGTAAAGGGGCGTCATGAATCGGTAGAGGGGCGTCAAACTAATAAGACAAAAAAGGTCATTAGAAGTAAAATCAAGTGCCCCTTATCAATGAAAATATGTAAATGACTAATTAGCCCTTATTGTTAATAATCAAGATTAGTAATGATAATCAAGATTAGTGTTAATTATCAAGATTAGTTTTGATAATCAAGATTAGTGTATTATAACTCTAAAATCAGATTTTTAGAGTTATAAAAAAAAAATTTGAGGAGAAGAAAACTTATGTGATATTTGTGAAACCCTAGATTTTGATTCACTCAACCAAAATGAGTGATTCCGATTTGCAAATTTGAGGTGGGTGAATCTCTATATGATAGAGAAAACAAGTACTAGTTTCATTAGCTTTTTGTTGCTTAAAATTCTCTAAAGTATGTAAAAAAATCAAAATTTTAAAATTTCGAAGAACATACGGTTAGTAATTAGCTAGTTACCAACCGATATGTGAGATACTGATTAGTAATCAGCTACCAAACCAACCGTAATCGGTTCAATTTGGGAAAACCCGAAAAATAATACCGATTCACGGTTGGTAATTAGTCGTTACCAACCGTATATGTGAGATACTGTTGGTAACTAGCTACCAAACCAACCGTGAATCGTTCAATTTGGGAAAACCCCGAAATAATACCGATTCATTGTTGGTAAAATTTATTCTATTACAAACCGTAGGTTAATTACTATTGGTAACTTTAATATCATCCTCAACCGTATGTAGATACTGGTTGGTAACTAACTCGAAAATATGAGCCGAATCGGAAAAAACTAACATGCGACAAAATACTGGTTCGTAATCTGTTTAAATTACCAATCATATCGACCAAAATTCCCGAACCAAGAACATACGGTTATTTGATATTTATTTAATTGTTACTAACCGTAAAAGCATAGATACTGATTAAGAACATAACCAATTCTAACCGTATAAAGAAAAAATGCGAAGATTCTAAAATTTGATTTTTAACCTAAAACTCAATTTTTGATGGAGAATACACTTCAATTGAACACAACAAAAATACTAAATGGGTTTCGAATATAGACTTCAATCAACAATTATTAATGTTGCGAATCACCGATTAATCACGATGAAATTTTCGATCGATTTTAATGGAGCTTATGGTTAGAATGGAAATGGAGGAGAAGAGAAGATGAAAAAAAAAACTGATTTGATTTTTTTTGAATCATTAGGCTTAAAAAAAATTGATTTGATTTTAGTTGATTTAAGGTGAAAAGGGTAATCTAGTCAATCTACACCCCTATAGGACACCTCCTAACCAATATGAGGGTCATTGCTATAATGCTTTGCAATCAGGTGGTTAGAACTTAGAAATCTACGGATTCAGTCTCCCTCCTACATATATATTGTGGACCCAACAACTTTAATCCACGTCGCATATATCAAGTGTAGGACCATTGCGAGCAGAAACAAGTAGTATTAAATGAAGCCAGTTTGTATGACATAATTTCCTTCCTTGTTTTACGAATTTGATGATCACAAAAGATAAACAAACAAACCCCTAGACATCATCTCTCTCTCTCTGTGTGCCACACACACACGCTCGCTCACACATACATACATTCACTTTCTCTCTTGGTCTTTCCCTTTCTCTCTTCTCTCTTCTCTTTTTACCTTTTTCCTTTTTTCTTCTTTAAGAATCCCTCAGACTATACATTACATACCTGCAGTGCATAGTTAGGATAGGATAAACAAGGGAAAAGAAAGTCACAGAAGTTATGTTGTGTGTGTGAGTGTTTGCTGAACAAGAGATAAAAAAGAAAGGGGAAGTTCATCAGTTAGAAATTGAAGTGATATTGCTAGAGAGAGACATGGTGGGCTCAGGAGTATCAGATAGGAGCAAAGAAGCTGTTGGGATGATGGCACTTCATGAGGCTCTAAGAAGTGTTTGTCTTAATACAGACTGGACTTACTCCGTTTTCTGGACAATAAGACCTCGCCCGTACTGTTTCACTACTCTCTCTTCTTCCATATTCCTTGATTATACTGTTTCAACTATACTTCATTATATATATATATATATATCTTACTTCCTTGACAATTTTACTTAAAATGGTTGATTTGCTTTTATTTGTTTTTCTCATCATATAGTAGAAGCAGAGGTGGTAATGGCTGCAAAGTTGGTGATGATAATGGTAGCTTGTAAGTTTTCTCTCTTTGGAGTGTCTGAACAGAGGGAACACAAATAGGCAAAACGAAAGACATGTTTTAAGAGTGATTTTGAAAGTGGGTTTTTGAACTTTGGTACTATTTTGTTTTTGTAGGATGTTGATGTGGGAAGATGGGTTTTGCCGAGGGAGTTCAGTAGCTGAATGTCTTGAACAAATTGATGGAGAAGATCCAGTGAGGAAAGCTTTCAGCAAAATGTCCATTCAGTTGTACAACTATGGAGAAGGGTGGGTACTGGGTAGGTGTTTTTTTAGTTTTTCATTATTATAAAATGTTTTTATGGATATTTGAAGACAAAAAAAAAAAAAAAAAAAAACTTATCACTTTCATGTGTGATTTGATTGGTTTAATTGATTGATTGATTAGGCTGATGGGAAAGGTTGCTTCTGATAAATGTCATAAATGGGTCTTCAAAGAACCTTCTGAATGTGAACCTAATATCTCTAATTATTGGCAGAGTTCTTTTGATGCTGTAAGTAATTACTCCGCATTTGGGTTGCAGTTTTTGGTCCACGTTTTAGCTTTTCCGATTTATTACTAGGTTTTGACAATCAACATTAATTTTATGAATTTTGAAATGTTTTTGGTCTCATTACAGATTCCTCCTGAATGGACTGATCAGTTTAACTCAGGTATTCAGGTAAGTTTTGAATCATAACATTCCGTTAGACTTCATTAAGTTTCTGATTTTTGATAAATTTTCTTAGTTTAGATTGAATAATGCTGTTTTCATTAACAGACAATAGCTGTTATACAAGCTGGTCATGGTCTCTTGCAGCTAGGTTCTTTCAAGATAGTAAGTGCTTTCGGTTTTAATATTTCTCCTTTGGTATGTGCAGATTTGTTTATGATTTACTTGTCGAAATGTACATGTAAATACTTTTGAAATTTAAAAGAACTGATTTTGTTTTTTTGATTCTTGTGTGCTCATTGGACATAATTTTTATCCTCAGATAGCTGAAGACTTGCACTTTGTACTCAGAATGCGACATACTTTTGAATCCCTTGGTTATCAGTCTGGGTTTTATCTATCCCAACTATTCTCTTCAACAAGGAATTCATCGTCGGCTTCTATGCCTATGAAGCAATGTGGTACTCCAATTCGTCCTCCACCCCCTATTTTCAATTGGAGCCAAAGGCCACTGCCATCTGTTGCTTCGCAGAATTACCAAAACATGACGAGACTAGGATTACCACAGAACAAAGATGAAACCCATCACTTTATGCTCCCAAATTCCTCTGATGCACAAATGGAAGATATGATGGCCGAACACGAAGCTGACATAAAATGGCCTAATGGGTTATCTTTCTTCAATGCTCTCACTGGACGAGCTGATGATGCCAAACTTTTATTTGGGGCAGACGGGGTTGGAAACAAATCAAACCAGCAGCAACAGCATCACCATCCCAATCTTGGAGGGAAGAATTCAAATTCGGCAATAAATCTTTCTAACAAGGCCGATGAAACCAAGGGAAATTCGGAAACTTTGAATTCACATAACCACCACGGAAACAGAAGCGAAAACAATCCGAGCGGTGAAAACGTGAATGACTACTTGAGCTTAGAGAGCCATGGTCACAATGTAAAGAAGATGGAGAAAAATTTCAAGAGGAGTTTTACATTGCCTGCAAGAATGGCCACATCATCTTCTTCGTCTTCAATGGATCAACACCATCCACATCATCCAGTAGATTATAATAGAAACACTGAAGCTGGTATGTACTCTGATTTCATCGACAATTTCCTAGACTAGTTACTTACATGCTAGAAAGAAAAACTGTGTACTAGAGTGAAGGGGTTTTGAAAGTTGTATCTAATAGCGAACAAGCCTTCGCTTTTTCATCTACTGCTCATATTCCTTCGCTTTTAAGTTGGAGCTTGTTTTCTGGTTCGACCCTCTTTGTTGCTTATCAATTTTGCGTTGTTTTGGCTCAATTCTTTTATTCTTTGTTGTTCCTCGAACTTTTGTTTTTGTTTCTTGAAACTAGCTATGCATTTTACAAACAAACAGAACAACTTCAGCCTTCACACTTACCACAACTGCCTGCCTATATGTCTTAAGAATATGTATGTAATAATTGGGCCGACCGACCGGAGGGCCCGTAGGGAGGGAGTCTTTTTTATGACTACTTTTTTGTTAAATGAAGAGTAACGTAAATGTTCAATTTCATAAAAAGATTGAGAAAGAATATTCCTTGCAGAATCCCGTCACATTTTCACTAGACAAGATTATCCCTCTCTTTTAGTCCAATTACTATAACTCTTTGTGTATCCTAATTTTCAGGGGTATAATTGGAAAGTCAACTTTAATATAACATATATAAAAATCCATGCCTTAGAATTTTACAAATTTTATCTCGTTGGAAAGGTTGTAAAAAAATCTACGCAACGAGCACAAATAACAATATCAAATTTAAACTCCATCTTCAGATTCTTTTTCGGTCGGCCCTTCCACCGTGGCAACGGTTATACTAGTTAAAATTATGAGAAAATCAACCCCTATAGTTCCATTATCTTGATTGGTTTGAGCGTTTCACATAACTAGCTTTTCTCCAGTTAGTTTGGTTCAATGGTAAAACTACCATGTTGTTAGTTTGTAGTAGGGCAAAATACCGGTTAAAAGTTGCCGGTAAAATTCAACAGCTCGGCTTAATTGGTAGAGGAAACCAGATATACCAACAAACCCAGTATTGCTTTGTATCCCGGGAGTACCACCGTAACTCACACCCACGGGTCCCACTTATGCCTTTTTATAATCCCGATGTTTAGAGGCTTTCCCCTCGTCCGTCGATCCTCTCACGGATTTGTCCCGGGTTTTTCCAGCGTAAATGTAGCATCTACCTGACAACATTTCTACTAGCAGACCACTGGGGTTGCACGGACACGGACTCGGCGACGCGGACTCGACAAGACACTGACGCGGACACGAGGCCAATATTGCAGCGTCCCAGTGCATATTTTAGCGTCAGCGTCAGAGTCCCAGCGCGTCGGACGCGGACACGGCTCAAGAAATGGAGCGTCCGTGCAACCCATACTGGAAGTATGTTTTGGGGACTACAAAACCCTGAGTGTGTCCTAGACACACAAAAAATTATTATTACCGAATTTTCTATCATATTAATTAGTAAAACATTAAATTCATTTAAAAAAAAAATAGTGATCAAAAATATTTTGTTATTTGATTAGTATTTTGTCTCTACAATAATAAGTGAAAACTCTGTACAAACCAAAGAGATTAAGTCTCTACAAATCTTTCACGAAAGTCATCGAAAGTTTCTCAAAGTTTATGAACTTACAAAACTAGTATGAAGTACATTTTAACTTTTTCAACTATATGGCTAGTTGAAAAACTAGTATCAAGTACATTCTAATTGACTATCCTCCTGTAAAGCTCTCAGGTCTTAAAATCAATAAAGATGTTACGAATGTTTCTCACTTGTTCTTCGCAGATGACTGCTTTTTATTCACAAAAGAAGATTTAAGAGAAGCGGAAAATTTATTATACATTTTATCAATCTTCGGAGACATAATGGGTCAAATGATTAATCTACAAAAATCGGGAATTTATTTTAACCGCCGAATTCATCCGGGACATGGAAAAATAACTGTGAAAATCCTTAAAGTCCCACTGATGACAAAAATGAAAGGTACTTGGCCACTCCACTTTTTTTTTTATAAGAATGGGAAAGAGAACCTTGAGCCTCTTCTACAAAGGTATTATTCTACACTTCAAGGTTGGAAATCGAAGCTCCTCTCTCAGGCAGGGTGGACAGTGCTAATAAAATCTATTCTTCAAGCTTACCCTACTTATCAAATGCAAGTTCTGGCTCTACCAAAAGAGATGTTGGATCAATTGGATCAGATTCAAAGAAATTTTTGGTGGAAAAAAGATTGGGTTAAAATACATGGAGGTTTATAAAAGCTTGGACCGGTATTTTCAAACCCATATCTCAAGGGGGACTAAGAATTAAAAACCCACACCAGTTCAATTTAGCTCTACTTACCAACTGGCCAGTAGACTAATTTCTGAGCAAGATCAATTATGGGTTAAACTTCTTAAAGCCAAATACTTTCCAAACTCTAATTAACCCTCTAGAATTCTCTAGATCATCTAACTTTTCTTGGATTGGACTAGTATCCAAAAGGGCATGAACCTTATTAAAGGTAACTTTTTTTGGCAAATTAAAAATGGGGAGTCGGCTAAAATATGGGAAGATAGATGGGTTCCTAATGAAGATATAATTCAAAAACCATCGGACAAAGTTGACCAAATTCCAACATTGGTAAAAGAGTTAATTAAGCCAGAAGATACTTAGGATCAAGAAAAATTAAACGATTATTTCACTCCGGCCATTAAGGAAAAAATTCTTGCAACTTCGACACAAAGCAAATATAATGATAAGATCAAATGGAAGCATCATTTTTCATGAGCATTTTCAGTGAAAAATATTTATAACTTTCTTATAAATTATGAACAAGATAACGACATTATGGTTAATTTTCCGTGGAAGAAATTATGGAAAATTAAAGAAATTCCAAGAATTAGATTATTCATTTGGAAAAAATTTCAGAGTGCATTACCAACTTCTAGTAGACTAGCGGCCCATAGATCCAACATTTCTACTGACTGTCAGATGTGCAACTCTCAAGTACAAGAAAATGAACAATTTTCAAATTACGTCCCTTTGTGAGAGCCATTTGGTTTGGTTTATATTGAAACCACATTAACAACCCTCTTTTCCCAGACTCAATAAGTAGTTGAGTCAAAAATTGGATGTAGGATCCGATTACTTCTCGGATATCATATAAAATTGCTACCATAATCTGGTTTATATGGAAGCATAGATGCTCTGTGGTCTTTTAAAGAAAATATCCAAACCAAAAAATTCTGATAGACCAGTTAAAAAAAATTGTATATTCAACGTCTTCCATTACTTCTCCGTGGATTCCTATATCTAGAAATGAAGTTTTATCTAATCCAAATTTGGCGTCCATAAACACGGACTGAATAATATTTTTAGACGCTGTTTTCAAGAAAGAAAACTTATCTATGGGATTCGCGTTTATTTTATTTTCAGTAGATCAAGAATAATTTATACATATTGAAGCAGGTTCAGATAAACCAATGTCAGCAGTTCATGCAGAAACAAAAGCTATGTTAAAAACTACTAGTTAGTTAAGTGATAATATTCTATCTAGTGTGTCAATTGTATTGCAAAGGTATTGCGGACTTCATCAATAAGAATTGCAAGGACATATATCTTGGGAAGCTAAAAACACAATTATAGAAGTTGAAGCGATTCTAGGTACACTGCCACAAGCTAAGGTAAGATATATAAGCAGTAAACACAATTCGGCAGCAGATACTTTATCTAAGGAAGCAAGAATCAAGAGTCTTCAACATATATCTTTGCACCTTGGGGAAAAAGCTAGTAAATCAAGTATACTATCAAATGTTTTTAATAAAGATGGCATTTTAAACTTATTGTACTATATTACTTGATTTATGAAATTTAACCATTTCATAAAAGAAAAAGAAAAAAAGTCTATATGGCTAGTACTGGAGCAGAAGCACCACTGGCTGCACTAGAACCAAACCACTGAAAGTACATTCCGGATTATAGAATTGGAAAGAAAAAAAGTTGTGGCTATGCTCCAATAAATCCCTAATCGGATAATAAAATTGGAAATTATTTTGAAGCTATGCTCCAATAAGTCTCTGATTCTTAGAGCCCAATTCCTTTACCCATCCACACAATCGCAAAAGAAAATCACGGATTAGGTAAAACTAGTATAGAAGGTTGTAACTTTTTTGCGTGGTTGTTACTGAAGCAGAATCACCACTAGCTGCACTAAAGATAAAATAATAAAAAAAAAACATTAAGGATTGCATTGGAATTTCTTATAAGGACTCTTAATTTCTCGGAGTTTATTTTGGAAAAACAAAAGAGAAAAACATAAATACTTATTCTCAACTTATATGAAATATAAATTGACCAAGGATATCTGGAGTAAAATTTATCCACTTGTGTCAGTAAACAATATCTTGATGAAGCCAATCACATCTATCATGTTGAAAATGGGAACAATTTAAAAAGGCATGGTAAACCTCTTTAGCAGTATGAATATGAACCACATAGGGTGGATAATTTAATAGATCTTTGGATTTTTTTTCGAAGTGTTATATGTCTCGATAGGTGCTCATTTTTTTTAGGAACGTACGTCTTTGTAAAAATAACATATCCCAAAATATTAGCTTCAGATCCGTTATCATTTAGGTTTTATATAAAAAAAATGATGTCAGTCTATGACTAGGAATATAACACGGTAGTTGGGTACTAGAAATCACTAATCGACCTTGAAGATTGAAGACTAAAGAACAACGAAAAAATCTACGAGAATTTCATGAAAAATGGTATGTGAAAACTGATTATTCTATTTACTCATATTTTCTACCATTTTATCCAACTGAGACAATGTCGTCTGACTTTAGTATTATGATGAAAATTTCATATAAGAAATTTCGAGTTCAAGACAGTACTTGATAAATCTCGGATTATATTTCAAGCAAAGAAAGTTTTAAAAGAACTTATAGCATAATAGGCCGAGAACAATTTATTGTTCAACATATCGGGATTGCAGACGAAGTTCATAGGAGACATCAATTTATATTCATGTTCACGAATTATTTTGGTTAGTACACGAACTTTGAGCTTATTATCTATAATACACTTAATTAATAAATCTTTTATTAACTCATATACACGAACTAGTTTGGTCAGTTCGCGAATCGGTTGATTTTGGGATGTTCCTGGATAGTTTTGAATCATCAAGTACACAAATTTATTTGGTCAGTACGCAAACTGGTTAGTTTTAAAAGGCTTCTAGACATTTTTTGTAACTTGAGTACACCAACTGATTTGGACAGTTTGCGAACTTATATATATAATTTCCTGAACTACGGTATGATAATTATTTACAAACTATTTTGGACAGCTCACGAGCTAATTTGGTATTGGAGAGTTGTCGAACTCCATGATTTCTTAATAGTTCACAACTTAACCATTGTTCTTGAGCTAACCATTTGACGCACAAAGTTTATATCAATTGATATGAGGGTGTACATTCTTCTTTGTAAGTATTCAAGGAAAACTTCTCACATGCTTGCATGATCAATCTATATTGAGAAGTTGAGATTACTTGGCGTCAAAATAATTCGTAAAGATAGAAACTAGTTCACGAACTTATCTTTAATTGTAAGTTACCTAGCCTTGTTCATGATTATAAATAAAGGACTTTTTGCAAGCTAGAATCTTAATCCTGGCACTTTTGTGTCCTAGTTGTGGCTAGAGTCGTTCTCTAAAGATCTAGGTTTCCTTCCTAAACTATATTAGGCTACATCATTTGAAGTATACACTTAGGGATTCGTGAAGCCCGGTCAGACTATCTTTTACCTAATAGTTCTTGATATCCGATTTTTTTTTATCATCGTAATTCTTGTCTATTCTAAGGTCCTTCTCTTCTGCTATACGACCATTCAAGAACTATTGATCAGGAAATAAGATTGATAGAAATTATAAAGTTCTCTTCGTCTCAGACTTTTTAATTTCACAAGTTTCTTATATGTTAGATTGATCTTGTGAGGTAGAATCGATTAGGCATCTCTTTAACTTTTTGAAGAGAGTAACTTATCCTAATTATTAAGTTTTGTTTGATATCTTATTTATTCTTGAAGATCCCTTACATGCAAACAAATTTTCATTACCTTGATTCGAAAGGAAATCAATAGGATAAATGTTATAGGCGGAATAGTTAAAAGTCTTTGTTATGGCCGAAGAAACTCCTAGGCCTGTAAAGGATGCCAGCTAGGAAAAATCAAGTGGGAATGGTCTTGCGAGATCCAAGAGACATAAAAAAGCACGATTGAAGATGAATTTCTCGGAGGGTCGATTCACTCTCTATATTCCAGTCTGAAGTTTGATAGTATGCTAGTGTTTGTAGCGGCTTAATATGATGCGGTATTCAAACTAGACTAGGTGTCAAAGTTTTTCTACAAGATTGTAGTCTTGTCGTTAACAAAATTTTGGTGTGTTGTGTTATTTCTTTACCGCATTATATTGTTTATCCTTATAATTGAAATATCACAAGTAATACGTAAATCATCCTAGATAGTATTTAAACTCAAATTGTATAGAATCTACAAGACATTCTCTTGTGAATTCGTCTGGAAATATAGATTACAAGACTTGATCTTGTTAGAACTCATTTCGTGTACATTTCGGGCACATACTAGGTTGTTCTTGGATATTGATGTATGAGATCGTCCAATGAACTTATTTGACAATCAGGTACAAGGATCTTTCTTGTTGATCTATACTTATTGATTGTACACGGAATTTTCCATACATGTTCACGAATGAACAAGTTGGTGGTGTAATAGGTACCATCTGCTTTAAACCACATGCTCCGGCGCTTGTGCGGGGTCCGTCAATTCCTTTGAGTTTCATTCTTGCGAATGTACTCCCCAGTATCCGCTTTGATTCATGCAACTACTACGGTCACTGCTGGCATTTTTATGATAACACCTCCTTTATTTGAATATCCACCCATGACTTTGATTGTGATTACTTATGCAGGAGATACGCCGTCATCACTATCATTGTATTTTCATTAAAAATCTTGTTATAAATAATTAGGGATAATACATGTAATTTTTTCCAGGATTCTCTTACCATTTTGATTGAATGCCCCGGTCTGAATTTCTGATATTGTAATATCGTATTTACGTTACATGACATCAGAATTTATTTTCTCAGTGTTACGGTTAGCCTTCTATTTTAGTAAAGAGAATGAGGATCCACTCACACTGATTCTCAAACTATCTAACATTTTGGACGCCATTTTTAAAGGAAAACAAACAAACGGTAATGGATTTGTAACTAATAGAAAACTTTACATATTTATCAAAAATGACTGCATTCTGAAATACCAACCTCATTACCTACCAATTTTAATTTCAATGGTTGATTTTCAAAATAGTATATGATAGTGTTATATGTCTCGTAAATGTGCTCATTTTTTATAGGAATATAGGGCTTCATAATATGTATATATCCCAATATTGCTTGCATTTTTTAATTATTATTTAAGGTCTATAAAAAATGACGTCTAAAGTGTGAGATAATATGAAAATAATAATATGAACGGATCCTTTTCAATGATGCACATATCCATAATTTTTGAATTTTCGTGTACCGTGTGCTTAGTTTGGATAGATGGAACTTGGTCTAGGTTTGATGATGTATATTGTTTCCATAAACTACAATTTTAACCCAATAACTACCGGATTCTTGGTCAAATAATACTTGATAAAAAATCTTTACCCCCGACAGAATATTTTTCCTGGAGGAGACAAAAGAAATCTCCTTCATTGAATATAACCCATTCCTAACTTCAAGAAGTTATCGAATTAAAATACCTATAACTAATGTTTTTGTTTGAGTTTAAGCATCTTAATCAAGATCTATGAAGTTCCCAATGTGATAATTCTAAAAAAAAATTTGACTAACTTATTTCTTAATATGTAGTACAATTTCATCTGCTATGCTTTGAACATAATATCTGATTCTTACGATATAGACAACAAGGAACAAGTTCCATTTTAATTAAAAATCAATTCCTAATTGTAAATTAAATTAAAACCATTCACACTTATACTCCTTTCTAGGTAATCATAAAATAATCAAACTGTTTTGGATCAACAAAGGTATAAATAAAGATTTTGGTTATTATAATCAACTGTTATTTAGGGTTTCCATACTAGTAGTAATTACTCATTCCGTCCTATTTTACTTGAAGGTTTAGGGGTTTTTTCTAGTACCAAAATAGATGAGGTTTCCATAATTTTCACACTTTCTTCCTAATTTGAACCTGCATTGGAATTAACTACTAGAAACAAGGAACAAAAAACTAAGAAATTTAAATATTTTAACAATTATTATTAAGGGATATATATGGGAAAAAATAATTTCTTTCTATTTTCTTAATCTACATGAAAACACTTATACCTTCAACTAAATCAGGACGGAGGGAGTATATTAGATTATCACAGAGACAGTAATACAGTATAGAGAATAGTATTTGGTGTGGAATCTTTGCTTAATATTCTGAACTTTGGAATTTTACTTATAAGCAATGTTATAAGAGTTAGTCAGCATTTTTTTCTTTTTTGTTAATTTAGGATCCGCATAAACTGATGCTTCAAAGAGTTGATTCTTGAATCTTGACTTGGATTTAAATCGGATACATTGCTGACTCTCTCAGTCTCAAGTACAGCTCTCAAAATTGAACGGTTCGCTTCCATACATCAGCCAATAATAATGATCCAAAACCTCCACAAGCAGGCTTTATCGGGCTTCAGTCGAAGCTTCAAGGCCTCGTGCAATAAGTTAATAACAAAGCATAGGCCGGTATGGACCGGTTTTCACCTCATCCGCATCTAATCCAATTCTCTACGGATTTCAAATTTGGCATCCGCATCCAATCCACATCCAACGGATTTGCATCTAATTAATGCACGAAAGAACGGATTGGGTGCAGATAATCCAATGGACTTGTGTTAATTAAAATTTATAATGAAAAACTAAAGCCAATATAGATGACTTCTTATAGAACCTACAAATTATATATATGTATATAAATATAGAAGTGCCGCGGACAACACTCCAAGCAAACATTATAAAAATTCCAAAACTATCCATATATTTTCTAAAAATTATATAAATATCTTTAATCCAACGGGTATGGATGTCTAACGGATATTCAAGGTTGCATCCGGGTCCAATCCGTAATTCGTTGGATTTCAAAAATCTCATCCGCGTCCAACCCATTAGCAAACGGTCCGGACATCCATCCGCACAAGTACGGTTGGTCCCGGTTAAATCCGCGGATGACGGATAAAATGCTCACCCCTAAATAACACATGATGTCAGATGATAGCTAGGCCTCTCTAAAGCCAATATGGGCCTGGCAGTAGTTGTGGTGTGTAGTCACTGCAGATAGGGGTGAGCATTTTATCCGTAATCCGCGGATTTAACCGGGACCAACCGTATTTTTACGGATGGATGTCCGGACCGTTCACTAATGGGTTGGACGCGGATGAGATTTTTGAAATCCAACGGACTACAGATTGGGCCCGGATGCAACTTTGAAAATCCGTTGGACATCCATATCCGTTAGATTAAGGGTATTTATATAGTTTCTAGAATATATATAGATAGTTTTGGAATTTTTAAGGTGTTTGCTTGGAGTGTTGTCCATGACACTTCTATGTTTATATACATATATAAAATGTGTAGGTTATATAAGAAGTCATCAATATTAGTTTTATTTTTACATTAGAAATTTTAACTAACACAAATCCATTGGATTATCCGCATCTAATCCGTTCATCCGTGCATCCATTGGATGTTGGATTGGATGCGGATGCCAAATTTGAAATCCGTAGTGGATTGGATTGGATGCGGATGAGGTAAAAACCGGTCCATACCGGCCCATGCTCACCCCTAACTGCACACCACTAGGGTGAGCATTTGAGACGAACCATCATTTGGGGCATACCCAAAGATTTTGGGGCCTCTTGAATAAGACAAAAACACAAGTGAAAATAGTATTTTTAGGGTGCCCCTTATCTAGCTATTTTTCATAATGGCAAAAATGCCCTTATTATTTATTTATTTTAAAATATTTTTTAATTTTTAACTTTTAAAAAAAAAAAAATTTGTTAAATTTCTTTTTTTACGAATCTAAGTTCGGCGGACAAGTGATATGTCGAACCTAAACATACATAGGTTCAGCTGATAATATGTCAGCCGAATTTATGTTTTGTGAAAACATACCTAGGTTCGGCGGATTCGATAAAAAAATAGGACATCTAAACTTAATATTATTCTTCATAAAGTGAAGTTCGGCTAACATCTTCGTGTTTAATTATCATTCGAACTATTCATCGACAATTTCATGATGAAAAAAGAAAAAAGTTCGGCTGATAATTTTGATTTTATTGTTAGCCGAACTTTTCCCTGTAATTGTCGTAATTTTTTTTTCATGCAATAAGAAAAGAAAGGAAAAAAATTTATAATTATAATTATAATTTTTTTTAATAAATTATAAAAAAAAGAAAACTAAAAAAGTTAATATTAAAAATTAATTAATTAATCAAGGATATCTAAGTAACTTAACCACTCATTAGACACCCCTTATCACCCCACACTAGTTAGGGTCATCCCTATGTATGCCCCAAAATTTCTATGTATGCCCCAAGTGAGGATTCTTTGAGACCGAATCTGCGAATTGGATCAGGCTCATCTATTTTTTTGCGGGTGATTGTATGAATTGTACATTGATGTTGTCTTAAGAATCCGTTAGACACCCAGTATACTAAACGTGCCATGAGTTATAACCCCAAAGGTGTCACTATCCATCCACAAAAAACAAAAATAACACAAAAACCCCAAATAACAAAAGTAACACAAAAACCTCAAAGATGTTTTTGCCACCACTAACTACCTCTACTAGCAACCAACACCACATCCACCAAAAAAATACTAGCACTACCATCACCATAAAAAGCACCACCACCAACCAACACCACCACTAACCAGAAACACTACCACCAAATTTTGGTTTCATCATAAACTTACTGTTTCATCATTAAAATCTTTGATTTCATGATAAAAAAAATAGGCAAAAAATATGATGAAACCAAATTTGGTTTCATTATAGAATTTGATGAAACTGATTTTGGTTTTATCATAAAATTTTGATGAAACCAATTTTGTTTGGGGTTTTTGTATCAAATTTTTAAAATTTGGGGGTTTTGTATCAATTTTGTTTACATTTGAACGGAGTTTTTGTACTCTTATTTTGGTCACCTTGGTGTTTTACTACTAGTTCTATATACTAAATATGGAATTTTCGTAAAATATGAACCTAGAATATTGATTACACAAAAACCATAATACATTCATCTTATTTTTTCGTCATTTATTTGCATCAAATTTTTAGGGATTCAAACTGGGGAAGCAGAAAGAGAAAAAGTAACAACTGTATATTTTCCATTTGTAATAAGATTTATTGTTTTATACTAATAATTATTATTATTTTGCTTATCAATTGTAGTATTTGGAAAAATAAACCATTGGATCATCTATATCCAATCCGTTTATCTATGCACCCATTAGAAGCAGATCCGTTGGATGTTGTATTGGATGCAAATGCTGAACTTGAAACCCGTTATATATTGGATTGGATGTGGATTAGGTTAAAACCGGTCAAATCCCGACCATGCTCATCTCTAGTGCGTGCTGCATAGTTAGTAGCCTTGTTTTACATGTATAATATTTTGACAAGAGGTTTGCGCAACAACACTAGTTTGCACAACCCTCCTCCCTATATTCCCTTCTAAGACAGGTTGTTTGATGTTGGGTTAATGGTTGGTCTAAATACTATGTTCCCCTTTAATTTACAAATTTATGCAGATATCCACCTCTACTAAAATAATATTAAAATGATAGGTTTTTGATTTAAGCGTAATAATTACATCACAACATGAACTTCGTTTTTTATTAAGAGAGATCTATATAGTAGAGTCAATGAATATAAATATATGTATTTGATTTAAGCATAATAAATAATTACATCATAACATGAAATTGGTTTTTGGTTAAGAGAAATCTATTTAGTAGAAGTCATATGAATAGCTGAAAAGGAGAGGATACCAAGTACACCATCAATTTTTTCGTTCGATAACCTGTATGGACAAAGCCTAATACAATCGCAAGTAGGTCAAAGTAAAGATCCTTGGAGAAGATTCTATATAGATTTTTTCTCATTTTCTTCCACAATAAATTTGTATAGACGAAAGGTTCGTGTACCTGATTGTGCAGAAGTGTTCTTTGACGATCTCAAAAATTAATATCAGGGATCAATCTAGTCATATCTGAATTAAGAGGATCTGAATTCTAACAAGTACCAAACTTTCAATAGATCTTTCAAGATATGAATTCAACAAGAAAAATACTTCAGTTTATCTCAAATAACAAGGACTTAAATTATCTAGATTAATTACGTACTACTTGTGATATTCCTATTATAAAAATAAACAATATAATGCCGAAAAAGAAAAACATGAGACATCAAAACATTTGTTAACAAGGAAAACTGCACATGTAAAAAAACCTCGGGACCTAGTCCATCTATGAAGATCACACTATATTAAACTGTTATAGACACTAGCCTACTATCAGACTTCAGAAAGGAATGTAATTTAGACCGATCCCTCCAAGCAATTCAGCTGCAGTCATGTTCCTTACATATCTTGAACTTCGCAAGATTTTACGCACTTGATTCCTTTAACTAACGTCCTTTATATCCAAAGAGTTGCTTCAACCTCCATGAAGATTTTTGGTACCAATCTTCCTCTAACAGAAAAGCATATTTGATTTCCTTTTGATATGTTTCAATCTAGGTTTGAAAATTCATTTGCAGTAGACAAAGTTCAACAAACCTTACAAATGCAGAATACTTACACTATATTAGCTGAGAATCCTGGATTACTAACCACCTCTCAAGAACAATCCAAACATATCAAAGAATAGTTTAAATATCTATCTTGAGGAATCACGGAGTCTGAGACGAAGAGAACTTTATGATTTTCATCTATCTCATTCCTGATACAAGATTACGAAAATCTTAAAGATCAATAAGAACAAGATCCATATTCAATAACTATAAAGTAAAATATAGTCAGACCGAGCTTTACGAATCCCTAAGTGAAGTGTCCAAAATCATAACCTAAAAAACAGTTCAATAAAGAACCTAGGTTATAGAGAACGACTCTAAATTAACATCTAGGACACAATAGTGTTAGAGATTAAGAAATCTTGTTGCAAGAGTCTTTGTATTTATAAATTTTCAAGGCTGCAAGTAGCTTTTAATTCAATTTAGGGTTACTTGGAATTCAAGCAAACACCTTGTCAGTTTATATGAAATTATTAGCATGTAAGCATGTGAGGCGTCTTCCTTGAAAGTACACAGAATAATATACACTATGATTTAGGGTTCTGGAACCATGCACAATGATGGTTCATACCGGCTAATTATCATCCTTTGAACTTACAAATACATATCTATATTAAATAACACTCAAGAATAATCAATAATCCACAAACACAAAATAATTTAGTGAATAAAGTTGTCTTAAAAGTGTCATAAAACTTGTAGCAAATGCGAACATAGTCATATAGAATGGGTGATGTGTGCGTAATACAAACATTTCCCTTAGGTTCAGGTGTCCCAAGGATGGGTGATATTCCACCCACGTCCAAACGTTGAAAATTATGGGTTTGAAAAGTTTACCCGTGCCCAATTCTTGAAAAATGCGGGTTCAAGAATCCATCCACGTCCAATCTTCCGAGTGATGAATCTGATGTCCACACATAAAATACATATTGGATCTGGGTAGACTTGGATGTTTTTTTTTTATCATCCTTATTGAATATTACAGGAGTAAGTATGCCTTGTTTTAAGAATTTTTGTGGCCCATTACGGGGGTGACAGGACAAGCAAACTAAATGGAAGCAGAAGCACAAAGAGCTTTTGGAACCATCAAATAGGCTCAGGAACTACGAATAAGATATGTTATTTATTTATTTATTTTTAGAAAAAAACCCATCACTGAAAAAATAAAAATTGTCACTCCTGAACCCGTTAACTTGGGGGCTTCCCACCATTTCGGAAAACCAGGTCTATAGTTATTTCATGGAAAACCTTCAATTTGTCTAGGCTAATCTTTCGCTTTCTATCGGTCATACAAGTACAAATATATTTTGATTGCTTTCTGTTGTGATCTACATCCAGATTCACGAGTTTAGTATTATATTTAAGGTTTTTGCTGTGATGTTGTTGTAGTGCCCCCAAATCTAGCAGCTGACTAATCCAAGAAATTAACTAAATAAAGAGGCACTAACTATCTAAATCATTTATTTAAACAAAAAGAAAAAAGTTCTAAACAAAGATTAACCCGAATCTAAACCATCTCTGTAATAAATACAAGAACTCCTATCAAGTGATACATATTTAATAATCATTTGGTTTACAAATAGAATATACAACATAATACACATAGCCGAAGTTAACAAATTAACGGACTCAACTCCTCGAAGCTTCCGCTACGCAACTCTGATCTGTCTCTGAAACTGAAAGTGGGAATGGGTGAGCACATCATCCCTAAAAGGGGTGCCCAGTATGAATAACATTTAACTTTCAAGTAATCATTGGCATGATTTGGAAAACAATACATGTTTTCCCAAACATTAAAATACAACCAAACCACTGAAATAAACAATCATGTATATGGAGCTAAACTCCTCCTTTAGTTTCTGCGGTGACATTTACACACCTGATAATTTCTGTGGTGACATTTACACACCATAATACTGATGGCCATTACCACCTAGATAGTCTGTGGGTTAATGTACACACCCGTAATATTGTTGCCAATTCCACACCGATTAAAGCACAAAAGTAAAATAATGAAGGAGCGTATCCGATATACCATGGTTGGAAATTCTCATTTCCCAAAGACAATCATGAAGACAAACAAAGCATTACATTTCCTTTCCATGTCCTGGAAAGATTAAAAGAGATAACATAACTTCCGAAATTTAAAACTAAACAATGCAAGGAATACACAATCAGACAATGCATGAATTTGTTAAACATAAACTTTTATAAAAGAAACAACAATAATGTTTACAAAAGAGTTAAAGTATTCCCACCTCTTTTGATGACAAGCCACGCCTACCTCGAGATCCACAATCTACTAGTTCATTCTTTTAATCGATCGTTGTTAATAGTCTAACTGTTAATCATACAAGCACTCTGAGAGTTTAGCCAAAAGGCTCACACAAGAATCATACAATTCTATCTAATGGTTCTAAGCCCATTATGGTATATTATTATCTATCTTTAGTTAGCTAAGAGTTTACTAAACCAATTAGATTGACTATATAGTTCACAGCTAAGTCTTATGAATATCTACAACTTTGTAGAATAAATCAAAGGCTAACTCATACCATAAGAGGTCCAATTCAACTATATAAGATAACTATTGATAAGCCCAAGTTCTCTAAACAGGCCCATTAACCAAAGGCCTGGTCCAATTGGTCAGCTGACGGTCACTAACAATCAATTTAACAGTCAACAGGTCTCTAACAGTCAACATCTAAGGTCAGGTCTACGGTCAATGTCAAAGTCAAATATGAATCGGTCAACTGAGTCAATTCGGGTCAAGCTAGGGTAAACTCAATGAGTTAAAACGATTCAACTTAGTCAGATTAACTGAGTTAGCTAAATAAAGATCAAATCAGACTAAGTAAGTTCAGTCAGCATGCCAAAGGTTCTTAAATAGCTGAAACTCTAACTCTAGTTTAACTTCAAACTAAAAATACATCAATTAAATCATTCAAATAAACTTCAAGTTGAATTACAAAGATAATACAACCTACCTGCAATTACAGCTTTAAGCTTTTACTGCAACTCTATAATCATCACTAAACTCAACTATAACTCAGCTTGTAACCCAAACTCTATATATTTCAGCATAACCTAACTCAGATCCGTTAGAACCCTAACCTGTATATCCAAACTTCAACATCTCACATAACTCTAACAACATATTCATTCATGTCATTCAATTCTTAACACAACCATCCACATAATTCTGCACCTATAATATCTCCAATTTTACATCCTTGCAATTATAATTCATCAGATAAATCGATACAATCAGTCAAGCAACACTCTTGATTCTAATTTCGACTGTAACACCACATCCTCAACCCACTGGAAAGACTCATTCCTCTGCAAAATCTCCAAACATTCATCTAGTCCCAACCATTGCAGACATCAATAACCCCTCTTACAATTTCCAATTCCAACACATAACCTTTGTAGTTCACAACACTACCACCAGAGACTCAATTCCATCTTCGTCTCAATTCATAAACTTGTTTCAGAACCATCACCTCCCTATCAATTCAATAACTTCATATATATATCTCAAAAAAACATCAACAGCTAAACAATTTCATCTCCATCACATACCCCATTTATCTAACTCTACTCAGTTCAATCCTTCTTTTTAGTTCATCACATGCTACCAACAAAGACACAGTCAAGGCAACATCACCAGTTACCCAAAAATCTCAAGTCCATTCCATACATACACATCTACCCCAAAGTTAGTTCATAAACCAACTTATAAACTCATCAATTCAAACTTGAATCGATTCTTAACTAAATTTACTGATAAAGCAATTACCTCAATTTTTGGTTTCACCAACCGGTTGAATCAATTCTTCTTTGCTTTGAATCCATCCAGCAAACCTTCACAAGACTATCACCACTCCACAAGTTATGTTCAATCAACCCTCAACAATCTTCATCACCAGTTCTCAACTAAATCCTAATTCAAATTGGGGAAGAACACATGAACCCTAATTATCCTCAATATCGAATTCAAACTCAAAACATCAATTAAACTCTTCAATTAAGAAAACCCATCTGGTAATTCCGTATAACTCTTCTTATTCCTTACTCCAATCAAATTCCAATCCAACTCAGGAAACCCTAATTAAAATGATACTTAAATTTCTGAATTGAAACAACTCTCAATTGAACATCACCATCCTAGAACAACAGAGTTCTTATCTGAATCACCAACTGCTCATGATTTCTTCATCTCAAGAACGAAAACCCTCACCTCGATTTACTACAACAACTCAATCTTCTTCTTCCAGATTCAAACAACCACAGTACTATCACCACTACCATCATTACTTAATATTTCTCCTAAGATGATCGATCTCACATGCTCAGAACACTGTCAGAATCGCCAGAGGCGAAGACCATAAGAGAGAAGAAGAGAGAAGAAAAATGAAGAATATGAAAGAAGAAGAAAAGAGAAATTGAGTATATCCTATCGATCGATAGGGATAAGGACGACTAAAAATAGCTAAAGGCACCCGAAAATTGATATGGGCAGCCACAGTCGGTTAACGTTGCCCTTCAAATAAATCTGATAATATCTTCTTCGTCCGATATCCGAAAGACACGTTCGAGTAGTCTATTCCACGTAAATTTTCGAGATCTATCTAACGATACTAGTTTCGTGTCTAACTCGTTGTTAGATTAATTTCTATTAATTAACGTTCGTGTAAAACTAATCGAGTCAATAAAGGCTAAATTGTCACTTGATCATCTCTTGACCGGTCTAATAGCGTTGACGAGCTTGAAGGTCATTACAGTTGTGTCTATAATCTTCAATGGGTTTTTTTTTTTCGGTGTTGTTCTTCGCAGAAGAATTTTTCTACCTTTATTTTCTTCATTGTATTCATTGATTTATCTATCCTAGTCGACATGTAACCTTTCGTTGAATTTGTTGTTCACTACAAAGCGCATATTCCATGAAATTATCTAAGGATGCCGTTGTTATTTTGTTCCATCCATTATGACTTGGTTTTTTCAATTATCTGATTACTCATGTTCACCTAATCACACTCATCCTGATCCTTATCCTAATTCAAATTCAAATTAGAACTGTTAGAGAACTGCTCGGTCGAACTCGCAAGCGTTGTTATCTCAAGCTTATTTGTCAACTTTAGTTTATCAAAACTATAAACTTGATTTCTAGTCTACTTATATCTATGTATAGGATTAAGATAGAAGTGTGTAGTTGAGCATTAGACTTCATTGCGTTCAACAATTGAAGAATAAAATCTATATAAGAGCTTGTAGGAACTTCATCAACAAAAGGTATGTGGAGACTAAAACTTATCTATCACTCAGAAGTCTATTCTATTCTATCTTCTAAAGATACTAAATCGTATAGATAAATAGATTTTTACATTATACACATTTAAAATTTCGAGCCGAGTTTGTGTTGTTTATATATTTCTCGAAATATGTGTTGGAAGCTTTTTAGGTTTAGCTTAAACTTCATCATCTACTTGATGAGTTTAGTTGTAGATAATTTATTTGTTGCAAACTAAATAGTAAGTCAAGATGATCATGTGAAAATTACCTTAAACATCTTACATGATTTGTGTGAGACAATCATTTGATGTTAACTTGGGAATTTTCGTATTGATCGATTAATCATTTGAAAATTACTTGAAGCTAGCGGTATGTGTAGGATTACCATTGTTGTCTTCCAAGGATGTTTCAATGATTAAATGAGAGTTTTAGAACTACTACCAATGTCTGGATATAACACAGTATGCGTACCTTGTATGCGAACTGTGAATACTAGTTAAGGTTCGAAACTCTTGTTTGCGAACGGGTTTAACTGTCAAAGGTATGGAACTGTTGTTTGCGAACGACTAAGACTAGGTAGGATCGGAACTGTGGTTCGCGTACTCTGTTTGCAAACACAATGGATAGGTTTTAAAATCGTTAAGTATGACAATTCATACTCATGAACTCAGGTACGTTTGCGAACTAAAGTCCCTGGAACATTAATGAAATAAGGTATACGAACTTGTTTTGCAAACCATGGCATTATGTTCATGAATTGATTCTTGTATAAGTACTTTGTACAACTACAAACCAAACCGAATATGTTTCAAAATTTTCATGGATATTTCTATGATATAGTGAACATTTGAACAACTGTCTTAAAACACATTTAGATTTATTTGATTATTTTTGGCTCCTGTAACCAGAGGTACCATAAAAGGGATGCATTAGAAGCAGTTAATGTGTACCTATGTGAAAGAATCAAATATTCAAGAAATAAGAAAGAGAAGTCTACAAATGATGGAAAATGTTATTTCTATAACTGTTTTTTGTCTGTTTGTTATCATGATAATGACTTAAGTGTTATTGCAAAGGATTTTATCAGCAAAATAAATGATTTAAAATCTCAAATCATTTTATCATTGGAAAAAATAGCTCACTACGAACAAATGTTGTCTCGAAGAACACCTTGTGTGAACTTAAAATAGTGCTTAGTGAGTTAAATGACATTTCTGAAGACCTGGAAGAATTGAATGATCCTATCAATGGGTTTTTCAATAATGAAAGGGAATTCATGCAGATGCCCTGAGAAATCTCTACGATGTCTAGGAAACTTCTTATGAGAATTTATTCTTATGTTTAGGAAGGATAACTAGGGTTTGGTATAACAAATATTGTGATTACACATAGCTATTTTCAACGTTTTTCATCTTGTAATGTTTTTAGATTTACTTATTCTAAGTTATTTGGAAGATTATCTTGCAGTATATAATCTTATTGGTTTTATATATTGAAAATTTCTTATGAGATATATATGCGTTTACATTCGTGAACTGTATTGTTATCTCATATATGCTAAAAAGTTAAGTCTATTATGTCTTTGTGCACATATTGATAAAATATAGAATGAACTTTTGAGAAAATTCCGCAATATTGATCTTTCCCTGATCCACTATTATGTGTAAGGACTTTATCTGTAAGTTTTCTTATGTTGAATGTTTTCGGTTAAATTAATCATAATGTTTCTCCCTTGATTAATTTATTCGATGATATTTTGGACATTAACAAATCGCGTCCAAACAAATCCTCCTTTTTGTTTTTGTAAAAGGAAGGTCGCTCATGTGGTTCTCGACATCAAATGGGGGAGAGTTCTTACATGAACTTGTGCTTAATTTCCATATCTTTGTGGGGAGGGCAGTTATGGAATTTGAAGGGGTTAACTTGTATCTTTATGAACTCCTTTATTTTCTTCGTTGTATTCATTGATTTATCTATCCTAGTCGACATGTAACCTTTCGTTGAATTTGTTGTTCACTACTAAGCGCATCTTCCATGAAATTATCTAAGGATGCCACTGTTATTTTGTTCCATCCATTATGGCTTGGTTTTTTCAATTATCTGATTACTCATGTTCATCTAATCACACTCATCCTGATCCTAATCCTAATTCAAATTCAAATTAAAATTGTTAGAGCACTGCTCGGTCGAACTCGCAAGCGTTGTTATCTCAAGCTTGTTTGTCAAGTTTAGTTGATCAAAACTATATATTTGATTTCTAGTTTACTTATAGCTATGTCTCGGATTAGGATAGAAGTGTGTAGTTGAGCATTAGACTTCACGACGTTCACCAATTGAAGAATAAGATCTACTTAAGAGCTTGGAGGAACTTCATCAACAAAAGGTATATGAAGACTAAAACTTATCTATCACTCAGAAGTCTATTCTATTATATATTCTAAATAGGCTAAGTCGTATAGCTATATAGACTTTTACATTATACATATTTGAAATTTCGAGACGAGTTTATCTCGTTTATATATTTCTTAAAATACGTGTTGGAAGCTTTTTAGCTTTAGCTTAAACTTCATCATCTACTTGACGAGTTTAGTTGTAGACAATTTATTTGATGGAAACTAAATATTAAGTCAAGATGATCATGTGAAAATTTCCTTGAACATCTTACATGATTTGTGTGAAACAATCATTTGATGTTAACTTGGGAAGTTTTGTATTGATTAATTAATCACTTGAAAATTACTTGAAGCTAGCGGTATGTGTAAGATTACCATTGTTGTATTTTTCCAAGGATGTTTCGGTGATTAAATGAGAGTTTTAGAACTACTACCAATGTCCGGATATAACACAGTATACATACCTTGTATGTGAACTGTGAATACTAGTTGAGGTCTGGAACTCTTGTTTGCGAACGGGTTTAACTGTCAAAGGTCTGGAACTGTTGTTTGCGAACGGCTAAGACTAGGTAGGTCCGGAACTATGGTTCGCGTGCTCTGTTTGCGAACACAATGGTTAGGTTCTAAAATCGGTAAGTATGACAATTCATACTCATGAAGTCAGGTTCGTTTGCGAACTAAAGCCCCTGAAACTTTAATGAAATAAGGTATGTGAAATTGTTTTGCAAACCATGGCATTATGTTCGTGAATTGGTTCTTGTATAAGTAATTTGTACAACTACAAACCAAACCGAATTTGTTTCAAATTGGTCATGGATATTTCTATCAGATAGTGAATATTTGAACAACTGTCTTAAAGCACATTTAGATTCATTTGATTATCTATCATGATTCATTGAGCATCATATTTGATATACAAGTGTTGGATGAATATGGCTAAAAAATAAGTGTCCATATGGCTAACTTCGGTTAACTATTATTAAGACAATTGTTATACACGTTTATGTACGGTTCATCCATATCTAAATATAGGTATATTTCATTTTTGTGTATCAATCTAATACCATCTAACATTATATATTGATTGTTTAGTTTTTAAGCAGGAGTTCATCTAACGGTGAAAATCGATTGCTTTGTTACTGAGATATCTTAGCATTGATTGTAAGAAACCTTGATTTGAAAGACTATATAAGGGAGAACTCTTGCATCTGGGAAACCTAATCCCTACAGTGTCATGTGTCCTAGTTGCAAACTAGATTCGATTCTCCATTAACCTAGGGTTTTCCAAAACCATTATTAGGTTAACGACTTGGAGATTTCATTTGGGATTCATGAAGACAAATCCAACTATTTTCTCTATAGTTGCGTATTATGGTCTTATTTTTTATATCGTGTTGAGTTTAATCTTCTCTAAGATTTTCTTGAGATTTATCTCCGATAGGTAAGATATAAAAAGTAATCACAACAGTTCTTCATCTCATACTCTAGTGATTCGGAAATAACTTCTTCTGTTAATCAGTTAGGTTATTGTGAGGTGGTGACTAATATTTCTAGGCTGCTCTTCGGGAGTATAAATACCGTATTATTAGTTGAGTTTCTTTTTCACCTTGTTTTATCTAAAGACGGAAACAACAACCAGGATAAACTTATCTATGGGAGACATATTTGTTTATAAGTCTTCGACTTTGGGTCGTAGCAACTCTTAGTTGTGGGTGAGATCAGAAATAGGTAAATCTATTTGATATCTTTCTTGATTGAGTCTCACTTTTAAGTTGGTGCTCTCAGAATTATATTGAGTTTAGTCCATACAGATAGCCGAACAAAATATTGGGTGTGGTTGTTATACCCCCACGTTCTCAGATCCATAGTTTTTCATTCCCTTTAATTTCCTTTTTAGTATTGTTTTAGTTATCCTGGTTTGCTTTTTCGATTTCTTCATGGCATGGTTTCTGCAAGTTGTTTTTTCTTCCTGTTAGCCCAGTTAAATTCTTAAATGAACTTATGTTTTGAAGTTAAATGGCAAAAATGAATTATGTTTTAAAGTTAATTTTTTAAAATAAATTTTCAAATGAACTTATGTTTTATTCCTTGTTGAAGTTAATGGATACGATGGTTTTTCAATTAGTTGTATGAAATTCATCATATCTTGTTTAGATTTAAAACCTGTAAGTTGGTTTGCATCAGTTTATGGAAAGTTTTTTTTAGCTATTTCCATGTTCTTAGTCCTTCTGATGAGTTGGGACATACCCATCGATCCGAATGAGGCTTTGTTAAAAGTTTCTTAAATCTTTACCCTGAGTATTTATATGAGTAACTACGAGGGCTGCTTAAATCACAGAACATCGCATAACAGATTTAAAGCAACCATTCAGTTTAGATGATTACTTTCAATGGATAATTCTTACCATAATCCAAGCGACCAAGATTATGCTTTATGACGACTTTGAATATTGGGAACTCTCATGTTTCAACGAAACATCTGAAGAATATTAAAAATCAATAACCCCCATCCTTGTTTATTTATGCTTATAGCTTCAATCTTCAAGAATAAGTGCTTCACCAAGATATTGTTCTCAACAAGTAGCACATAATTAGATCACATGAATTTCACCAGGACAAGAAGATTCAAGAATATCAAGTGGAATTTTTTTATTTTTTATATGACAACATCATGCGGAAATTATATGTATGTACTATACAGGCCGGTGGAATACCACCTCTCATTGAGAAGTTCTTGCTTTTACTTGCTTCCTATTTCTAGCCGTAAGTTTTGTTTCTCATATAAATTAAATTTAACAGTGATTGTTTAGGTTTAAGTGTACTAGATATGTAGGTTTATTTCAAGATTAACCTTTATTTGTAACCCGATTCTTTCAAAATCAGTTTTTTCTTTTGTTGTTGTTAAGATTTAGACGACACTAGTTTGTAATATTTATTTGTATCAGTTGCTTTGATTGCATCATTAGGCTAGCTCATTATAGATATTTCATACCAGCAGTGGATATTGCTCGTTCTCACAGAAGCGCACAAGTTTTCCCCATCCTATTGCGGAAGAATTGTAACATAAATGGGATCATAATGGTATTTATACACCCAAAAAATCATGTCAAAGAAATCACTATGGATCAAACAGGGCAAAAAGGAGATGCACAGGTAACATCCGGGCATCATACCTCAACATATGGACTCAAATGCCTGACTGGACCCAAGTACATGACTAGCACATCGAATCAAGTGCAATGGAATTAACCACCAACATTCATGTTCCTTCGGGCACTGATGTGTCTATCAAAAATACTATTTTTCTTGTGGAAATCATTCGAAGCCTACGGACCCTCGACAACCTATCTCGTATCCATCTCACCAATTTCAGCAGCTATCACCTTTGCAATACTGATCTGAGTCTCCTGCTTATACTCTCCCATGTATCATGCTATTAAAAATTCATGTCATATTGATTCAAATGTAACTGATAACTATTTGAATATCACATATCCCAATGTAATAGCTACTTAGTAGTTTAATAAATATCATACTTCAATAAAATCTATCTATATATCTATGTAGTTTTTTTTTTTGAAGCATGATAAGATCTATATGTGTGAACAAGGATTGAACCATTATTTGGGGCATACCCAACACTTTTGTAGCATGAATAGGAAAAATAGAGGGCATGAAATAATAATAATAGTATACAACCCCTTTCTGCCAATTTTTTATAATGACAAGACTGCCGTTATCTTTTTTTTTTAAATATCTTTTTTTTATTATTTTTACAACAACTGGCAAGTTACCGGTTGAACCTAAGTTTTTTTAAAACGTACCTATGTTTAGCTAAAACTTGTTAGCCAAACCTTGGATGTTCTTCGTATATGAAAAATACCCTGAGGTTCGATTGATAAGTTGCCAGCCGAAGCTAGGCTTTGTGAAACATACATAGGTTCGGTAGATCCGCGCATAATATAGGACAACCAAATTTAGTATTGTTCATTATAAAGTGAAGTTCAGCTAACATTTTTGTGTTTAATTATCAGCCGAAATGGTCATCAACACTTCCAAAGTGAAGAACAATGAGAAGTTCTGCTAATAATTTTTTTTGAATTGTCAGCCGAACTTTACTTTATAACGAACGCGCAATTGGGGGATAATTTTATTAATTAGGGGATATAGCTACAGGACAAAATATGTGTCCCAATAGCAATTCTGGGTTACCCCCTATTTAATTATTTTTTGAATTCCTAATCTAGCCCCCACTCATTAGGATTAGTGATAATTATAATTAGTAAAATGTTAAGTATGTGGGGGATAAATTAGTGTGTTTTTAGTTTTATTTTTATTTGTGTGGGTTAGTTGAGAGTAGAAGAAGGGAAAAAAAAATTGAGTGAATTTTTTTTTTAAAAATGGAAGATGATTGTGATGAGAGACTTTCAGCTGCAGAGTCTTTAGCTCAACTACAACAACAATCATATAATCAATCTTCGGTTAATGATAACAACTCACAATTGGAGTTATATGATGAACCAACACCCTTGGATCATGAATTTCGTGAGCATGAAGTGTTTTGTGAAGAACCAACCCAAGAAAGTAAACATGTCCAGCATACAAGCAACCCCAACACACATGTAATGATTCAAAGAGGTCGAAAATTTCATTTTTCTATTTCAAACCGTCATTTTGTCTCTGAAAAATTTTAGTGCGGCACACTCGTAGTATGAATACTACGCCGGAACTAGTGGTACCGGCGTGGTATTCACACTCCTTTCCATGCCGGTTCAGTATATCCCCCATTTTTGAAAACAAAGGCTTGCAAGTGGTATTCATACCAAATATCCATGCCGATATACATTTACACTTTTTACCTACCACCGAATATTCCATGGAATATCCATACCGGTATGGTTTACTCCAAACTTCATATGCCGGTACCACAAGTAAAACATACATGAGTATTTGTTTTCCGATCTTAAGTACCGGCTTTCTATTTTATTTTTCGTAAACGCCGACACTTAGTACCGGCGTAGTTTGTAATTTTTCGTGAATGCCGGTAATATGTACCGGCAGGGAACTTTACATATATACTATGCCGGTTTTACATGAAAATCATACAGGAGTTAACGATATTTTGTACCTCTGTACCGGCATCTAATGTAAATTATCGTGGATGCCGGCACAAGGTACCGGCGAGCATTTTATCTTTTCTACAATGCCGGCATCCCTTATCCCGGCATTGCTATTCAAAAACATACATTGCCAGAACATTATTATGTGGAACTAATTCAATTTTATTTTCATTCGTGCTTTAGGTTGTAACATACATCGCTCCAACTTCCAAACCTCTCTTTCGGGATACGTCCGAATACTATAAAATGCCTCGGGTATGTTACCAAACAATACTTTCACCTAGTTTTTATAATTTTATGTTGGGATTGCTTGTAACTAACCTTATAATCTTCCCTTTTTGTCCTTATATAGGGAATAAAATCTCCAGCTGAAGCTATTGGTTTGGCAAAAGAGACGGCTCTTAAGAACATGTGTGTCTTAGTGAGGAATAGCCAAGGTTCAGATGTTCGTTTTGAGATGGTTTGTGAACGGCACGGAAAATTCAAGGAGAATAGCCATAAGAGAAAGGGTTATGTATATGAAAAGAAGACTAATAGGGTATACAAGACTAAAACGAGGAAGGATGAGTGCCCCTTTAAGCTTGTATTCCATATAAGAGACAAAGGAAAAGAAGAAGAAGAATGGGATTGTACGGTTTGTTTTGGGTGTCATAACCATCGGGATCCGAATGATTTTGTTGGTCACTCCCTATTTGCGAAGCTAAAACCTCATCAATTTGAGGATGTAAAGATAATGACCAAAGCATGTATCAAACCAAGAGTGATTCTCAGAGTCTTCAAGGAAAAGGATGAGACAAACGTTTCTTCCCTAAGTTCAATTTATAGCACACAAGCAACCATTAGAAGGCTAGAATGGGAAGGGAGGACCGTTATGCAAGAATTTGAGAAGATAGTTTGGGATCACAACTACACGCGAATCATTAAAAGAGGTCCAGACGAGAAGCCCCTTCAAATATTCATTTCGCATCCTTTGCTTTCACAATTGGCTCATACGTGTTGTGATTTTCTTATGATGGACTGCACCTACAAGACAAATAAATACAACATGTCGTTGTTCAACATCGTGGGGAAAACATCGGACAAGATAACATTCACATTGGCTTGGTGTTTAATGGAAAATGATAGGGATTACAATTATCATTGGTCATTGCGACAATTGAAATTATTGTTCCCGGAAAATTGATTTCCGAGGGTCATCATAACCGATCAATTTGACGCATTAATGAATGCCATATCCGACGTATATCCGGATGCTAAAAATTTCCTATGTACATATCATATAGGTGAAAATGTGAAAAAACATTGTCATGCTTTGTTTGAACCCTCTAAGGTGGATATTAAGAAGAGAATGGTTGCGCAACTAGAGGAAGATGTTCGCAAAGAGAAACTATCGCCCGAAGAAGAAGAAAATGAAAGAGGAAACATTAAAGAGCGAGTCGACAAAGAACACGGTGAGAATCACAAAAGGTGGTTGGAATTTCTAAAGGATTGGGAGAAAGTTTATTGGTCTCTTACCGTGGACATGTATGAAAAGAGATTGAATATGTTTATTGCTAAATATAACGAAGTGTATCCAAGTGTCGTCTCATATTGTCGGGATAATTGGTTGGATAAGTTCAAGGAAAAATTTGTGCGTGCGTGGACAAATCGTTATAGACATTACGGGAATGAAGCAACTAGTATAGCGGAGTCCTCTCATGGGAGATTTAAAGATCTCATCCATTCCGAGCAAGGAAACGTGGTTACGGTCACCGAGGCAATGAAGCAACACTTTAAGGCTGATATCGATAGGATCAAGAAGGCTTTTGAGAAAAGCTCAATGGAAAGGATGACTCAATTTCTTAAATATACTAAGTTGCTCCAAGGAATAGAGTTCAACGTCTCCCATTGGGCAATAAAACATATGATGAGACAAATACAATATGAGAAAAATTACGGAAAACCGGGTGATGTGTGTATTTGTCCCGACATGTCTTCATTGGGGCTTCCGTGTCGTCATATGCTTGTGAAGTATGAAGAAGTGATACTTATTGATGTTATTGATCCGTTTTGGAAGCAACTAACTTTCGACCTTCCCCTTACGGAAGATCCCGGAAAATCACCATGGGTTACAAAGGAGGCCAAGGAATTCTATGAAGCTTACTCACGAGCCAACTCGGCTAGCCGACAAGTGTTGTTGAGCCAACTAAGGCTAATTACACGGCCATGGATAACACCAAGTGAAGAGCCAAGAAAGGGAGATCCGGCCGGTAGACCACAAACTAAAATTCCAAGAAGAAAACAAAGGAAATAATTGAAAGAAATGACTAGACGTGAAGAAGAACTCGCGGAAACTAAGAGACGAGATCTATCCGCAAGTGAGATTTCGGAAGCCGGATTCGCGGAAGCGCCGGTTCCAAACAAACGGGGTAGGCCAAAGAAGGAACCGATATCAAGTCAATATCAAACGACGGGTTCCGAAGCTACACCCATAGTCGATGTATCCGAGGTTCAAAGGAAAAGGGGGAGGCCTCCGAAGGTACCCACACTAAGCTACCAAGGACAAAAAGGTGAGCATTCCGAGGCTACACCCATAGTCGATGTATCCTAGGTTCAAAGGAAAAGGGGAAGGCCGCCGAAGGTACTAACATTAAGCTACCAAGGACAACAAGGTGAGCATTCCGAGGCAACACCCATAGTCGATGTATCCGAGGTTCAAAGGAAATGGGGAAGGCCGCCGAAGGTACCCACATTAAGCTACCAAGGACAACAAGGTGAGCATTACGAGGCTACACCCATAGTTGATGTATCTGAGGTTCAAAGGAAAAGGGGAAGGCCGCCGAAGGTACCAACATTAAGCTACTAAGGACAACAAGGTGAGCATTCCGAGGCTACACCCATAGTCGATGTATCCGACGTTCTAAGGAAAAGGGGAAGGCCACCGAAGGTACCAACATTAAGCTACCAAGGACAACAAGGTGAGCATTCCGAGGCTACACCCATAGTCTATGTATCCGAGGCTCAAAGGAAAAGGGGAAGGCCTCCTAAGGTATCAACATTAAGCTACCAAGGACAACAAGGTGAGCATTCCGAGGCTACACCCATAGTCGATGTTTCATACGTTCAAAGGAAAAGGGGTAGGGGTAGGCCAAGGAAGAATATTCTCCCGTCTAATACCAAAGATATTTGGAGTGTAGGGATTGCAGATGATGGTTTGGATATAATAAATCAGAAAGTTAGTAATATGAAGATGTATAAGGATCCCAGAACAGGTAGGATGATTAGAACTTATCATACGAATAGAGTCTTACATAGACCAACTTCCTGAGGTTATTCACGAGTTTATTGTGTACACGGATGATGTCGATGGAGATGGAAATTGTGGCTATCATGTCGTGACCGAACAACTAGGAATCTTCGAGACGGCTGTTAGTAAAGGAATGACACCATGCCGATACTCTAGAATGAGGATGGCCGATCAACTATTGAAGAAGATGAGCTTTTATGAACAATTGGTTGGTCACGATGAGGTGTTTGATGATATGTGTGCTCAAGTGTTAGGACCCGAGCAGGAAATGGCATTTCTTCCTTCTCAATATTGGATGAGGATGTCGCTTTGTGGGCATCTAGTAGCATATACATTTAATTGTGTTGTTCTTTATTTTTTCCCCACCGTAGTCACAACATTTACACCAAAGTGGAAAAAATGCGAGGGATCCCTTAAGAATAGAAGAGTTTTTTTGGCGTACGTGAACGGCAATCATTTCGTTATTCTAAAACTCAAGGACAATTGTCCATTGCCACCTATTTGTGGGATGGTTAAAAACAAGGAACTAGATCCAAATATATGGAAGGGATGGATGGAATTGTATGAGGAGAATCACCAATTATGGGATGCTTTGGCCTTATCAAAGAAACCTCTTGAAGAGGAGGAGTTGAAACTTCATACGTGTGGAGGCGATGATGAGTAATTTGGATATATGTGGTTTACTAATACGCCACCTTTTGTTTTTTTGGAAGTTTGAATTGTAATCATTAAACCATATGCCATGTATGTGCCAGTGTGAATTGATTCAAACTTTACCATGCCGGTACTTGTACCGGCGTTGCAATATATGTTCTCTTTTGTGCCGGAATAACACCATAAGTACACATATATGATTTTGCCATTTCCGGCATGGTTGTGGCGCTATCGACCATGCCGGAACTCTATTTTTCTCATTCTGGACACGAACAGAATTCCGGCATAGTACACACGATATAGACTATGCCGGTTTTGGAAAGTAAAAAGTTAGAAATTGTAAATTGCAAGACACATAAGATAACATAAGCAAAGAACTAATACCATAAAATAACATAAGCAAAGTTTTACCAAACCAAATGTAAAGTTAAGAAGTTCCAAACATAAAACAAGTGAAAGAAAGATGTTCAAAGTTTAACAAGACACACAAACAAACATAAAGTAACTCTAATTGTTCAAACCAAAATAATACTATAAAAGAAACACACGATCACTCGGTTCTTGGCCTCTTGTGTACCCTCTTCTTCCTTTCTCCCCACAAGTTTTTTGCCTCAGGATCTTCAATTTGGTCTATCTTTTGGACAACGTTCTCCATTTCTTCTTGGGTCAACAACTCTCCTTTCTTGGTCTTCTTCTTAAAGAACCTTGACAAATTTCCAATCCGCTGACGTTGTTAAGGGATTTTTCAATATGTATTTAGTATGTAAAATTGTATAAGTCTATACATATATATTAAAGGAATAGTAATGCACAAGACGTACGTACCAACAACGTAACGAGCTGTAGAAGTTCGGGCACAGTAGACGGAGTTTTGGAGGGACGTGCTATTTGTAGAGGAACTTGTACGGTATCCGGGCGCACAACATAAGGATGCGAGTACTTACGATGGCCTCTTAGGAAGGTTGGATCACTCTCACAACCATTCTCAGCCAATTCCCAATCATCCCTATTCAACAGAAGTCCATTTTCTTCCCTTTCATTCCAATGTGCAAGAACAGGTTTAGGGTCATAAACTATGAGAGTATGGTTCTTATCTGAATGACATTGAGGAAAGTCATGAGAGAATTTCTAATATGATGTATCCGTGAGATCTTTCTGCTTGTACCCAAGTTGGCGCATTACACGACGAGGATTGTGCATAACAAATCCTTTAGGATAAAATAAAGGTCCGTTGTAAAATGAAACATTGTCACGCCTTTGTAAGTGAACTCCTCTAGAATTCATATACGGGTCAAACACAACGTCTTCCACAGCCACCGAGTCCAAATCCATCCTCATTGCAATTAACCGTTTCTTGTTATTGGGCCTCGGGTATTGTCGAAGTAGTATTTCTTAGCTAGAGCCTTATTATGTTCATATCCACGGACAGTCTTCAATCCTTTATACCATACGAACAAACTTTGGAAGTGTTCATAAGCCCACACCTGTGCCAATGAAAAATCGTTTCAATGAAATGTGTAAGAAAAATAAAAAGGGAAACTAATAAATTTAATGATAACAATCACAAAATAGGTTCTCTATACCTGAATCACAGTGAAATTCCCATTAAATTGACATGATTTCGCCTTAGAAGCTCGACGCATTTCTGCCAAAAAATGTGCCAAGAAAGCAGTGCCCCAAGAATACTCATGAACCTTTTCCAACGGATCCAAGTATTGTAGGAGGTTCATATGCACCCTATTACCATTTGCGTCAGGGAATATAGTGGAGCCCAAGATGAACAACATATAAGCAGCGGCACTTTGCTGAACTTGTTTGGGAGTCAATACTTTGTTCTTCGTATCCCCAAATAGTTCAAAGAGTTTGACGAATGTGATAGTCTTTGTCTAGGAAGTCCTTGTCTTGTACAAATTTGCCAAAGTGGTTTCCTTGTTCCATCCAAATAACCTTTCAGTGAGATCATAGATCTTGTCCCATTCTAGGTCCTTAGAGTCATCTCCTACCTTAACGGCTTTCCCAACAACCTCTAAACCTATTATCCTTTGGACATCTTTAGGGATAATGGTCATCTCGCCAAAAGGAAAATGCATGGTGTCAGTTTCAGCATAAAACCTCTCCAAAAAGCAGTTTGCCATGATGGTATCAGTGTCCACATAATTCTTTATCGCAGGATACAACTCAGATGCTTTGACTACTTCCTTAACAGCCACACACTCATCCTTCAAAGTCCATACATCTGATTGTTGATGGCGGCTAACACGGAAGGCTTTCTTGTGGTCCTATAAAAACACACCAAACTTAGTTGAATTCACTTGATCGCAGTTAAATATTGTAATAACAAGATGGAAACGTCTTACATAAGTTTGATAGATCCAACGATCCCAAGAGTCTTTGTAGGAAAATAAGAGTTGCGGATTTTTCGGTTGACCCCAATGTTTGCCATCAACGAGGTCTGGAATGATGTCATCTTTATCAGGCAGGTGGTCTGGGGGCGCCTTTTCATCATCCTTAGAGGATTCAACTCCGACATCAGCCACTTGTGAGGATGAGCCACCAGCTCGTTCTGGTACAGGCGCAGTTTCCCAGTCGTCATCATCATCATCACTACTGGTTGAGTCCCTTATAGGTTGATCCCGAATTGTGACCTTAGCAGTAGACGGATCAGAATGGCTACGTCCAGAAGACTTACATTTTGGTTGTAAAACAGCTTTACCTTTTCCTTTGTCCTTTTTTGATGTTTTGGACCTAAGTTTCCAATACGTTAAACTGAGTTATTTATACACTGGACGCCGGCATAGAAATGAAACCAAATATGAGTGCCGGTAGTTAAACCGGTATAGTAGGAAATTATAAATTGCATGCCGGTTTTAGTGAATTCTATACAGGGAATAACTAGTCTAAGGAAACCAAACCGGCATAGTTTTTAAAACTATCGAAAATGCATGAACAAATGCCGGCATTGTCAGGCATAATTATGAGGATGCCGGAACTGTGTGATTTTTGAACAAAGCTTTTAACAAGGCAGGAAAATTAATACGGCATGGTATTAATCAAATTTACAATGCCGGGACTCGTAACCGGCATTGGATTTGACTAATTTTTAATGCCGGAAATCTCATGCAATACAATAGGGATCGAAGGCATAAAATCCGGCCTGATTTTCAAATTGAATTCTATTGCGAACAGAACAGATTTTCAATTGACTAGACTGCAATTTCAAATTATAATTATGGTGTAGTGTAAAGACTAAACAAGAAATGATGACTTTGTGTTATATATTATGGGATAAACCCTAAAAATAATTCAATTCAACAAATACTTCACTTACCGCATCAAATTTGTTATGCTCGTATCACCCACAGACTCTTCAGTACTTTCTTGCGGTTCATCTACATGTATTTGAGGACTGGGTTTTTCACGAGATTTGAGAGGACCCATTGTCTTTGGTATGGAAGATGAAATAATATGGAGATTGAATACAAAGGAAGATTGAATAATTTCGTAGACAAAACCGTCACTTAAATAGAATGAGAAGTTTGTAACCGACGCATTAAGGATTTTGTAACCGTCCAATTAATGGGTTAAAGTGGTTTGTAACCGTCAAACAAGTGGAATGAATGAGTTTCAAATTGTAACTGTCAGAATGCCGGCATGGATACAAATAACAATTCAATGCCGGCATTTGGACAATATGTTTAAATTGTCAATATGATGCCGGCTTAATATTTGGTGCACCGTTCAATGCCGGCGCCTGCACTTAAAAATAATTTGGTGTATTTATCAATACCGGTATGTGAAAGAAACTTGATGAAATAAACAACATTAACCACAAACCAAAGAAATTTCATATTAATCATAAGGAAATAGACTTAAAAGCATTAAACACTTGAACAACCTTACACATAAAATGAAAGATCTTAAGCTAATTGCAACTAACATCATTTCTTGGTACGAGATTCAACAAACAAAGCGGCTTCGAAATGCCTAAAAGGCTCTTTTCTCCATTTGGTGTATGCGGCCCGAGCTTGAAACCTATTATCTCGGTATCTTGTGAGAAACTCGTTGTATTTGCGATATAATTTTATGAGGGCAGTAGTCCGATGCGATACAAACTCATCCCCGTAAACTATTTTACATTTTTTGCACTTATCGTCCACGAACTCCCGCATATAAGGACCATCCGCAACAAGACCCCAAAAAAGGTTTGGTGGGCGGTGATCTTCCGGGAAATCCGATACTATGTAGTATTTTTTGATCCATTTGGTTTCTTCCTCAACATCCGCTTCAATCTTCGCTTGTTTTACACGTTCGTATATTCTCGTTGTTTCTTCGCGATAGTAATCTTCCTTTGCTGCCTCTTCTTCTTCTCGTTTTCTTATAAGTATCTCTTCTTCCATTGCGGCAATTGACTTGGTGGTTTGGTCCTTCCTTCTAAGTTTTTCTAGTATCATGGGAATTGAGTTGGTGGTGGATGATGATTGATTCCCTACCGGAGTTGAGTGTTTTTTCTCATACAAATATTTTCTGAAATTGGTAGTGGGTGAGTTTTTTGCCATCATAGAAATGTATCAACTGCAATAGGTGTAGCCACTTTAAATAGATGACTACACAACGGCTCTTTTCCACTTTATGGTACCGGCATTGACGGTAACCTCACTTCTACGCCGGCAATGTACTTTACAGGTTTATAGTTTGAAAAAATAGCCATTGGGAAATGAACCTTAAGTACCGGCACTGACCTATGGTTTACGTGGACGCCGGCACTCTGAACCGGCAATGTAGAGTATCAAAAGTGTGTGCCGAAAATACGTAAATTGTACACATAAACTAACAGAAATTATGCACCTATTACCGGCATTAAAGTATACATTAAGTCTACGCCGGCAGGGTATTACGGGTTTACATAGATACGTACCCACTAAAAAACTAATAGAATACCCTAAAAACCTAAGAAATTACCACTAAACTATCAATATTCTTAAGAAGAATCCGTCTTCGATTCACCCAGCTGGTGGAACTCCGTGACTTTGGTTACAATATGGTTGGCGTTGGCTTCAAACAAGAATGGTTCTCATTTTTCTTGTAAGTAACGCGTTTTCACGGCTTCATGCTACAAAAACAATGTACACATTATGGTTGTTACATACGAATTCCAAAATAGTGAATTATGTCGAATTAATCATAAAAATACTTACAAGTTGTTAAGGAGACAATCTATTGAGGTTAGCTTGATGAATCCGGTGTTTCAATTTTAGATACTCAACCACCACATTTAGGATGATGTCGTGTCGTTCCTCAATTTGTTTAGGACTTCTTCCTTTTGGGTTACCATAGTCGTGAACAAATTTGTTAAAAATCTTCAACCACGTGGAATCCCGCGTGCTGTTATCTATAATTGAAGGACGAGTTTCGGCATACCATGCTTAGGTGATTGCTAAATCTTCCTCCGAGTCAAACGATGCCATTTGTTGAATGTGGGGTTAGGTACTATACTAAGTTATTTATAGATGATTATTCTAGGGTTGAGGGTTTCTTATTTAAGAGGCTAAAGGGAAAAGGAGATATATAAGAACACAACGGTTTTCGAATTTTGGGTCCAAGTATTAGCTCTCTTTATATAGTGAGAAACCTCAACGACTAGTTTTTTTGAAAATAACCAGAACCGGAATTGATGTCACTGTGAACAACTATACCGGTACTAAATTCCGGTTTTTATTTCCATAAGCTTACAATGCTGGTTTGCATTCACAGAGATTCGGCCAAATATGTAACTTATACCGGCATTGAATCTTCAAAATCGACTATGCCGGTATTGGTGAAATTCAAAAAAAAAACGGCTAGTTTTTTTTTTAAATAAGACCTTTGGAGAATCATTTGTATATAATACCCCCATTCCATGGCGAAAATCTATACAAACCACACACAAAATAACAAAAATCCTTCTCTCAACAAATCAAGCACGGTTAAAGCTTCACTTGCGATAGGAGATTCATCATTTAGCTCTATTTGCAAAGTAAGTAGATTAATCATTACTAACAATACAATCTTCACTACCATGACGCATAACTAATCTAATTTTATGTTACAGAGTCATCATTGCAAGTGTCAAATTTGTAAGTCACCATATCATCTAGCAATGGACTGCCTTTTTATTTATTCAAAGTGCATAAGCTGTGATGGGACACGCCGGTTTTGGATTGCAAAAACTGATGATGCTGAAAATGGAAGAATGTTTCTAAGGTGTTTGAATCACCCAAAGTGCGATGAGTTTCAATGGTTTGACAAAGTTGTTGAACTAGCAGAGTCAAGAGAAAACCACAAGGGCCAATGCAAGCCTATCGATGGGTGTGATGGGTGTTATATGAAGGGAAAGGAATATGTTGAAAAAGAAGAAGAACAAGTGAAGATGATCCTTGACACCCCAATCCCAGACGATGTCTTTGAACAGATTCGGGAAAGGCTCAAAGGTTCCGCAATTGTTGAAAAGGGATGGAAATAGATTATCTCTAACAAAGTGCAATCAATTGAATATTTTTTATCATGTTTTAATTTAAATTATCTAACCCAGTGTAATAGATTACTTAGGAATGAAATCATAGAGCATTTGAAACAAATTTTTAGAAGCATACCGGCATTGATTGAATCGACATACCTATGCCGGTTTTCTGTCAACAATGTAGGAAATTGTAAAATTATAATACCGGCGTTGAATTTTAAAATATCACCATGCCGGTAGTCGTCAAAATCTATACATGAACATGAAAATTTTTAACTTCTTGTTCCGGAATAGAATTAGAGACCATTTCAATGCCGGAACTTTAAAGCCGGCATTGAATTATAAATTTATAGGATGCCGGTATAAGTGTTTTTAATCTTTCACTAGAAATCCAGACATTTTCAACATAAACCAGACAACTGGATTCTGCTTAAGTGTTTTTAATCCAGGTAGCATAAACCAAAAGCAAACCAAATAACTAAAGAGTTAACACATTAAAATAACCACCCATTGTTCAAACGAAAACAAGTTTAATCGAGACATGTATTTAGGGTCATAAACCACCCACTGTTCACTTGGTCTTTAGTTTATTTTTGGCGGGCACCTTCCTCGTTTCTCCAAACAAAGCTTTTGCACTTGGGTCGGTTTCTTCAATTCTATCAAGCTTTTGCTCGACTTCCTTGATTTCTTCAAGGGATAGCACCACTCCTTCATCGTACTTGCAACCAAACATCTTCTTCAAGTTGCCAAGCCGGCGGCGCTAGTTTAATACATGAAACACATAATTATTATATACTAATATATAACATGATGTTGACATTAAACAACTAAGCAATTAATAAAACTTACTAGCAATCCAACAATCTTATGAAGTTGGGCCGTCGTAGGTGGTGGAGGTGTAGGAGTTTCAACAGGAGGTTTTTTCTGGGGTGGAACTTCGACGGAGGGAGGGCGCACGACATACGGATGTGACCATTCCAGGTAATCTTCCATGTAGTCATTATCAGCTTCATCACCATTTTCCGCAATCTCCCACTTACTAATATCTACCAAACGACGTGGCTCCCGATCCCTCCAGTGTGTTGGTTCCGGATCTGGATGATACACTACATGCAACTTGTTGGGAGTTTAATTGCACAGAGAAAGGTGAAGACGGTAATTATCATTAGAGGCCGACTCAAAACGTGATAGTTGCTTATATCCATGTTGGCGCATCACACGGCATGGATCATCCATGATATATCCTTTTGGGTGGAACAACGGCCCATTGTAAAATGCAACGTTACCAAACTTCACAAGTTGACGGTTTTCTCTATCCTCCTTATATGGGTCAAACACAATGTCTTATGTACTCATTTCTTCGAGAGCCAATCTCATCTCGATCAGTCGACCATTGTTACCGGGCTTTGGAATGATGTTATACTCGAACTTCTTAGCTCTAGGAGCATCGGGTTCGGGATGGTCAATGGTCTTCAAGAAAGGGAAATTCTTGAACAAGGTTGGGAAGTGTTCATAACACCACACCTATTTCAATGTGAAGCAGTAAATTTTTATTCTAAGTTCATGATGAATATATACATGTGAAAAATATACATAAGAAAATAAGTTAAGAAAATATTTTTACCTGGAGTAGAGTGAAATTACCGACAAATTGGTTTGTTTTAGCCAAAGAGTCCCTTCTCATCTCCGCCATCAGATGGGAAATTACCGCGGTGCCCCAAGAATAGATATAAACGTCTTCCAACGGGTCTAAGTACTGAAGAAAGTTTGCACTTACCCTATTGCCATTAGTGTCGGGGAATGCCCTAGTGCCCAAGATGTATAACAGGTATGCAGCGGCGGTATATCGAATCTGTACAGGATCCCATCCATCCTCCAAACTTCTTTGCTTTGTATTTTCAAACCTCTTCTTAAGAATCGTCAGCTTGAATGTCTTCGTCTTACTAGACTGGGAACAATGAAAGCTCTCCGTATAAGTTTTGAATTCTCAACCAAACAGGTTGTTAGTCAAAGCGTGAAGCTTCGACCATTCAAGGTACAAACACTCAACTCCTTCTGCAATTGATTTGCCGATAACGTTCAAGCCTAGAATGTTTTGAGCATCATCAGGGATCAAGGTCATCTCTCCCCACGGGAAGTGCATTGTATCAGTTTCACCATGGTACCTTTCGACGAAGCAATTGACTGTCACAATATCTGGCTTCACATAATTTTCAACCAAAGCATATAGACCAGAATCCTTTACTATTGTTTGCACATCATCATGCTCCAAAGACAAATCCCAATGAGCCGCGGCTTGGTTTCGGCAGACACGAACATCCTTAGTATGATCCTACAATTAGAAGATAATACGATTAATAGATTTCAAATAAATCCAAAACAATACATATGCACAAAATAAAAAATGCTTACATATGTTTGATAGATAGTACAAGCCCAAGAGTGCTTGTATCCAAATAGTACTTTAGGTACCGGAGCTTCACCCCAAATTTTACCACGTTCAAGGTCGGGTAGCATGTCATCGATGTGAGGAAGGTGACAACCTTTAACTTTGTGTTTTCCCTTTCCCTTGCTCTTGCCTTGTGTTGGTAGTTCACTCGGCCCACCAACTTCGCTTTGGATTGCTAATTGACTTGGAGGAAACACAACATATTCCTCCTCACTTTCACCTTCATCATGCTCATCCTCCTCAACTGTTCTAATACGTTCACGGATTACAAGTGCACTACGGTCACCACCACTCTTCCAAATTGCCCCTCTTGTTTCAAACCCCAAACGCTTCTTGCGACCTACATCTTTCCATCGTGGAGGCAAAGACTGAGGAGTATCAAGACCGTCCTTCCTCTTTCTCTTAGTGAGAGCATCTTTATTATTTCCTTTTTTACCTTCCTTGGCTTTTGACCTATAACATAAGACAAGTCATATTGCAAGTTTAAGTACCGGCGCTAAGACTATTAAACAGACGGAGCCGGTTGAGTTCTACCGGCATTCAAACTTAGCTATCGAGAATGCCGGTAAATAAAAGACAACTACCGGCACTTTGAAAGTTAATAAATGCAGTGTCGGTAACAATGTACCAGCATAGAATGGAATCGAAAGAGCGTGCCGGTACTGCTCAACATATCATATATGTTTCTATATGTTTAAAGTTCACTACCGGCATACAAGAATTCAATCAAATCTATGTCGTTTCTCCTATACCGGCATACAAGAAACCTAGATTCAATGCCGGTACTGGTGACAAACTTCATAATGTTCCTGTGTGTTTTAAGTATACTACCGGCATACACGAATTATTATTAAGGAATGTCGGTACATAAAACCGGTAGAGTATTCAACCCAATTTCTATGCCGGTACTGCAATTTCACATTCAAGAATTGAAACCGGCGTGGTATTCATCCCAGATTGAATGCCGGTACTGGAAACCGGCGTGGTATTCATCCAAGACTGAATTCCGGTACTCTGTGTACCTCGACTGTTTCATCTTTGTTTGGCGATTCTAACCTAAACCCATTGTTATAAATCGATTAAAACAATCATAAATGAGTTCAAAATCACTAACCTTCTCAAAGAAGCCATGACTGCGAGTGTTTGATCGTCCGAGTTCACCGGCTGGACCTCTTCTTATTCTTCAGCAATCAAACTAATTCTTTGTTCGTGTTTCTGTTGAGCAATTGATTTGGTTTTCGGTTTGGATTTTACTTTCTTTCGTGGAGCCATGGTTATGATTCGGGTAGGTAGATTAATCGACGAAGAAACTTTTGATTTAACGATTAATCGTCGATGAAGAACGATGAAGAACGATGAAGAAGATGAAGAAAAAAAAACAGAACCCTAACTTAACTATGCCGGCAGTGAATGGAAATGGGGGATAAATTGTTTTGGTTTTTGATTTTATTGTTTTAGGGGAAAGCTCATAACCGTCTTTTCATAAAGGTTTTTAATTAGGGAAAGGGTATTTTGGTATTTTCATAATCAAAAGTTACCCCTTATCAGCCACCCCTGGTTGGGGGAAGTAATTCATATCCCCCAATTAATAAAACTATCCCCCAATTGCGCGTTCTTTATAACTGCCGTAAAACCTTTTTTTTTTCTTCGACTTAAACATAATCTATCAATCGACCAAAATAAAATAAGACTTGTGTTTGTGAGAAACACTCATGTATATTTCCTTGCAATGAGAACAAAAAAAAGGGAAGATTTTTAATTTTTTAAAAAAAATTTGAAAAAAAAAAAGTTAAAAGAATTAATTAATTAATTAAAGGTATTTAAATAATTTAACCACCCCTTATCACCCCCACACTAGTTAGGTCATCACTATGTATGCCCCAAATTTTTTACGTACGCACAAATTATGGTTTAAAGGATTGTATTGATCCAGTGGAATTACTTGAATGGAGAAGCAAATAATACTTCACCGACAGGGTAAGCCAGGAACGGAGATACCCTAAACAGTTTTCTCTCTCTCCACTCTAGCTCCTTCCCAAAGACCTAAAAAACATTCGCCGCCATTAACCCTTACTGCTCATATCTGGTCCATTTGGGGCCAGGTTTGAGCGGATTTTTTTTCCTCCATATTTTTTTAGTTAGCTTGTAGTTTAGGTTAGGTTAATTTAAGTTTTTTCTTCAATATCCATTGTTTTTAGGAGATTTTTATGGGTGTTTTACCTATTTTGTTTGTGTCTTCTCCTTCATATGGAGGTTCTCTATGCGCTTTCATGGCGTTTCTTTGTGAGTTTAATGAAGATTATGGTGGAAGTTCAGTTACGATGATCAAGATTCAAGGCTTGGGCATATTATTACTCTCTTTTTAGGAGAAGACCTCTTTTTCTAAAAGAAATTCGATCAAAATGGCTGGACTACAATCCTAAAACCATTCTTTCAATCTTCGGATTCCTTAATACTATTGTTGGTAATTCGTTGCTTCTCTTCACGAATTATTCTTTATTAGTATCTTTTTTAATTATATTGCGAACTACAGTATATTTTAATTGTATTGCACCTCTGTGTTATCATCAACGAAGTTGTATGAGGGGAAAGAGAAACAAACTGGGCATGGACTTCCTTTACTTTTTACCTTTACCAATGGGATAACATATGAGAGGCAGCAGATGCATTGGGACACATAGCCAAGGAAACTACAACTCCCTATCGTAATTTTTCTTTTTGGTAAAGGATTGTTATTAACTTTGTAGTTCAAAAAATTTCAATTCAAATTTCAACTCCCTATCAAATAACTTCTTTCTCTCTCTCCCCAAAGAAAAACCTCTGAAGGCTGAAAAAACCCTAGCCGCCTGAGTATTTTTCTGCTCAGATTTGTTCCTTTGGAACGGATCTGAGCAGGAAAATCTCATCTAATCTTATACCTCTTCTACTCTTTCTCGTTTTTTGATTTGTTGATGCAAATTTATCAGTTTTTTTTTGGTTCAAATATATCTTGTTGTAGATTCAACTTAACTGGTTTTATTTCTTCAATTGAATCTCGGATTTAGTGGTGTTCAACTCTAATTTATCTGTATTTCAATTGGGTTTCTCTTTGTTTTCTTTAATTGTTCTAGGTTTTAAGCTCAGTTCTTATCTATTTTTAATCTAGGTTTTCTTAGGGAACTTAAATCTTTTTACTGTGTTTAAATTGCATAACTGTTTGGTGATCAAAGTGGTGGTTCATAAATGGATGTTGGAAGTTTCATCAATTTCTTTTCATGTTCTTGCAGAAAATTTTCAATCTAGAAGTTCAGGCCCTGATTCAAAGGATTAAATTTTCATCAAATTGTCATCTAAAAAGCATCAAAGTTACCCAAGAAGCATCTTCAGGCTCCATGACTCCGATTTCCTCTCCAACAGCAAGAAAAACACCAGCAACAGGATACTCAAAGACACTGAAAACACTAGCAACAAACAGTTCTAGAAAACCGAGTCATATGAAGACCCAAACTAATCCAGGCCAATTCCGTCACTTGAAAACCGTGTTAAGTTATACCGGTTACCTTTGTTACTGTTACTATAAAATCATTGACAATGGGATGGATCTATGGATCAAAGACCCATGTCATCACTATGATTTTGATAAAACCCTTGAGAAGTGGTTGGATTTACGGATCCTAATATTTCTATTGATTATGGATTTATTATTTGAGTTGGATGTGTTACTTTTGATCCAGCCAAGACCACTTAAACTAGTTTTGTTACCTTGGAATTGTGTAGGAATGGTAGGTAATCTTTGTCTGAATTTGTCAAGTAACTATGTTGTAAGGTATCTGGAAAAACCCCTTGGCTTGTTTGAATATCCTAGTTATTTGTTTGAACTCTATGTAATTGTTGGAAATCTTCGAGTCAATCCTGTAATCGAATCATGTTTTAAAAACCGGCTTGTAGATCAGCTGGTTTCATGCCCTCCACAGAGGTTTCATGCGCTCCAGGAGGTCCCAGGTTCGAGTCCCAGATGGCGCAATATTACAGAGTTTAACATGGACGGTAGAGTTAGTTTGCCCCCCTTTTGCGAAGACATTAGTCACACTATCCGCCGGCTCCCCGACTTTGTTCCTCATGAGGCTCGCTGGTAGGCTAGCACGACAACCTGTTCAACTTATGTAGTAGATAGCTGCTTGGAGCTTAGCTTGTTAAGCTTCCAATTATTCGTTAATTATGTAATAATATTAATTTCATATTAAAATAAAAATAAAAAACAAATTTCAATTCATTTTTTTCCTCAAAAAAGTTCGGAAAGGAAAATGGAAATATAAAATACTACCAATAACCTGATTGTAATTAATTAATCCAGTAAAAGTATAACACTTAATTAATAGTTCCGAATATCTGACACTGCTACATATATATGACCATCAAACCACACATGCACACCAAATTAAGCATATTTATGGCCATTAAATGGATTAACCCCAGAAATCTTTTTATGGCTCAAGGGCATGGCATGCTCGACAAGCCCATACAATTGACCTGAAAAGTCTCCACCCTAACCATGATCTTACTGATCTACTTTTTTTCTTCTTTGTCTTGATTTGCTTCTTTATTTTCGGCTTTTGATGAACGGCCACTGTCTCAATTTTCTTATTCCGACAAATATCTGTTGTAGCTGTTAAAACTGGTGCCGGTTTTATAAATTGCCACTTTGATTTTGGTATAGTGGAATAAGGTTGTAGTCGGGCTGGCTTCTTGGTGGTGGGGTTCTTATTGGCTCCAACAATGGGCTTTGATTTGGCACTGACAAGATCAATGTGATTATCACTACTTAATGAATACTTCAATGTCGGGTTGGGGCTTAATGCATGACTTATTGGACTACTAGTTTGAGTAGTACTGCTACTACTGAAACTGCTTCTACTGTTGTTGCTATTGCTTCGAGATGTCCATGTAAACGAATCTTTACTTCTAATGCTGCCGGTACGACTTGTCCGAGTTGAAGAATGTGTACTTGAAAATGACGGGAAAACATGAGGTAGAAGTTGGCCGTTGAAGAACAATAAATCAGCTGGAGAATTCTTGCATGAATCACTTGTTGGTGAGCCTGGTGTAATCGACCCAAATTCAAAATCGGATTCTTGTTCATCTTGTTGATGTTGAAATGACTCATTTTCGGACGAGAATGAAAATGTATCATCAACGTTGACAGGAAGAGTAGAATTCTTCTGTTCTTGGTGATCTAGCGTGGGACTCTTCTGTTCTGGGTAATCCACAGAAGGGTGCTTCTGTTCTTGGTGATCAAGACTGGGATTCTTCTGTTCTTGGTGGTTTAGAGTGGGATTCTTGTGTTCTTGGTGATCTAGAGTTGAATTTTTCGGTTTTAGGTGAACTAGAACAGGACTCATCTTCTGTTCTTCCATTTTTTTGCCTTGGGTTATTTGATATGAAGAGCAATATCTAAGAAGAGTCTATGAAGTTGTATATATAAATAGAAGCTCGATGGCATGGAAAACCAAAAGTTTAGATGGTCCAAAATACATGAAACACCACGTGGAAATATCTAGGCTGTTGTTTGGGAAAGATATATACTGATGCGTGGAGGCAATGATGGTATGTTACTTGACAACTCAGTATCATTGATTCTGATATACTTTAGTGTCTTCCTTAGTAGTGAGTATTATATGATTGGCAGATTTTATTCTAGTTTTTCATTCAAGGAAGGGGACTGGGGATAATCTGGCATCCTTATTGTCGGAATCATAATCATATTCATGGCATCTGCGTCCTTTGTGCCTCGGGCGAATTCAATTACTTAATATATCCCTCTTTCACTAATTCAATAGCTTACCGTCCGAAATTAAGGCTCGCGCAAGAAATGCTGATGCTAAATCCTCGTGTTGCGTTGAACTAATCCTGAACTAAGAATTGTGGATGGAGTTTCAGATGCATAGTCTCACGAGAATCAACTAAAATGTCGGGTTTCTTCTGGCTTCAAGGGGCAACTGCAGTAGAAACACTAAAGCCCCGCACATATTATTGATTATGTACATCGCGTGACAGTCCATGCATGCGCCTTGCTTTATAACGTACTCCATGATCTACTTAATTATGCCGGACACAAAATTTCAATGTGTTGGCATAATGGCATTGGACTTGTCACTTGCATCATAAATGAAACACTAATACATCATGGCTTGATAGGGCCGATATGGCAACGCCAATGATATATTCCTCAGTGCAGCGATTCAGCTATTTCTTTCGGGGTGGTATACTATAAAGCAACCATTCCATAGAGATAAAAGTAAAAGAGGGAAATTAGGGCCCATAACATGAACAAAGAAGTCCACAAAGAGGAAGAAGTAATGATGGAGTCAACAAGGCTACATTCTTTTTCGTTTGGTTATGAAAACCAAAAGGATTACAACAGTTCTCAACAGACCGAGAATGTGGACAACACCAAAACAAAACATGTTTTTTATCTCACAAAATTTTTTTATGGGTCCCGTAAGTCCCGCGGTAGCCAGCAGGGGGCCGGGTTAGTGTGAGAGAATTTCTCGGTTTTTTTGTTTATCGGTTTTTTTCTTAGTATGTGAAGACTTTTTGAAGGGATTATGAGTGAAAGAAGATGAAGTGTATTTAAATGTGACACCTTTGAAGACTACTTATTCGGCCTTTACAAACTGTCTCCATCCGACAAAGAGATTTAATTCTGAAGCATTTCTAAAGTAATCTCTGTGTCACCCATTTAGGGGTTCTCGATAGGACCCAACGGTATAAACTACTTGATCAGAACCCTTTCCGACTCTTCTTCCGGGACCACTGGTTTACTGTGGTACAGGATCCATAGGATGCTTTTGTAACTTAATTTTGTTCACCCATTCTTAAGGCAAGTGAACAAGAAACGTTGAGATGTAGTGTCGGGTTCATAAAATATTGGCTTAGCTGTTGGACTTGAATGGATACAATTACTGGATTTTGTTCACCTACCTAAACTGTGTAGAGCTTTATCTAAATTCCGGTGTACGGCTTTTAAGTCTTGGGTTTGGAGTCCAGATTAATCAATTATTTTGGCTCCGACAGTATCAAACAGTGAATCCGTATAACTACAAGTTAACAGCCGGATGTTGGACTATCAATATTTGTCCGATATCCGGAATCTGTTTACGAATATTCGAGATCCTATAGGATTTTATCCGTTTTATCGGATATTGGATATCAGATCGAATATTTTATCGGATATTTTTTCCTTAACATATCGGAAACGGATTAGACCCCATCCGAAATATTAATATCCGATATCCGATTGCATAGGAACTTATTTGTGATTTATCCTAATTTCGAGTATAGTATCAGATATTGTCGGATAGATATCCGATAAGTGTCAATTATGAAAATGTTTTACAAGGGTTTTTAAGTTTTTTTGGTATAACCGGATATTTATCGGATATCCGACAGCTTAGCCTATCAGAATCGATATCTAATTTTGATATCTTATAGGATATTATCGGATATCCGGTAGTGCTTAACCTATCGGATATCGGATTTCTAAATATCCGACGGATATCTTCCATTGATAGGCCTAGCCAGATGTATCTCATCTTCTCCCATGACATTAATCTTTTTCGTTAACGGGTTTCAAAGTACAACAACAACCGCAATGGTGCGATCAAAATCAAAGACCAGAGATTAAAAAAAATACCAAATTTGAGTTTAGTCCGTGGTGTTACACTAGGATGGAAGAGTAAATTTGGTCAAGCACACATATAATGTTCGCCCCATCACAAGGATCATATATAATGTTCGCCCCATCACAAGGATCACATATAATGTTCGCTTGGTTAAAACAATATACATAAGGATCACATATAATGTCCGCCCCATCACAAGGATCACTTTATACATCCGCCCCATCATAGGATCACTTTATACATCCGCCCCATCACAAGATCACTTTATCGTTTTCAAGAAACGCATGGAACACCAAACGTACGAGTATTATTCAGTTTGGATTCGGTCTATGGTTCGTGATTCGACAGTAATTTGGAACAACATTCGTACGTGTATAATTCGTTTTAAAAGTATGAACTCGGAAAAACAAGCTCGACATACATTAACCTGTAAAATATATCATTTTTAATATAATCTTACTTTTGGTTACTATGATTTAATAATTTTAATGGGCAACATTAGCATATTCATGACCATTAGTTCAAAACACTTTGTTTTTCTCATTTTCTAAAAAGAAATTAGATGCTGGAATATTAAAATATGATAGAAAAAAAAATGATGTGGTGATGATGTGAAGAATTATTATACGGAAAGTATAGTTCGTTAATTCGTAAATATGCGTATATTTCATTTCAGACTGATCGCAAAACTAAGTCGAGGTTCCATACGTATGTGTATGATGCGCATATAATCCAGATTCGGAAAAATTCGTTTATAATTCTTGTATGAGTTAGAGAATTGCTAAATAAGCTTTCGAGTGCTTGAAATCCCAAGCTTAAGCTCGAAACATTACATTCATAGTAAAAGTGTGCGCCTGTTTGATATCCCGGACTTAGCTTCAAATTTTGCCAGCACTATGATTCATACTAACGTTTTCCCTGCCTTCATAACCTCAAGACAGATAATGGTACCTGATCATAAAAGGAAACGGGAAAATACAAATACATGAATTACTGGTTAATCCATTTTTGATGACCCATTTAATGAGTGGTCAACATTAGAGATAATTTAATCGGTGATCTATGTAAGCCTTGTTGTGTACTATTTTTTAATTCCACAGCTGCCCTCATGTCTAGAGAATAATGTGTCTTACTGTGTTTTCCATTTCTCTCTTATTTCTGTCTCAAAAAAATAATGAAGATTTTATTTTTGAGCTGATTTGTGAATTCAAGTTTGAATTATTGGATTGGTAAGTTGTTTTACTTGTTGATTCCATTTATGTTTCTTTCTTCATATTCTTCTTATGATGATTTTTTAAGGGTTTGTTTGGGTATGATTCTAATATGAGATCCAAATATCTTGATTCCACAAACACAAATTCTACATGAACAACATAATTTCTTGTATATCGTGAAGAAATAAACAAAACAATCTTTATTTCCCGAAATTTAACTTTCGTTTTGTCAGGTCGGGGTTCATATTCGTAATTTATAGATTTATATTACAATTGAAGAATTCGATATATTTTGATATTTTATATGAAAAATTCGATAGAAAACTAGAATCATGTAATTGTGTATACTGTTATACATTCTGGATTGGGGATTGTGTTAATGATATGGAGTTTTAATAGATCCGATTGTTTTAGTGGTGGAGACATTAATGGTTAAATCACAAGATCTAGGTTTTAGGTTGGAATTTGTTTTTAGACGAATTACAAGGTGTGAAAACATGGTATTAAACTTTTGGAGGTATGAACCTTGATATTGGGAGTATGAATTGAACTTATTACTAGGTTACATGTTAGTAGTTTTGATTCGCAAGCCTTTAAATTATGATTTAGATCCACTTAAACTTTTGTAGAGGTAGCATAAACCACATGAATCTTCCCTAAAAGAAACGAACCTTGCTCTGATACCAACTTGATATGTATTGATCTATGTACCTTGGTGACTATTATTATAGAGGCGGCATTCAGAATAATAATAGACGAAAACTAGAAAATAGAACACCCTAGAAACCAGATTCGAAGAAAATATCTTCTCTAGATTATGAACAAGAAAACTATTACAATTTTCTCTTTTTTATTCTCACAATCTCTAGGTAAATAACCTTAAAGTATTTGCTAAGCTTGCTTTTACAATAATTAACTACCTCACAAACTTCTCTCTAGGTATTGTGTTAAACCTCCTTTTCTAGGTGTCAAACCACACTCTCTAGATCTAGGTGTGTATGTATCGCAAACCACATTCTATATGTCTTAGATATGAGCTAAACATTTCTATTTATAGCTTTAACAGTTTCCCAAACCTTCTAGGAATCTATTTCCTTATCTAGGAATAATTCTTTTTCTAGGTATATTACCTTATCTAGGAATATTTCTATATCTCAGAATATTTCCTTAATTATCTAGGTTACTGCCTTAAATCAGTATTGCAACCTAAAGTACAAGTCTATCCTCAATCCGTCTTGAGGATCACTAGTTCCCGAAGAGAGGAAAATACACATGTATCATTTATAATAACCAAGACTCAAAGTTATTTAAGATAACTTTTTCCAGTCTCTCCATCTCATACAAACCCTAGAACTATGGACTCCTCCTAAAAAAAACCAAGTTTATGCAATCACATCTCAAATGCAAATGACTAAAATTCGTAATGTTTCTGCAAGACATATAAGGCATGCAGTTGGTTCTTTAAGAGCTATCTCTGTAGATACATATGAATGGAGTAATACTCTCATTGGCAAAAATTTCTCAAAATATCTAGTGGAAACTGATACTGTAAGAAAAGAAGTTACTCAGCCGTGGAAGCAATACAAAATAAGACAAGTTAGAGCTTTAGATAAAAGCATATTTTTATTCAAGTTCAACTACATGGAAGTGGTAGAATCTATTCTCAAAAAAATGTTCATGGAATGTTAAGAACTATTGTCTAAACCTTAAAAAGTATGATGCCTACATTGTTGTCAAGGATTAAGTTTCCTCTCATCAAGATTAGAATTTTGAATTTAAGAATATGCTTCTTGAACATCGCTCAGTGCAAGTTATTGATGAAGTTTTGGAAGAACTAGGACCCAAAATTTGGACTGCACCGGAAAATTGCAGACTAGTTTATTATAGCATGATAACAGTAAGAATGAAGATTGATTTGAAGAATACTCTCTTCAGGGGTGGATGGTGGAATACAGCTACAGGGGGTGCAACTTGGGTTCTATTTTATTGGGACAGACAGCCTCACAAACTCTGTTCGGAGTGCTTTACAATAGATCATGACGATGAGGAATGTCAAAATATTGTTAATGATTTAAAAATAAGAAGATACACAAATGAAGAGTATGTTGCTCATATTAATGAGCTAGCCACGACATATAAAGTTGAAATTTCAGTTGACTTAGACCAAATGATCCATTTGACTTATAAAAAACAAATTAGACCATATGATCCAGCAAATATTTGAAGCTAGTCAAAGGAAGATAAATGAAGGGAATGAAGAACAAGATGAAGTTCAGAGAGCTAACTAAGATATCTAGAAACAGTGAAGAAGATGTTGTGACAAATCCAAATTCTCATCATAGTCCAGTTACTCAGACTCGGGATAATAATAGGAACATCATGAATCATAATAATGAAATTACTAATGAAGACGCTGATGACATGGAACATGATATGACTAAAGAAGGAGAAAAAAGTGCAAAAGAGTACTTTCATGAAAGTGATGAGGTTGTTGCTGTTTTGGTAACTACTTACTCAAACTTTCATTCATTTTTTTTTACTCTTATATTTTCCTGCATTATCAGTTGCATGCTTATTTTGATCTAAATATGTGCAACATGAGCTTTAGCCTTTATTTTTTAATTCAACCTGCATCAAATATGAAAATTTTGAGTTGGAATTGTCAAGGTTTTTTAGGCAAGAGCACTAGAGATCATTTGCATCACCTTAATGTTTTTTATGCCCATGATATCATTTTTATTTCTCAGACAAAAATAAATGATAACAGAATCCTAAAACTTTCTAGTTTTTTAAATATGCCAAATAAATGTTTTGCACATCTGGTGGTCTCATCCTCTTGTGGAAAGATGGTTTTACCCTAGATATTGTTAACAATCTGATAAAATGATCCTAGCAATGTGGAGTGGTTTCTTTCATGTTTTTACATAACTCCCTATAGGAATGATCGGCCTGATCAACGGGAATATATTAAAAGTTTAAGCAAATCTGACAACATCCCTTGGGTCATGATAGGTGACTTAAATATAACCACTTCTTATGAAGATAGAAACACTTCTTCTAGTCATGTTACGTATTCTGAAATTATAAATTTACTTAGGGTCTTTCGGATGTTGGTTTTATTGGTAATCCTTATACTTGGGCTAGTAATAAACATGACATCGAGAAAACTAAGTCTAGACTTGATAGAGCTTTGACAAATAGTGAATGGTCATTATCATATCCTGATTCTATTCTAACTCATTTTCCTCAAAATGGTTCTGATCATTCCCCTATTTTACTTGATATGTATAAGTCAAATAGAATATCTAGTAAAAACTGGATTTTTTTTAACATTGGCTGCTAAATGTTAATTATAGTGAAGAAATCAAGAATGCATTGTCTGTGAATGTTGCTTGTTCAAATGCTTATAATCTTGTCAATAAACTGTATAGCACTAGGCATACTCTCTCTAAATGGAGTAAGTCTATTTTTGGTGATATACAAAACTGGATACTTCAGTTACAAAAGGATATGGCTAAACTTTAGGCAACAAATATTGACGAAAATAACACTGAGAATGTCATAATTATTGAAAAGGAAATTAGTAGCCTAAATGATGTCATGGCTAGCTCAAATAAACAAAAAACTATGGATTATTTTTACAATGATATGGACAAAAATTCAAATATTTTTATATTAGGGACAATAGGAGAAGATCAAGAAACATAATTGACTCATTTCTGGCTCCAGATGGTACTTGGTATGCTGGCAAAGAATATTCTCAAGTCAAATTTTCAGAAAACCATGACTATATCATCACCTTCAGACAATTACCACTTCTTGCAGTACATTCCAAGATGTATCACAGTTTAAGACAATAATGAACTTGAAACAATACCTTTTGATAAATAAATTCCCAAAGCACCGATACTATGGATCCATGGACTTCACTAGAACCAGATGGATTTCCTCCAGGTTTTTATCAGTCTCGATGGTCAATAGTTGGAGAAGATGTGTGTAAAATGATCAAGTCTTTGTTTCACTCTGGATATTTACTCAAGCAGCTTAATCACACAAGAGTTACTCTGATTCCCAAGACTGAAACTCCTCACAAACCAGAAGACTATAGATCTATTGCCTTTTGCAATATGGTTTATAAGATTATTTTCTAAAAATTTGTCTTTGAGAATGAAAAGGCATATCAGCAACATCATTTCTCCTCTTCAGGCATCTTATATTCAAGGGAGGCTTATTTCTGAAAATATTTGTCTTGTTCATGAAATTGTGCAAGCAATAAAAAACAAGGAAGGAAGAGAAGGTCATCTGGATCTCGAAATGGATATGCCTAAAGCCTTTGACATGCTTGAGTGGAGTTTTTGATAGACATCCTAGAAAATTTTGGTTTTGGTCAAAGATTTTGTTACCTGATTTCTCAATGCATAAGTACCACTCAGATTGAAGTCCAATTTAATGGTTCTCCTATTGAATCCTTTAATACTTAAACGAGTATTCGTCAAGGTGATCCATTGTTACTTTATTTATTCATTCTAGCAACGGAGTCTTTCTCAAGATATTTAGCTCGCTGTGAATCAACTAAGCATCTTACTGGTATGAAAATTTCAAGATCTTCCCCTAAGATTAATCATATTTTATTTGCAAATGATTGTTTATGTGTTGGTCTATAAAGCAACCTCGACTTATGACGCATCTTGTCGAAGTGTTAGATAAGGAGTATGAGTTTAATTTTCATCCACGGGTGTCAATTTCTCCTTATATTTCTCAGTTGACAACCTTCAATGATGGAGAAAGTGTTACTTTGAAATCTAGTGCAGATCGAAGCGATGATGAGAGATCTTTTATGCTGAGTTGCACTCTTGGTTACTTAGTATCAGCAACATATGGAGACTTTTTAGTGGAAGAATACAACATCGATAGAGCAGTTCGAAAAATGGTCATGGATCAGTGTGTTCCAACTTTTCGAAGGAGAAAGCCGTCAGTTGAACAACTTAAGATCCGTTTAAACTGTACTCATGTGGAAGGAAGCAATTATTGTTTCCCCTGTTCTAAACGAATTACGTATGTAACTCCAGGTTACATAAACTTTTGAAATCAGCAATTCGAACATTTACATGACTTCGTGATGGTTGGTCAACCTTTGGTGAAAGTTCCTCCTTTTGCTGAGATGATTTCTACTCGACCAAGATTGAAGTATTTATCAGGCGATAAGCGGAAGACATCTCCAGGGTGTCCACAAGTATGTATCCTTTTTATAATCTCCATAAAGTCATCATAATTGTATTTTGATTATCTCATCAATTTTTCACAGGATGGTCATATCATGAGACCTCAAATCGATGTAAACTTCTCAGAAACGGAAGCATTTATTCATGGTGGCGAAGGCAGGAGCAAAAATTATAAGATGTTTCCAAATACCATAAAGTCCCCAGTTGCTTCTTTGGTAAGTTGTCAATACTTTTTGCGGTGACTCCTTCTTATCCGAGTAATTAGGATCACAAAACCAATGTTTGTTACTTCGTTATAGAATTTTTCTCCATCAAGTATCGACGGTCTTGAATTCACTGTTGCTGGGCAAACGGTTTCTGACTCAGAAGAAGAGGTTGACGTAAGTATTTCTTCACATAACCAGTTATGATGCTTTGTGAATAAAATGATAATTATTGAGAATGCATCAGGAAGATGTTTTCATGCAAGTGGAGAATACTGGTGATGCCCATTCATCTTCGGAAGCTTGTGACGAAGAAGATTCTCAGAATTCAAGACCGAATGAGAGTATTGATGCTCCTAATGCTGATACGGGCAATCATGGCTCTTTGAATACTTCAGGGACCACCCAAGTAGGTATTTCTTTTGTATTTTATTCATAGAAGCATAAAATTGTTGATTTGTGAGTGAATGAATGAATAAGAATCCATGTGAATATACGAAAAGTTTTGCCAAAATACGTCACCAGAAAATCCAGAATTCAGCCCTTTAGTAAAAATAATGTATAATCTTCGTCCGATGTCGGATTTTTACGGTCTACCCCAGTTTTCTTATGCCCGGAAAATTTCCAAGCTTTCTCAACGAATCTTTTTGAGTTTTGAGCATGTTTAGAGGTCGAAATTAACGAAACGGTAAACTTCCAGGAGACTTCCAGAAATTTTTCAGCTGTCATGTAGTACAATGTTTTGGACACATTTTCTTGCTCATTATATACAATTGCTATGAAATTTTGATATGTTGTAGAGAACATCCTGTAGGATCAGAATATCGCCACAGTAGTGACCTTGCGAGATTACCATCAAAAGTACACTGTGAAACCGTCGCTGATTAACTACAGGAATGACGTGACAGATGACGATGGCGTAAACATGAGAAAAGTGTGATGATCTAGCGAAATTTAGAATGTTTGCGAAATTAACACTAGAATGCTTGCGAGAATATCACAAGTCAGATCTGAAAATAAAGGTCAACTTAGCTGTCATCCACTATGGAATACCCTATATAAAGAGATGAATAGGCATAAGGTAGGAGGGAGAGATAATTTTTGGAGTGTTGAGGAGAGAGAAAAGTCCAAAACAGTGTTGTATTTTTTATTTCAATTTCTTCTTGTAAAATTTCTAGATTTAATTAATAAAAAGTGTAGTTATTGATCTGAAGAAATGTGTTGATTGTTATGTATTCTTGTGAGGGATGTATTGTAGGATTTCCTGCAGCTACATAATGGCACTAGAAACAGGGAGGTGAAAGTTGAAGATTACTAAAAAGCAAGATCAAATAGTGTTATTGAGGCTGTTCAAACCAAGAAGATGATGGAACAAATCAGTAAACCAGTTAAGGAAAAGATAATTAAAATCAATGAAGATAACAGAAGAATGGAGTGCAGTCTAATCACAAAAACAATAATTAATAAATTTCATGAAAACATCAAAGGAAGAATACATAAACGAGTTTTTGAAGGAAAGAAAATTATGACAGTGGAAAAGGTATCACCCTTGATGGATTGGGAAAAGCAGAAAATTACATTCACATCAGTAGAGATGCCAAGAGAAAATTTGAACCACATATCTCCTTTGGTAATCACAGTAACAACACAGAAAGAAAAGAGGAAATCCACAAAAAACATGGAAGAATGGGCGGTGAACAGAACCATGGTGGATACGGGAAGTTCGGTGGATATAATGTTTTATCATGCATATAAAGGAATGGGATACAAAGATGAAGAAATGTCTTGTTCAACATATCATATCCATGGATTTGGAAAATCAACAACAAAACCTAAAGGAGAAATAATGGTGAGAATTTCGCTAGAAGAGATTGAAACACAGGTGACACTATGTGTGGTGGATATGGAATCACCGTATATGTTATTGGGAAGACCATGGATACACGCAATTAAAGCCGTAGCGTCGACATTGCATCAATGCATTAAATTTCCTATGCCGAGTGGGATTGGTGAAATTAAAGGGGATGTTGATAGTGCAAAATTATGTTATCAAATTGAAGTGAAGCATTATGAAGGACGTGCAAAGAAGCGAAAAAATTCGCAGGAAGATGGCAAGAGAAGCGAAGAAAGAAGAAGAATTTAGAATTTACATGATAAGAGCAGAGGAAGGAAAAGGGATACCCAACAAAATTCCGGAAGGAGGAAATGAATCTACGAAAATGATAAAAGAACCAATAACTATGGGAAAACCTAAGGCCAGTTACACCGCGGCAGAACCAACAAAGGAAGTGAATGTTGGAACTAAAGAAGAACCCAAAATACTAAGAATTGGGACCAAAATGGAGGCAGATGAAGAATAAAAAACTATTAGTCTTTTGCGAGAATACAAAGATATTTTTCGCATGGAACATGGATGAGATGTCTGGAATAGATCCATCTGTGGCGTGTCATAGGTTGGATATTAACAAAAGTGCAAGACCCTTCAAACAAAGAATAAGAAAAATCGCGACATCATATCACCCCCAAATAGAAGAAGAGTTACAGAAGATGCTTGATGAAGGAATTATAAGACAAGCCAAATACCCAGAGTGGATAGCTAACATGGTTGTGGTTCCAAAGAAAAATAAGGGGATTGGAATCTGTATAGATTTTACTGATCTAAATAAAGCTTGTCCGAAAGACAGTTTTCCATTACCAGATATTCCGCAAATGGTTGAATCAGTAGCGGTAAATGATAGAATATCTTCTTTAGATGGGTATAAAGGCTATAATCAAATTCCTTTCGCTGAAGAAGATCAAGAGCATACTGCTTTTTTTCGCTCCAAGAGGGTTATATTGTTATACAAAAATGCCATTTGGTCTGCGAAATGCTAGTGTAACATATTAAACAATGGTGGAGAAAGTGTTTGAGAAGTGGATACATAAAACATTAGAGGTGTATGTGGATGATATGTTAATAAAAAGTAAAGAATTTAAAGATCACGTACAGGATCTGAAGGAGATTTTTGAGCAGATGCGGCATTTTAACATCAAGATAAATCCAAAGAAGTGTATTTTTGGGGTTGCGTCAGGAAATTTTTTAGGCTATATTGTATCAAAAGAAGGAATACAAGTTGATCTAGAGAAGGTACAAGCAGTTCGCGATATGCCAACACCAGCAACGGTGAAAGATGTATAGAAGTTAAACGGACTATTGGCTTTGCTGGGAAGGTTTATTTCTCGATCTTCAGACAAATGTAAACTTTATTTCAACATACTCAAAAAGGGGACAAAGTTCAGATGGACAGATGAATGTGAGAAAGCTTTCCAAGGAATAAAAGAACATATGATGAATATATCTATTTTGCAAAAGGCAGAGCCAGGAGAAGAGCTATTAATCTATCTTGCGACAACCTCACATGCATTAAGTACTGTGCTATTGCGAATTGACGCAGGAGTTGAAAAACCGATTTACTACATCAGTAAAACATTCAATGCCGCAGAGAGAAATTATTCAAAAATTGTAAAACTAATTCTGGCATTAGTTTATGCAACGTTTAAACTTCGCATATATTTTCAAGCACACAAAGTGAGGGTGTTGATAAAGGTACCAATTGAATCAGTGATGAAGAATTCAAAAAGGTCAGGCAGGGTGGAGAGATGGAATGCACAAGTAGGACATTTCGAAATTAAGTATGAAATATTATATTCACCAAAGTCACAAGTTGTTGCAGAATTCTTAGCAGAATTTCCTCTAGAAGATGATGAAACAGTGGAGGAAATGATGGACGTGGAGGAAGAACATGGGAACCCAATAGATCTGTTGACAGAATCTGATAGATGGGAAATATTGGTAGATGGGTCATCAAATGGGGAAGGCAATGGAGTTACAATTGTCCTAATTTCGCCAGAAGGAAACAAAATGGCTTTTTCCTTCATATTAGAGTTCGCATCCACTAATAATGAAACATAATACGAAGCTGTGGTGCATGCTATAAAATTCGCAATAGAAATGAAATTGGAGAATATGAGAATTACCAGTGAGTCGCAGCTAGTTATTCGCCAAATAAAAGGAGAATACACTACACATGAACCATCCTTGAAAAAATACAAGAAACTTGTTGAAGAATTGTCAGCGAAAATTCCAAAAATAAAGTGGAGACATATTTCAAGGAAAGACAATAGACTTGCAGAAACTTATGCTTTCATTTCGAGTATGATGACAGATCCAGCTGCGAGATGCATAAAAATACAGATGCTCCTATCACCATCTGTAAACAAAGAAAACGAGGAAGAAGTAGATGTTATGATAATAGAAGGTAAAGAATAAGCACAAATACCCAATGTTGAAGATTGGAGAGCAGAACTTCATGCATATTTGGCAAAAGGAGAAACACCAAGAAATAGATTGGAGGCATACAAACTAAAAAGTGGTGCGACAAATTATGAGCTAAGAGATGGGTTTGTATAGAAGATCCTTTAATGGACCATCACTCAGATGTTTAACACGAAAAGAGGGAGAAGAAATGTTAAAAATGTTACATAGTGGGGATGCTGGCAATCATAGTGGAGGAAGATCCCTGGCATACATAATGAAAATTCAAGGTTATTATTGGACATATATGCATGAAGATGCGAAACAAATATCAAGGCGTTGCGAAGATTGTCAGCGACATGGAAAGAAAATACATGCACCTGGAGCACCATTAACATCTTCAACAAGTGTATGGCCCTTTGGAAAGTGGGGTTTAGACATTGTGGGGCCGTTTTTACCAGGATCTGGACAAAGGAGATATTTAATTGTTGCTACAGATTATTTCACAAAATGGGCAGAAGTGAAAGCAGTACAACATATTCGCGACAAAGACATCTTCACGTTCATATTTGAAAATATCATTTGCAGATTTGGAATTCCAACACAATTAGTATCTGATAATGGGAAACAGTTTGAAGAGCAGAACATAGAAATGTTACTCAATGCATTTAAGATAAAGTGTGGAAAATCCACCCCTCTATATCCACAGGCTAATGAAAAAGCATAAGCAACAAATAAGACAATTACAGATATATTGAAGAAGAAATTAGAAGAACATAATAGAGCATGGTGCGAACAGGTGCATAATGCAGTATGGGATTACAACACAACTAGGCGAGAAGCTACGGGAATGTCACCTTTTTGTTTAACATATGGAGTTGAAGTTGTGCTACTAACAAAAGTCGTTATTCCCACAACAAAAAGAGAAACTTGGGAGAAAAACCTTAGTGCATGCATGATTTTAACCAAACTTGATGAATTAGAAGAAAATAGAGAAAAATCACTACAACATATGGAAAATTGCCAACGAAGATTAGCCCGAGAGTATAATAAACATGTCAAAAATCGTGAATTTCAACCAGGGGATTTGGTGCTGCGAGAAACACCAATATATCAGCGAGAAAATAGAGGAAAACTTGCAAGAAAGTGGGACGGACCTTATATAATTAAGAGATAGTTGGAACAGGGGCGTATAAGTTGATGGACCCAGAGGGTAGAGATGTGGGTCAAAGACTTGGGAGACCATGGAACAAATTATATCTAAAGAAGTCTTACCAATAAAATTTTGGGAAAGGGTAGATTGCCAAACAATGTATGATTGAAACAAAAGGAATATTTGCGAAAATCTTAAGAAAGAGAAGTTCCAAAATTACAAACATCCAGAACAGAATGACAATGTGCGAAAATTTCGCAGAGATTAATGACATATTAGAATGGGGCGAACCTACTATGGCGTGCACCCTAGTTCGCGAGATTAAAATTTCGCAAGAGGCAAATGTAAGACCTAAAGTGTGTCATATAAGGGGGTACCTAATGCATGGCTCAGCAAAAATTTTACACCGCTACTGGAACTTGAGTCATGGAGATTTGGGGTCAATAAATCCCATCCAGGAGAGGCACCTTAGATTCTCAACTTAGGAATATGACTTGAGTTGGGTGACTAGGGTAATAAGGACTCTCCTAAGGAGTGCAGAGTATGACCAAGGCGCCGAGGTACACGGTTGAGTTAAGAGTTCCCGGAGCGTACCTTGCCATTCTTGAAAAGTCTTGGATATGATGCACTCGGCCTGAAGAAAACCCCACTTAGGGTGCAGTCTCATAACCATAAGCCATATAGGAAAAAGGGATAAGAGGCTGTAAAAACAACTGGTGTTGTCAAGACTGGATGGGAGGAGCTAGCCTTGTATGGAAGCATAAGTACGTCTCCTTGAAGAGGCAACCAGGGGGAAGATAAGGGCGGCACCATCCATTAGGGAGCTGATAAGTGTCATAAGACGCAAATGTCATAAGGCTTTTTACTCATGGGAGAATCAAGACTTGTCATATTTGTGCAACAATTATAAAGAGGCAATAAGCCAAGAGAAAAGGATAAGACGAGATCAATGGGTCAATACATGAAAGTGTAAGGACGTCCTGCGATTTCGTCACAAGACGCCAATGTCATGGGGCTTTAGTTTCGCAAGAAATTTAGGCATGTCATATTGTCACAACAAAAAATTTAATAAAAAAGGGAGAGTTAAGGAAAGATCAATGGGTTCTTACGTGAAAATGTAAGAACATCCTGCGATTTTTTCGCAATGACAAGAGGTGGCAAAATAAGACCTTTAATTAGGAAGGCAAAATAAGACCACATGACAAAACAAAAAATTTATAAAAATTAACTATTCTTTATGCAGGAAAAATTTGTTCATCGCAAGAAAGATAATGAGAGGCAAGTATGGGAATTGATAAACCAAATGTCATTATCTTTCTCGCAAGCATACAAAATACTAAAAGAGAAAATGAATCTCAAAAGTCTTGGTTTAATAAAAGGCACCAGGGTGCATTTATTTAAAAAAAAAAAGAATCTCAAAAGTGACTGAAATACATCATTCGCAAGAAAAAAAGAAGAAGAAGTAATTCAAGAAATTAAAACTAAAGCTCAGACTTCAGTGTTAGTTTCGCCAGAAGGAGATAGTGGACGTTCTTCGCCAGCTTTATCATTTTCGCTAGTATTTTCCTTATTCTGGTCTACTCTGGCTTCCTCTTCATCTGGGTTATCACCAACAGTTGACTCATTTATTCTAGATTCTTCTTCATTTGGGTCATCGCCAGCTGTTGTTTCTTTAAGAGGGATTTCTTCCTCATTTGCTAAATCTTCTTGAGAAATAGCTTCTTCACCACTTTCATAATCAAAATCACTATCAGCAGCACGGGTAATTTCATCATCATCTATCCAAAGGTTCGACTGATATAGGAGAAAGAAACTTGGACAGCAAGATGTCATTCACTAGAACTTCAGCTTTGAGATGGACTTGGCAAAGAAATGCCTTCTGATGGTTTCTATCTTGAATATCCTTGAAATATGCAAGATAATCAAATCTCCTTTCTGCTCGATTGCGAGAACGAGCAAGGTGAGAGGTAAGTAATGCATTCTCTTTGCGAATTTTGGCAAGCTTAGACTCCAAAACAGAAATGGAGGAGTGAAAATTTTTCTCAGATTCTGCGAAAAGGAATAACACAAAAAATTATTATTCAAGTGAAAATTTCGCAAGGAAGATATCATAAAAAGACTTAACAGAGATAAAATATGGTTGAGGCAGTCAAATTTTTATGACTACCTTCATTTTGCAAAACAAGATATTGAGTTAGAGCCAAACAACTATCTTCCCAGCGGTCCATTGCATCGTCAAATTTATCTCCAACTAAACCTTTCAAGCGAGATTGAAAGTTCTTTTCTTTAGAAATAAGTGAGGCGTTTTCCTTCGCAAGAGAAGTATATGATTCTTCTAGTTTGGAGTATTGGTCCTTGAGCTAACTTTCCTTTACACTTAAAGCTATTCTACCCCGGATAAGTTCATCCCTCTCAGTAGCAGATGACTCTGTTATTTCTTTAAGTTTACTTCTCAAAGAGCAAAGAGACTGTTCTTGATCATTACATACTTTTTGACAAATGTTATGTTGCTGCGAGGAGATCGCCACTTTATTTAAAAGAGCTCGTTTCTCTTAAGATAAGGTCTTATTCTCATATGATAAAGTTTCCATCTCCAAGTTAGCCTTAGTTAAAGAATAAGATAGGCGGGATATTTCACTACTTAATAAATTTTGCTTCTGAACTAATTGAGTATTCTCTTTGGTAAGATTATCTATTTGATAGACATAATGTGTATGAAGGTTATCTAATTGATTATATTGATCCATCCAAATATCTCTGTCCACGCGGGCTTCTTCAGCGATGGATTCAAATTGATATCTCTCCATTATTCGTTTCTGGTTTAAAACTTAAAGGCGAACAAAGGATTTTAAGAAAGTTGAATACAGAAAGAACAAATTTATTGAAAAGGATAAGTTAAGAGCAAAGTTAAGAAAGTTGTACCTTGTAGTTCCTTATTCTTCTTGCGAAGGTTATCACAATCTAGCGAGGCATTTTGGAACTTTTACTTCTTAAGACGAAGATTGCTACATTCCAAAGTCTTGGCTTGGAGATTCTCTTTCAAAATTTCAATTTATTTCTCCAGAGTTATTTGCGAAACATTTCTAACATAACCAAAATATTTACTCAAAATCTCGCAGATGCCGGACATGATAGGATCAGTGGGAGACTTCTTAACATCATACAGAACATCAGATAACACTTTAAAATCAATATCTATTCCTTCTACAGTCTCTTTACAAAAAGGAAGAGATTCAGATGAAGAAGTGGTGATGATATAAGATGGAGGAATTGAATCATTCTTCGTGATAGATGTATCATTTGAAGGTGAGGTTTGAGGAGGATTAGTAATTGAGATTAAGGAGGAGTCGACTTTAGAAGCATTAACAATAGGAGAAAGGGTGGTTTCATTCGCATAAGGGTTAATAAGAAGGGTTTCATTCACTAGAAGATCAGTCGAAGGGGTGAAATCTGAGGCAATATCTTCGCGAATAGGAAGTAAAGATTCAGTTTGCGAAGATACCGCAGGAGATTTTGAAGGGATAAGTGAAGAAAATGGAACAAAAGTTTTAATGGTCTTATGATGGCGAGATTTCTTGGGGGTCTTGTTGGCATCTCCATCACCCTGCGAATCAAAATCCAGATAAGAAACAGAGGCAACAATATTGTTATTAAAAGAATAAGTATTTCTTACTACCATGCGATTCCCAGACTTTCTTTTGCCTGCAGCGACTTTAGGCTGCGAATCTTTGGGAGCATTAGGGTTTTGGACTAAAAATATGGTATTAGAGGTGATTCTGACGAAACAGAAATAGTATGGGAATTACATAAAGTCAAATAAAATTAGATAAGATAAGTTCAATAAAAAAGATCGGTTTCAGCAAAATCAGAAGAATATCTACCTTGATGACTCCATGAAAGTAGTAGCAGATGGATCTCCAAAAAAATAAAAAAATAAAAAAAATAATTGCAGACGATGAGGACTTACAGAGAGCGTAGAGATGAGGAAGACGGAGAAGTAAAAGAAGAAACTGATCCCTCTACTAGATCTCTCCTTAAATAGACATAAGAATGACGACTGGATGACAATGAACGTGCCGGTGAGTAGAGGAGTATTTGACACGTGTAGGCGGTCATACTTAATTCACGGAACCTTGTCTGGAGAAGAATATAGGAAAATGAATAGCTGTGGCATTCTGAAGTACAAATTCTCATGAAATTCTCCCCTTCACAGAGAAGACATGAGAAGAGGCAAGATGTAGGATCAGAATATCGCCACAGTAGTGACCTTGCAAAATTACCATCAAAAGTATACTGCGAAACTGTTGCTGATTAACTATAGGAATGACGTAACAGATGACGATGGCGTAAACATGAGAAAAGTGTGATGATCTAGCAAAATTTAGAATGTTTGTGAAATTAACACTAGAATGCTTGCGAGAATATCGCAAGTCAGATCCGAAAATAAAGGTCAACTTAGCTGTCATCCACTATGGAATACCCTATATAAAAAGATGAATAGGCATAAGGTAGGAAGAGATAATTTTTGGAGTGTTGAGAAAGTTTTGAGGAGAGAGAAAAGTCCAAAATAGTGTTGTATTTTTGATTTCAATTCCATCTTGTAAAATTTCTAGATTTAATTAATAAAAAGTGTCGTTATTGATCTGAAGGAATGTGTTGATTGTTATGGATTCTTGTGAGGGATGTATTGTAGGATTTCCTGCAACTACACATCCATACGAAGAGAATGGTATATAACATAACCTTATATTCTTCACCAATTGCTCCCAGTTTATCGTCTTATACAGGGCAGTGTAAAATCTCCTCTGACGAGCTTGTTGTAAAACATGTTTTTATGACTTTAACACTATTTGCTCATGTTGTAAATGTATAATGATAAACTTTGATGATGTTAGACCACTTAAATCTTGAATTTATGATTGCCTTTGCTTTTCATACTTGGAGTGCTCTAATCTCATGTATTCGTCATATTTGGTGCCAAATGATGAAGTTGAGAATACCCGAGTTGACGACGATGGTATGAGCGGAATTATGAATCAAAGTAGCAATACAACCATTTCTGCATCTCAATATCATGAAGAGGTCATTGTTGAATCTAGTAAGAAAAAAGAGACTCCGATCATCATTACTCCTGGGATAGAAGAAACCACGCCTCGTATGGAAGAAACGGTGATAAACCAAATTGATCTTGCTCTATCGATGGAAATAGAAAAAGCTGCTCCAATGATAGAAAAAACCGCCCCAGAGATGGAAGAGACTTCTCTTGAGATAGACGAGACTGTTCCAATGGTGGAAACTCGTATAGTGGTGCATCAATACCTGAGTGCAGGAGTTGCTTTTGATCCCCCATATGGTGAATCATTCCCATACCATGAATTAGTTGGAGGATTCAGCGTTCCTACTGGATATGCAGGCTTGTACGAGAAGATATGGAAGAAGTTTGGTCACATCATCGTTACCAGAGACCCTAAACGTGTTTATTCATTAACAATGCAAGTAGGTGTTATCTTGTGTGTTATAAATGACATATGCACTAGGGCTAGAAATATTGTTACTCAAGATGTACTCTTGGATTGAAAGTTTAACTTGGAGAATTATGAGAGACTTGGCTTCAACGTGAAGTGGCTTCGTAAGAAGATAAATGTTATCAAGGACTCATGCGAGAGTAACATACCCTTTCCCAATGAAACTGTGATGGAAAAGGAAGACAAGATCGCTAGATTGATGGAAGAGCTGGAGATGGATAAGGCGGATTTATAATTCTTGAAGGATGCAGAGGAGCAAAAATCTTACTTTGCTGATTTTCTTTGATTTCCTTTCCATGATCTCTTGAACTTTCGAAATTCTGAGAGATGTGAGGCTCTTATTTTTTTGGTTTTGATTTTGATTGCCTTTGGATAAGATTTTCTTTTGGATTTGATAGAGATTTTCTTTAGGTAGAATGAACTTTGATAAATTGCTGAATGCAAGTATTGCAAACATTTTGGAGGAATTGAAAATACAGTGAAAGAAAATCCTAAAATGCCAAATTCAGATATTTTGGGCGTTCGTGCCTTGAACCCCAATACCTCAAATATCCAATATCTCAGGCATCAAATGCTTTGAGCCAAGTCTCATGTATTACTGCCACATTCGCCTTGCCATCCATATTGATTAATCTATAATATCCACCAGCAACAGACTTAGAGATCATGAAAGGTCCTTTCCAGTTGGAGTTTATTGTAGAATGAAGATTACTTTTAGTTGCTTTGAGAACTAAATTTCCTTCATGGAATTTTTTTAGGCTTGATCATCCACGCCTTGAATATCTTCTGTTGGCTCGGGACTCCTCGTGCAGTGGGATTCCACGTTGGTGCAGCCTTCCAATCTTGCAGTACACACGGACATTCGTGCAAGGGAGAGTATCTAGGATACTGTTTGTCATGTTCAACCATGATTTCAGCGACGACTGTATTAACAAGATGCTTGAATTAAAGAGGCTCTATGTCCAACCACTTGGTGAAATATTGCTGAGGTGAGGTTATTCATTCGTATCATTTTGCAATAGCTAAGCTTTTGGTGGAGTGAAGCCCTCAGATCAAAGCAACATGTTTGAAAATTGATAATATGGATGCATGATGAGGAATAAGACTTGCCTGAGTGAGGAACCTTTTGATGAAAGCATGCGCATTTTATTCAGGTCTTTGTGTCAGATCCATCAAGGTTTTGACTTCCTTCAGATGCGATGGAGTATCCTCTATTTCTTCCGAATCAGAGCTTTCCTCAATGAAAAAATGTGCAATTGAAGCTGTTGGAGTTACCTTTTCAGCATGAATCCACATACGTCCAAGGATCATATCATATCATATCATGTATCTTCTCGGATTATGTAAAACTTGGCTTCTTCCCAAGTTGAGTTTACCTTCATTTTGAGAGTAATGTAGTCATAAGCATCTTTGGGTGTTCCTTCATGATATATGATTGAGGTTGGAGCGTGAACAGCTTCTTGTCGAGTGATACCATCAACTCTGAGAGTTTTCAGAGGGATAACATTGACAGCAGTGCCAACATCAATCAATGCTTGTTTGAATTCGTTTCCTTTGAGATGGACTGTGGTGAGAAGTCCCCAGTCATATATATTTTTGTCTGATACTGAAGGCTCAGGGAGTGTCTCCTGGATCGACAAACGCTTCCCTAACACGATGTGATTCAATGCAGCAAACATGTCCTTCCTTTGAGCCTTTGATAAGTAAAACAATTCGCAGACATGCTAGATTAAGGATTGAATTGCTTCCTTGATAGATGGTTTAGAGAGAGTAAAGGTTCTGACTGGGAGAGAGTATATGTGTACTCCTTCAGTCCCCAAGTTAAGCTCTCCTGATTCGACTTTTTCTTAAAATATGTGCTTCAAAAATTATGCAGTCACTTGTGGGATGATTGACGAATCTATGAAAGTGACAGTAACAAGGATCTTCCATGTCCTCTTTAGTTGGTTCTTTCTTGACATACGGTAACTTGATTGCACCGTCTTGGACCCAGACATCTAGTAATTCAATCACCTCTTCAATGGGAAAATGGAAATCAGGTGCTTCTTGATCAGTTCCTCATGTGTGTTGGCAGGAGCTTGTGCGTCTCGGGTTTGATTATCCACCCTTTGTGCTTTCGAAGAAGATGAAGAAGTATGCTTGCATTATGGATTAGATTTTTGTTTCTCCCTTCTGCAACAACGTTTGTATAAGGTTAGAGGCTGTAGTGTTTGTTGATCAAATATCTTCCACCTCGAGTTTCTCGTGGTTCTTCAGCTTTCGTATCTTCAGCTCGCTCCAGAAAAGTAAGTGCAGTAGTTGCTGATCTTTTAGCTTCTTCATGAAGTTCTGAGAAAGTCCATAATCAGATATTTTCCAGTAAAGCTCTGTAGACTGGGATCATTCCATTGATGCATAAGTCTACAAGTTGATGTTCTGTAACATTTGGATCATGACAGTCTAGGGCCTGAACTCTGAACCTCTTCACATACGTTAGGATGTTCATTGTTCCTTTGAAACATCCTTCCAAGATCAGAGAGGGTGATTTTCTATGAAAGGAAAAAATATTTTCTATAAAAAGCATTAATTATTTCTTCCCAACTAGTGATACTTCTTGGTGTGATGTTGTTGTACCAGGTATATGCTCTGCCTTTCAGAGATTTTGAAAATTCCTTCAGACGGACGACATGGTTGTGTTCATGTTCGCCTAATGCCTCTAGAAACCGAGAAACATGTTCTCGAACATTGCCTGTTCCATCATAAAGGGTGAATGTTGGAGAGGTTTAACCTTTTGGCAAAGGAATCCTTTGTGTAGCAGCAGGGTATGAAGGTTGGTGACGGTATACAGAGGAAGTTTTATCTTTTCCACGGTTCTCCAAGAGGCATTCCAAGTCTTTACGAGTGATTAAACTGGACGGTTCTTTAGCCGGTGGATTGTCTGTAACCTTATGAACTTCATCATCATCTACTACATGGATTAGAGTGACTTCAGGCTCAGCGGCCGAAGATGTTTCTTTGGATTTTATTTTTTGTGCACCGCTCTGAGTTTTATCTGACATTTTGTCTGTGAGAGTTTTGAGATAATTGCATAACTCCTTTTGAGTGGTAGCCATATCAGTCTGGTTTTTGGCGAGAACTTCCTGGACCTTCATAAGATCATCTATGGTAGGAAGATTTTATCTGATTTCTTCAGGAGACCGGCCAAAGAGAGGATTGCTTCCGATGTTAGTTTGAGGAGGGGTGGTATCAGTAGCATCATTGTTGGAAGTGGGAGCCACTGGAGTATCACCACTGTTGTTGTTGCTAGCATTGTTTGGGTTAGGGTTTGTAACTGAACCTGACCTAAGATCAACCATTTTGATGAATTGAGATTGCAACCGAGAGAATGATCTCCCGCTGTGGTCGCCAATATGTAGATGAGGACAAAACTATTTGCTGTTTTTTAAGGAATTGAGGAGACGACCGTGCATATGAGACTCTTTGAACCGAGAAAATTTCTCAACCTCACACAGATGCACTGCAAAAAGGTAGTGCTTAAATTCGAGAGATCAATTTGTAGGACTTCGGCCTAAACCAAGACAATGGTCGTTCCAGAGTCAATTCGGTCACAATAGAGGATGGGTCGATCTGTGGGAGGAAAGATGAGAAATATGTGAGATCAAGGGTGATAGAATTGTGGGTGTTTTGTGTATTCTGTGTGAAGAAATAAGGTAAATTGTGATTGATTGAATTTAGCTATGTTGAAAGTAATTTCTCAGACGTTGAGTTCTTAATCTCTTGTTGTCTGTTGTTTCAATCATGATTCAGAGACTTTTTTCTTTCAAGAATTGTAGACACCTTGATCCCATGAAGTGTGACAGTTGTTGGAGTCAAAGAGTGGGGAAGTGGAAATCGTGTTAAAACCAGTTACTCATCGTGCGGAGACTTGGTTGATTTTCCACCCACTACTTTGCTAACTCCTCCAACTGCTTGCACGAATTGCTCACATTCTCATTGTGTGGATGACCACACGTGTCGTAGGCTACCAGATCAAAACCCTAGTTGATATCCCCCATGAGACACGATTCATATCTCGTGGAGTCTAGGCAGGCGTGTATTTAGTTAGTCAGTTGTTGACTTTATGAGATGATGAGTCTTTGTATTGCTGAGTTGAACATGATTTGCAAATGTTACAGAACTCATGAATTGAACATGTCTGTTGAGACAGAGGTATAATTGTCGAATAAATGTTGATAGTTAAGGTGAACGAATATTGCTCATTTGATGAATTGTTGAATATTGATAGTCGAACCAATATTCCTTAATCTGAGTAAATATTGCCCATCTGAAAAAATGTTGCTCGTTTGATGAATTATTGGTAGCATGACAAATAAAATATTAATTTAAGATACTGGCAACTGGGTCGAGTATAATAATGAAAATATTGATCACGGGATCAACGTAAAATTATTAGTGTTTGAATCTGTTCAGAATTATGTTTTGCAGAGCCTTGGATTCGAAACCCTAATTTTGATTGATCAATTGATGATTTACTGAAAATCAACCACGGAGTGAAGGAGGATCGACTACATGGGATGATGAGTTGGTGAAAAAATGATTAAATGCTGGTTTAATCATTTATTGAAATAATGCTCCTCTGAGCCTTAGGTGATAAAACCTAATTATGAGGAAATGAGAGACCGACCAAGGGGTCATGTAACCGGCCCTGGTTAGTCATGGGACCGACTGACGATCATTTGATGAAATTCCAAGTTGTTTGCAAGAGTTTGAACCTAATGTGAACAAATTAGGTCAAATGATAAAAATATGTGGGACTGGCCTCTTGTAATCCAAAGAGCCAACCTTGGTCGGTCAAGGTAATATGCTCATGTTACCAAAGTGTTCGTGTCTCAGTCCTGAGAATTTTGATATTTTCTAATGCGCGTTTGAGCAATATTTGAGAAAATATGAAGAAATCAGGGTTTTGCTCAAACTAAGGAACCTCATAAGATGAAGGAAATAATAATAAAATAAGGAATAATAAAGTATGGCACCGACCATGTCTAAGGCATGGCCGGCGAACCAATAATCCCGGTCCCATGACACTTTTTTCCTAATTTTATATTATTTTTATTATTTGAAGGAAATATCATGAAATGAAAGAGTTTGTTGAAACGAATGAGTTTCCTTAAAGTGAAGGAGTTTCCATGAGGTGAAGGAAACAATAATAATAATAAGAAGAAGAAGAAGAAGAAGAATAAGAACGGGCCTAGCTCAGCTGGTCATCCCCGTTACCCGAAGTGTCATGCGTTCCAGGAGGTCCTAGGTTCAAGTCCCCAATAGCGTAATATTGCAGGAATTAACATGGAAGGTAGTGTTAGTTTGCCCCCTTTGTGACACAATCTCGCCCCCCCTCACGCTTCGGCTCCCCTTGGCAAGGTTACCCATGAGGCTCGCTGGTAGGCTATCACAACAACCTGTTCAATTAATGTAGTAGTATGTCGTTGGAGCTTAGCTTGTTAGGCTTCCAACTAGTTTCATGTAATAATATTAAATTAAAAAAATAAAAAAATAAAAGATTAATAATAATAATAATAATAAAATAAGAGGCATGTGGACCAACCACGACTAGGGCATGGTCGTCCGGCTAGTGGCCCGGTCCCGTGAACCTTTCCTAATTTTATATTATTTTCATGATTTGAAGGAAATATCATGAAATTGAGGAATTTCATGAGATGAAGGAAATAATAAATAATAAAATCATAAGGTGTGGAACCGGCCACAACTAGTGCATAGCCGTCCGGCTAGTAGACCCGGTCCCAAGACACCTTTCCTAATTTTATATTATTTCCTTGGTGTGAAGGAAACAAGATGAAACTTAGGAGTTTCCTTAAAACGAAGGAGTTTATTTTCATGAGATCAAGGAAAAATAATAAAATGTGATAAAATAAATAAAGATGCGTGAGACTGGCCACGGTGGCATGACCGGCCAGCCGGTGGGGCCAGTCCCCTGGCGCCTTAACTTTTTTTTATTTTTTTCTTCCCTATTTTGCATAGGTTCATCGTTCCTTCGTAATTTTTTGAATGCTCGTTCGTGCATTCAGGTGTTCGTTAGTGTATTATTGCTAAGTACACTTGCACCATATTGGTCGGGCCTTACTCGATAGTGGCTCAAATGCCCGTACGTAGAATATTTTCTAGAGATTCAGTTCTTATTGGCTGAAATAGGCTTTTTCTAATGTACAAAATATGGTGAGGATACTTGGCATAACTCTATTGGTTGTAATAATTAAAATTTGGTTACACTTTATTTACATCAGCTACTTAATTGATCGTTAGTAACGGTGTAAACAAAAAAGTAGGTGGACGATACTTATGTCAAAATTTAAACTTGAATAATTTTCATGTTTACACCAATACTTAACTGTACGATAGTAACACCGTCTGAGATGGACAACACTTATGTCGAAATCGTGAAAAAAAATTAATCAAGGAAATCGTGTTTCCTTAGTTTAAATTAAGGAAATTAAGGAAATCGTGTTAATTAAGGAAATTAAGGAAATCGTGTTACAAAGGAAATTGGTGATTCAGCTTTTGGATACTTAATTAAGGAACTAACGATTTTTTATGGTGGTAAACCCTAACCTTTTTTTGCCTCTTTGATTCTCTGAATCAATAAACCATAACCCTTTTTTTCCTGCCCCGCTGATTGTTGTTCAAAAGAGTTCCAATTAAAGTTTCAGCAATTTTCAAAGAGGTTAATTTCTCGAGTTTCGGGTAGTTTCTTACAAATTAATTTTGGTTCATATTATTGATTGATACTATGCATCGAATAAGAATATTTTGATATTTCATTGTTTCTTTTAGATTTCTTTTTTGTTTGGCGTTTGTTTTGCTCTAGATAATGATTTGTTTGAATTATTGTATTCATTGTTTTTTTTTAATTTATTATTATTATTATTTATTTTGCAGGTAAATAGTAATCCCTAACCCATCATAATCTTTGCTCGAGTAAACCTAATTAATTTCTGCGATCTCCACTACCAACTCCTTTCTTCTCCTAATCAGGTATGAATTTTATGTCTCTCTGTTCTGCTTGCTTTTGATTTTCTATCTTGTGTGTGTATGATCATATGGAATGAATTATAAATAAAAAATAATCAAGGTTTTGTTGTAGGGCTTTAGCCCACGGGTGTGCAGCCCAATATAATATCTAAGGTTCTATTCCTATTGTATATAAAGTTATACTATAGATATGTAATAGGGTTACTCATATCAATGAGAAATCCTTCTCCTTCCCTGTCTCTTTATATTCTTTTCCATAATCCACTGCAAAACGTTATCATGCCCGATGCTATACCGCAGAGCTTTGGGTGATTTTTTTTCTTCTTTCCTACATGGATGATAAACACAAGTTGTTTAAGAAAATAAAAATGGGATTTGGATTTAATCAATCAAGGCAGTTATGCAATCATCGTGAAGCTAAGTTTATTTTCTCATGTTTATCTTTTTATGGGTTGATTGTATTGTATTGTATTTTTGGCCATCATAACAATTAAATCTAGGATTGATTGTACATTAATCCATCTATATACACTAATCCTCTGTCTGTATATGCAATTAAATCTAGGATGATTGGTTGATTGATTGTACACTAACCCGGCTGTATACACTAATCCGTCTGTATATGCCATTATCTCATGAAGGAAAATTTCCGTGAAAGAGATTTTTTGCAAGCGGCGTCTATTGGCGTTCCAAGGAGAAGGGAAAATGTTAACCGATCCGTTCCACCTTCTGCCCAGTCCGGTCCTGTTCTGGCGTTACTATCGTTCCAGTCCGGCTCCAGTCATGTCCCGTTCTAATCCGGCTCTATTTCTGTCCCGTTGGGTCTATTTTTGACCCTAGACTGTCCTTTCTGTTGGGTCTAGTTCCGGGTGTGCATGACCCAAACCGTTCCGGTTTCGCTTATGTACATTGGGAACCTAAGCTTATGGTTAAGGTATGTAACCAAAATTTAATACCCGTTGGGCTTATTTATTTTTATTTTATTTTAATTTTAGAACATGCCTAGTTCTAATTTTTATCTTTTCTTAAGATAATTCCATAAAAGGCCAAATTTAAATTATGAGTGATGATCCCGATCATTAAGTATGTTGGTCTAAATATTATTTTGTTATCTTGAATATGATATTGGATATGGTTAAATGATGTTTATCCTTTGTTCAATTGGTTGTACCAACTCGATTCCAATGTATGTATTCATTTGGGGTTTAGAAGTACTTGGACCATTATTGCGTACTTGATATTTTCTTCCTATAATTTGAATGTTCCGTGGAATGTAATCCATTTGCTCGACTATTAATTTGTCAGCAGTTTCAAAAATACGTTCAAATAAAATCACATGTATTCAAATTTTGTGGAAGAACTCACAAAAGATGATATGAGTCGGAAAATTTCCATTTCTCTACTTCATCCATTATACTAACGAACCAGTATATGTTGAAGTATGACAACAAGAGAAGAGAACTATCTTAAGTAATATATTTAACCTAACGTAAGTGGTTGACATGTGTAGTGAGATTTTCTTGGCATATTGAGATAAAGAAATTTCTCAAATTAAGCTAAATGTAGCAAAATTGAAAATGGAAAGAACCCCAAAGTAATGAGGGTTAGACGTACTGACTCATATAAAGCATGTGAAAAGGGACATATATATCATGAGACAAAAAATATTATTATTTTTTTCCCATAAGTAATGACACCAAAGTATAGGTATCAATTGAACACGGGATCAGCTAAAATGTAATTCTAGCTCCCATCATAAGTAAAAGAGTTGGAAATGCACCTGGTCATAGGTGTTGGTATATACAATATAATGTGTATGTGTATCATAGTAACAACCAATTTTCACATCAACTTTAATGGCAACAAGAACTTTGCCTGGCCAATTGAATATCTTATCGAGCGCAGCACCGCTCATTTTTTTTTCAAGATAGAACAAAGACGTAGCAAAATCTCTAGATGTACCAAGAGATAATCACACCTTGTTAAATTTCCAAGTAACCCGTGCAAATGGATATCATGTGGAACATCAAAATGATGATAATGTATTTGATTGCATCTTTTATAGTTTTTAATATATTTAGAAGGAAATATATTTTAGAGAAACTAATGAGTCAATCTAGTGTAATGTAATTCGCTATAATATTTGGATTATTGAATCATATTGACTCCGACAATTAAATGTTGGAAACTGACTCATACAGGCTTTGGGCATAACCATAAAGAAACTTTGGTTGTGACATGATGATTGTTTTGAAAGAACTCATACAAATATCACTTTATTTGAGTGAACGAAAATGGGAAAAAGATTGACAGAATGCAAAGTGACGACATATCTCTCAATAAGTGTTTTCTAAATTACTAGATGCACAACCCCCCTTTCCATTATGCTTTTAGGTAAGAAAGCATATCACTCATTTTTCCAGAGTCTTCAGTAAAACAGGATCGAGACCATCCTAAGATGCAAATGGTAAAAATTCCATATTACAAAGAAAACAAGGTGAACTTTAGAAAAATATTCATGCAAAATGCGGACCATTAAAGTGACTTATGAATCTGGTGAATATTTTGACATTTTGGACTAGTTACAGTTCCCGAGAAATCTGCGTTTAAAAATCCTAACACATATTATACAATGAAAAGTGCAAAAGCTCACCACCATTGTAAATGTTAGAGAATTTACATCAAAAGGACTTGATGAATATTACATGTTTAATAGGATCAATGTAGAGCATCTTATACCCAATGGTCTCGCAGAGGCTACCAGCAAAGGTTAAAGATGGGGTCTAAGGAATAGGTTATGCATACCAACATACCTTTTATTGCTTTGGGGATATGCAATATTACGCGCATCTTTACTAAATTCGTTTTAGAACCCAATATTAGTCAACCTTTTATGCGCACCAGTTGGTAACTGAATTTAAGCCTGACATTTGTGTTCTTACGCATTTTCGGTTGTACTATATATGTGCCATTACGAGTCCACATCGTACTATGATGGGTCAGGAAAATGATTAAGTAATTTTGTTGGATATTTACTCTCAACAATTATCCGCATTTTAAAAAATTTGGCATGAGATCTCTTACCACTAGATTTGCGGTTTATCACTTTAGTGAGACAGTCTTCCTGTCGTTAGGGGGAGATAAGAAAAATTATTTTCTAAAGGAACGACAGGAATTATCGTGTTGTGTTCCCACTGTGTCACATATTGATTCTTGTACTCCACAAATGTAAATGTGAAGTAACAAAGAATAATCGATTTTCAGAATGTACACTGATTTCGTTAAAGTGATGAGATCACACATACCAGTTGCAAACCTACCTGTAAAGTTACAAATCCTCAAGAAGGGATATACACCATAGACTAAGGTGTTACAACTACACTTAGTGGAAGTGTGGTTGAGGTCGTGGCTCCATAAAGGAAGTTGGAAAGACCGCTTGGTTCGATCAATGCTCACCTAGAAAGGATGTAGGTGAGTAAGGCAAAACTTATTTACATCATCAGAAATCATCTCATAATATTGTCTCTGAATATGTCCATGAATCAAATGGGAGGACGCTTTGAAATTTTAAATGATTCTAGAGAACAATGAAATCCTGACGGATTATGAGAATGCACATGAGTCAATGGAAGGATCATGCATGCACAGTGATGATATAATCCATAAATAGTTGCCCCAGAAGTAGAGCACAATTAGACTGAACCATGCTTTATTTTGATTGATTTCAAATAAGTAACATATTTGGCCTACGCAATCCAGGTAAAACTTAGTTCTTTGGCAAATATACGGGTATTTGGTGTGGTGGTGCTAACCAACCAAGTGTAAAGCCTATTGGACATATATAATTAATTTGTCATAAAGAATAATGAGAAGAAAGTAGTCTTAAAGTACAAAGACTCGCCTTGTGGCGCGAGGTTTCTCACAAATCCCTGGAATTGTTCTTTCGTAATGAACGTTATAGAGTTCCGCTACTTAGTTAGCTTGGTAATTTCAAAAGGAATTGAAATGCAGCATATGTATGTGATTATTACGTATCTTTGGAAGAATTAAGAAATAGAAGATATTTACAAAAGTACTTGATAGTCTTTTGTTATCCAAATCAAGTGACTCTAAACCACATAGTGCATTAACAGTTAGATAGAACACTCACTTATAGATAGAAGCAATCAGGCGGATATGGTATACCCATCTAAGTGGCTAATTGATTTAGAGGGGATAGACAAGTAAGTTATATTTCCTTGCGTGTTCATAAGAAAGTTCCTGATTTGGAATTGTATCTATTCATGTCGATGGTACAGACATGATGGGGTACTCTTGTGATATAATAAGAGACCTTAAAAGCTATTTAAAATCCGAATTTGAGATGAAAAATCTGTGGAAAGCTCGACCGAATACTGAGCTTGTGGTATATTATCCCACCATTGCATTTGTCTAAAATTGTCAGGGAATTTAACAAAGACATGCATCCTGATAGCACTCCCATGATTAGTCTAGGTTCAAATGTAAGTAAGTAACCATTTTGTCTAAAGGATGATGACGAAGATGTGTTGGGAGATGAAATTCCCATATCTAAGTACAATAGACGCATTGTTGTACTTAGTATAATAATGTACTCGATAAAATTTTACATCCTCAAGGAACTTGTTGGCTAGATATAGCTCAGCGCTAACGCAATGTCATTGGAATGGTATAGTGAATGTAATCATGTACTTAAAAGTAACCATTGACATAAATTTGTTTTATCCCTGCAAAGACATTAAAAGGAATGATAATGAAAGTGCAATCCAAAAGTTGTTGATTATGAAGGAACAATAATCTCTTCTCCAACAAAAGTAATCAAAGGGATATATGGTAGATTATTTTCTAGGTTATTACCGATATTCAGTTTCGAAAAGTATTTGACTAAAGAAACTGTGTGGAACAACTCTGAAAGTAATCAGGGGGAGATGCCGACATCAGAGGGAGGATCCAAGGATATGATGTCGACATATTTCACTTCGAAATTAAAGATGTGTTGTACTCTTTTTCACTTCGATCGAGAATAGTTTTTCCCAAAGGGTTTTGTTACTCGATAAGGTTTTTAGCGAGACAACACTAAAAACATCAAGTATGTTGAACGTTGAATACATAAAGATCGCGTTGATATTATTGAAAATATCTGAATCAAATAAATGAAACGTGATAGTATGTTAAGCAACGTAACTTCCAGAATCAACAACATGGTCTTATAAACATTCAAGTCACCGAAGTAAAGAGTGATAAACTCCTTTTGACTGCATTAGACTAATGAAAATTGTCTAACATCAGGGGGGGGGCATCTAATGGGGAACGAGTTTGCTCTAGCAGCGATTCTAACCATTAGATCCTGTGAATGTGACGTCATTGCATGTTTTTTGTCTTCTGCTGACATCACATTTCTTCCATCCAATGGCCGCAAACGCTGCTAGTTCAAAAAAATGCTCTAGCGCTGCTAGAGCAAAATAATTTCCCATCTAATGATGTGTTAAACTCTTTTCCTTCACCGAGGTTATTTTTTCCCACAGGGTTTTGTTACTTGGCAAGGTTTTTAATGAGACGACAACAAACACCGGGAATTTAATTTCCTAACTAAGGCTATTGTCTTTCCCACGAGGATTTTCTGCCTTAAGAGTTGTGATGCAACTAGTAAACTTCAATGGAGCAAAGTGATCATCTGCAGCGGATCACCTTTACTTGCATCTTTCACGTTGTACTCTTTTCCCTTCGTCAAGATTTTATCCCACTGGGGTTTCCTTGTCAAGGTTTTAATGAGGCAACATTTCCGAGTCTAATTATGTTCTACGTTTGCATAATATTGTACTCTTTTTCTTTAGTTCAGGTTTTGTCCCTTTGGGTTTCTCTGACGAAGTTTTAACGAGGCAATTAAATTAGACTCGTCGGTCTTTGAAGATTGTATAGCATGTGATGAACTACATGTAAAGTATAAGACGACATGTGAAGTACTACATGTGAAGAATTGTACCAAGGTTTTATCCCACTGGGTTTTTACTTGTCAAAGTTTTATTGAGGCAATTGATTTCGACACAAGTCATCAAGTAGAGGAAGACATTTGAAGAACTACATTCGAAGCACTAAATGTGAAGCACTGCTTATGAAGTTTTATTGGACCGCACAAGGGGGATTGTTGTAGGGCTTTAGCCCACGGGTGTGCATCCCAATATAATATATAAGGTTCAATTCCTATTGTATATAAAGCTATATTATAGATATGTAATAGGGTTACTCATATCAATGAGAAATCCTTCTCCTTCCCTGACTCTTTATCTTCTTTTCCATAATCCACTGCAAAAGGTTTCTATTTGTTGGATTTTTGGTGAAATTGAATAAATTGCATCAAGGTTTCATTCATAGACCTAATAAATTGAATAATTTTACATTTTTTTCTTTATATTATCTCTCTTTTAATTAGTTTTTTTTTGTTTTTTTTTTAGACTAAAACCACTTTTTTTGTTCTGATTTTGCAAATGATGGTTTTTCAATTATTGATGCTATTTTTTTATGGATTTGATTTACAGGTTCTGCTCTCTGCCATATAGGAGTTTTTTTTTTTTTTTTTTAAATTTTCTTAAACGACCAAATTTTCTTTCTTTACACTCTCATCAGATGGTTTCCTTTTAAATTTTTTTGTTTTTGTTTTTTTAGGTGAGAAGAATGTAATTATAAGATTGGTAAACCCGATAGTTTAGTTGAAGCAGTCCTCGCAGATAAGGAAGCAAAACCCCAAGCTAATTTTGCTTGACCAATTCAGATGGACACTCAAAAGTAAGCATATAGTATTAGGTTTTCTTCCACCCTCTCTTTTATCCTCACTGGTTGAGTTTTTAGTCTTATGTGTTGGCTTTATCTTTTTAGTTTTTAACTAATGTTGGTTTTAGCGGAATCAAGATCTCACTTATATTATATAGTTTTGTTTTTGATTGATGTTTTTGATTTTGTAGGAAGACATTTGTATTAGGATTTTGCTTGCAGATAAAATATTTCTTTCGTGATGGGAGTGGTAGTACAATTATTTTGCTTTAATCCCTTTCCAGTTTCTAGGGGATGTCATGTAGTTTTAGTAGATAATGGAATTTTGTACATGTAGTTAATGGGTGAACCTAATATCATTAATTGTTAGATTGTTTGGGGTTTTGCCATCTTTTAATACGCTTGGAGCTGCTCTTTATGTCCTATTACTAAACATGTGATGATATTACTAAACATGTGATTTCTCTTTGGTTCTGTTTCCTAAAATCTTTCAATTTATTAGGTGGTATTTTATCTTGAGTTGATTTAATTATACACACCACTACTTGATTCTATCTTCCTTTAGATAGGAATAGATAAACATCCACTATTGAGATAAAGCTATTAAATTGGTAGAAGTATGATTGAGATTACGTTTTCATTTTGGTTTCGGATATTGTAGCAATTTTTGTACATCCTAAATGGGGGTAAAACTCTTTCAACCTATAGGTAGAACGTTGTCGTAATGCTCAAATTGTTGAATCTGTTGCAACACTGATAGGAATGGAGCCATAAAAGATTCTATTTGCGTTCCGATTTCTTTATAATTTATGTTATATGTAGTTCAAATGCTATTAAGTTGAAGTTAATTCATTTGGATTTCCTTTTGCAAGATTTGATTGACTGTTTGATTAAGAGAACAAATTTGGAAAAGACATAATTAAATTTCGGGGGACATTTGCTAGATTTTCTTTTCGATCAAACGGTATAATTGGAAGATTTTTTTGAATATTGTTTCAACAATTCTTATCATATGAATTTATTTAAATGCATGTGTTAATGTGGTACTATGAATATAGGTGCGTGCTTAACAGTTCTTACAATATGAAAAACCAGAATACAATACTTAACTCAGACGATATGCCCACAAAAGCTGAAGTTGCTTTTGTTGATGTTTTTCCAAAACAGATTCCAATGGTATTAACGGTGCAAGTTACTATACATGTACTTATAATACAGTGATTCGCTCTCCCAATGGAAATTATGTGCCCAGGTGTGTTAATATATTCCTAGCTTACATGGGAGCTTGTAAATGTCAGCCACTCTGATATTTACATAAAACTATATAGGCAAGCTATCTTGACTTTGTATGTATTCACTTCTTTCGTATTTATCATTGGTCTTCCTATATGAAGTGAATACTCTATTAATTATTTTTTTATGGCTATCTCTGGGATTTTTAATGTTCTTGGAGGCAATTGAATCTGGAGATTACCTCGAGATACAACCACCATGTACTTAGATGACACTGGTGAGTGAGGTGAGTCATAATATACAATGGTAAATAATACATATTAAGCTCTAAAAAACCAAGGTGATACTCTTTGAGATACAAAAACACCAACCATATTATTTGGCCTTAATAAAAACCATTTGAAGAAAAAATGGCACAAAAATATTTCATTCGATTATATGTAAATTTAGTTTTTAGGATTTTTCAAAAATCCAGAACTGACCTTTCATGTATATTCGGTCGATTTCAAAGGAAAGTTTGTCGGAAGTTAATTGAAAACATATGAAAAACAAATATTCTCCCTGTTTCTTCATGTTTTCTTAGGGTTTCAATTCAAAAATTCGATTTCATAGAAGAGAAGAGGAGTTGATTCGAGATCATCTCCTGTCGATTTTTTAATTCAGATCGATTTCTTAGTTTTTAATCATCTCCTAAGAAATCAGATTAAAAAAAAATATGAATCTCCATGGTACTATTCTCTTCGTGTATTTAGGTTTCGATTTCATCATCTAGAGAAGAGAAGTTAATTCAAGATAAATTTCATGCCGATTTTCTTTTAGTTTAATTGATGAATAGAACTGAAGTTATAGTTTCACTTTATTCTAGATCCGTTTTCAATTCAATTTATATATCGGCTTTATTATCAATTGAAATTGCATCAATTGAAGTGATTTCGACTATTGTTCATTGAATTTCAGTTTTCAGATTATGTTAATTTTTTATAGGTGTATTATGTTTGTTTTATTTTAGATTAAGTTTGTCAGAGTTTTGCAGGCTTTGATAATTTGCTGGAACCAAAACAGGTTTCATCGTATTATGTTGGAACCAAAATAGGTTTTTTCATATTACATATGTTTTCATATGGAATATGTTGAGACCATTTTTGGTTTCATCATTTTTTACTGTTTTTTCTTTCTTTTATGGATTCATCTGCACTATGTTGGAATCTTTTCATTTGAAAGCAATCAGACATTTGAATCAATTCTACAAGACAAAGTAAATTTGACAATTGAAACCATGCATAAGAAATTGAAATGTGTTATAAACTATTATAAGTATTTTGAATCGAAACATATAATGTTGCAAAATGCTATTACATATAGTTAACAAGTATTACAAATAGTTTATTCATATGGTTGTAACCTATCCTCTGTATTATATTTTTCCAGCAGTGCTTCATATTCTCTACAAAACCCATTGATACCGGCGGTTTTAAGCTTTTTGATCAAAGTTCTCGTCCATCGGCATTTGGCTTTATAATAGTTTTCCTCAGCACCAACATTTTCTTCACTTTGAGCAGGCACTCCATTGCTAGTACCAACAATCTACTCATTTGCGATATGCTCTTTATTCACTGAACTTTCAGCACCGACATTCTCTTCACTTCCAGCAACACGCTTTTCATTGCCATCAATAACCTGCAGTTCAGGATCAATGTACTTTTCAACACTAATATCCTCTACCCATACGCACTGGACAAAGACTTTTTCATGTTCACTATACGGAAGCAACAATGATCCTTTACGGTGACCCACATTCATCTGCATAAAAAAAAATAGTTAAATTATTTGATGTAACCAAGATTGGTTTCATCAAAAAAATTGTAGAAAAAAACATATGGAACCAAACATTGTTCCAGCAAATATTAATAACATTTTTATCATTAAAAAGTGCAACCAATACGGAACATACGGAACCAAACATTGCACCGATACCACTATGTTTCTCTTTTTCTCCATGTTGTTAAACCATAAGCACCAACAAAATGATGAAACCAATAAATGAAAATGGTGAAACCAAACAAATGGAACCAAACATTGTATCGATACGGCTCTGTTTCTCTTTTTCTCCCTGTTGTTAAACCATATCTAAACCATAAGCACCAATAAAATGATGAAACCATAACCATAACTGAACAATTATGAAACCAATAACTGAAAATGGTGAAACCAAATCGGGTTGCATCAATTAAACACACCCAACAGAAAGATGTAACAATAAGTGGAGATGGTGAAACCAAATATGGTTTCATCAACAAAATGAAGACAATATGACACACCAACATGAAATGGTCAAGCATATGTAAACCACAAGTGGAAATGATGAAACCAAATTTGGTTTCATCAGAAAAATAAGAAATAAAACCCACCAACATAATTTTTTAAAAATTGACATTCAATTGATTTTTATTTTTTTTTGTAACTTAAGCCTAATTAATCTGGTAAGACTCTGATCAGTTTACCAGATTAAACCTAAACCTACAAAAATGAAACCTAAACTAAACAAAAAACCCAAAAATCAAAAAGAATTAAACCTAACAATCTTTATTTTACATTCAATTGAAAAGAAATGAAGAATCAACCTAATTAATGGCTACGCACATGTTGATTTCATTAAAAAAAAGACCAAAAAAATTAACATCATCAACAATGAAACCATAGAGTTGGTACGATTCTTAGCATTTGGAGTTTTTTTTTTTCATTGTTTCCTTTAACTTTAATTCTCTCTTTTATCTCTTGTTTAGTTTGCTTCTTCACCATTTTGTTGTTTGAGAGGATTTAGGTCAGAAAATTGAGACGATTTAGGTCACAATTGGTTCCATTGGTTGAAGTAAGTAATCATTGAAGAAGAGAAGAAGGGAAAATAAAAAATCGGAGGATGATTTTCTTTACCGATGAAGACAGGGATAATGAATTTCTTAGATCTGATATTTTTCTTATGTTTGGGAGACCAAAAAAGAGAACTAGAAGAAGATACGTGGTGGAACCGAGTGAAATACGTGAGGGTATTTTAGATAGTTGGGGGAATTTGGGGTTTATTTACACCATTTTTTTGTTGGAGTTTAATTATTCGGATGGTGACATCTCTGGGGTTGTAACCCGCGCGTTATAAATAATATGCCGAATGGTTGAAGCAGTTCTTTGCAGAAAAGGAATCAAAGCTTTAAGGATAATAGTTTGGTTTTCAAGTTCTATCATACTAATGCATATGGTAATTATTTATAGAAATGCAACAATTTTTCCTCATATACCATGAAGATAATAGTTTTACTTACACAACTCCCTCCACATCCTCCGTTTGTTTTTTCAAGTTTCTGAGTATAGTGGGAAAGTTGGTTGTAAAGTAGATAATATTGTGGAAATTGTAAATGTATAAGGGGGTTTTGTTTGATTTGAGTACTTTTAGAATATAGCTGGATCATTTAATTTCTTTTGTCTCCAATAACACTTTAGATAAACCAGACTGAGAATATTTGAGATAAGTATCCCTTTACTCACGGTTGTCATGTAGGTTTAACTATCTCATTTGGTGTTGTTTTGCAGTGCAGCGCAAGCCTGAAACGTAAATCCAAAACACCATGTATATTAGTATTTACCTTTTGTGATTCCAACCTTTGGAGGTACTATTTCTTGGAAGGTAGAAGAAGCTCCATATAAGGAACTTGGTAAAGCTATCACATATCGAGTTGAATATACATCACAATATGGTGGGAGAATATAGGAACCTGATAAACTTCTCATCAGCAACACAAGACACGGGCAGCGGGAAATATGTCCAGAACCAAAAACTCTGTGAGAAGGTATGAGAAGAAATTAAGAATGAATTATATTGTTGACAGTAATCTCAAGGTAAACACGATGTAGTATGTTCATATCATGACCAACATAAGGTTACCATGCTTAGAAAGAGGAAAACCAAAACTACTTATTTTGGGTTATGTATTGCTAAATATAAATATATGATCAGTACTTGTTTTGATTTTTTACAATTGAGCCAATATTAACTGGGTGGTTGAAATTATATAAATTTATCGACAATAAATTAATAAATATATCCGGGCGATGCGAAGACGAGTCACGCCCAATAAAAACAACCTAAGCAAGTGGGAGAGGCGAAGCCGAGCCACACCAAATCAAAAATCCCAAGTGACGGGGCGAGGCGAAGCCGAGCCACACCAAATAAAAAAATACCAAACGACGGGGGCAACGCGAAGCCGAGCCACACCAAATAAAAAATTCTTGACGGAATGAGGTGAAGCCACATCACACCAAGTCAAAAATATGGTCAAAAGAAAAAAAATCCGGATGCGTAGCACGGGCTTGAATCTAGTTCATGTTAATCATCTTTTCTCATATGATTCATCTTTTTGGAATTTGACTCTTGTAGAGGATGTTTTTGATCAGGTTACTATTAATGAAATACTTCTCATTTCCATCCATATCAACCAAGATGATAGATACGTATGGTTATTGGAGAAAATGGTAACTTCTTCGTCAAGTCTTTTTATCGTAAAATGTTTGTTGATACTCATTGTTAGAGCATTGCTCGGTTGAACCCACCAAGCGTGGTATGTCAAGTTTGGTTGTCATATTTTAGTGAACCAAAACTCATTTAAGAGTCGCTTGATTTAAATGTACTAGAGTCAACTTCGTATAGGTTAGGTTGAAAGTATTAGGGTGAGACATTACAAGTATTGCGAAGACTTGAAGAAGTGAAGGAAAACAGAGATACAACCACAACATCATCCTTCCACTTGAGGTTAGTGATATTTGACTTGAACTGTTTCATTCCCTAATGTATCTTTCAAGTCGTGCATATTGAAAACATAAAACTGCTAAGCATGAACACTTTAGATTGACATAGTATTAAGGAATACAATATGAAGTTTCTTGCTTAACCATTAAACTTTGTTATAAGACATCGACATAATCGTATGAATGCTATTGTGATTATGTATTGATATGAGGTGAGGATTTCATCCTAGGGAACAATGTTTACATGTGTTCTAAGGAATGAAGTTCATGATATGTGTTGTGAACCGAAAAATAAATCGGCAGGCGTTATTGGGGCTGTTATTCATTGCAAATCTTATGAACGACCAATATATGTGATTAGTATAACCTCTCATGACTTATTTGTGTTCTTGGTAAAACTATTCACATGAGGCCTGACTTATGTATTGGTATGATTTTTATTAGTGAAACCAATCTTAAGTAATCACCTGGGGTGTGATCGAGTTTGTGAGTGTCTGAAAAATATTGGGAAAGGGGAACCGTTCCTAGTAAGAAGTGCAGTACATCACAAGGGGAACCGATCCTTGTATGAGGTGCAACAAGGTTTATAGAATAAAGGGGAGCCGATCCTATGAACATGTGCAACACATTTTTGGGCAAGGGGAACCGATCCTATGGACATGTGCAGTGCATACAAGTTAGATACCAAATATATGTGGGGGAACCGATCCTAGTACCTAGTCAGCCGAATTTTGGTAAGCTAGTGTAACTATGCACAATACTCACATGGAGGTAGAACCGAAACTTGTTTTGGTAGAACCGTTAAACCCATGGTTTGTGATTGAGTGTTACTTGATCAATCACATAGTTCTTTAAAGTCAAATGAACTAATTCTAAACTTGTTTGGAAGTGTGGTAAATTGGTTTTAAGTGAGTAAGTATGAAAAAGGACTTGCAAGAGTAAGATATCGACACACTTTGAACAAGGTGCATTAATGTTTATTCTCTTTGTTCAAATATATTCCTTAAAGGCTAAGAAGGAAGTAAATCCCAAGTTCGAATTTAAATAAGTTAAGAATCTTTTTAATTAAGGGTTTTTAATTATATATGGAAAATAAGAATTAGTAATGTGCATTTGATAATTAAAGATTTTTGGTGTAGTAATAAAAAATATCTTGAGAATATTTTCGAAATTCGATCATATTTTTTTCTAGCAAACTAATCCTTCAGAACAATAGACATAATCTAATTAGGTGAAATATCTTTACGGAATTAAAGTCTTCTTTGGGATTGAGAATCTCTAACCCATTGGTGGGAAACTAGATATTTGGTTTTCATATTGATTTGATTGTAATAAAAAATATCTTGAGAATATTTTCGGTTTTGGAAATTCCTTGGTGTCCAAACTTCCTTGCCTATAAATACTTTGAGTTTGCATTTCTAGCAAACTAATCCTTCGTAACAATAGACTTCCTCTTTTTTCTTTGTTACTGGTGAAGCCGCCTATCGGAGAAAAGAGTAATCTAATTAGGTGAAATATCTTACGGCCGCTCAATTTAAAGTCTTCTTTGGGATTGAGAATCTCTAGCGTGACCCATTGGTGGGAAACTAGATATTGCGGTTTATCTTTAGTTTTCATATTGATTTGATTGACTAACGGTGGTTGAACTTTGATTGCACCTAGTTTGTTTATGCTTGAGAATCTTCTTTTCTGATATAAGATTCACTCAAACTAGTTCAAGGTTTCGACATGGATCTTTAGACTGTTGTTAGATCTAAAGATGATCTTGTGATAATCCATTGTTAACATACTCCGTTCCATGTGTGATTGATCACAAGATATTCAAGTAGTTGTGTGCAGGTGTTTATTGAAGATCTAAGAAGATTTGAAGACAAGGAAGAGATAGAATATTTCTGACTTGGTTTTATAATCTTTGGTGTGCACAATACTTGTTTTGGTAAAAGAGGATCCAACTACAATTGATTTATCCTTTGGGTATTTTGATAGAATAGTTGAGAATCGGCATCAACACAATTATTTGGATTAAGAGTGTTGTTGGCTTAATCTTACCGATTTCCCTTTGAGTGATTGAACATAAGATAGATTTTGGAACCTGGCAAAGGAGTTTATGTTAAGATAAACAAGGGAACCTTTGCATAACTCATCACTTGGTTAAAGAGAGTTGATACAAAACAGATTTGTTGTTCCTTTACTGTTTGGAATACGAACCAAAGGAATTGGTCCAAGTACGTGACTTTTTTACAGGTTGGAGGCGTGGGAATACATACGGAACTAGGTGAACTATAGGTTTAGTTGCTTGGTCTCAACTATACGAAGTTGGTTTATTTTGTATAGCGGCTTAATCTTGAGAGTATTCAATTCTGGACAAGGTCCCGAGGTTTTTCTGCATTTGCGGTTTCCTCGTTAACAAAATCTTGTTGTGTCATTTACTTTATATTTCCGCATTATAATTGTTTTATTATAATTAAAGTAAATTTCACAAATGTTAATTCCTATTTACTTGATACGTGAATACTATTGAGTTTGGTTAAGTATGAACCTTTGTATCAAGTAAACATACTTCGTTGTTGTATTGTCTCAATCTCGCATCCATAGACGATCATACGAAGTGTGAACCGATTAGTTGTATTGTCTCGACTCAGTCCATAGATAATCACTTTTGGAGAAAGGACTTATAGGAAGGAAAAGTAATAGCTTGAGGTATATTTGGGTACCCTCGCCTTTTCACTCATCTTACAGACTCAGTGGGTCCAAGATTGCAGAAGATATTTAAAACTTTGTGGAAGCTTTCAATGTTACCTAGAATCTGCCAATTCATTTGGAAATATATCTCAAGTCTTCTTCCAACAAGAGATGTTCTCAGTACAGTGATACCTGGAATGGTGAATTCATGTCCTTTCTGTGATCATCACTTGGAATCGTCTGATCATATTATCATGAAAAACGCGAGGGTACCAAAATACACCACCACTTTTTTTCTTAAGCAATTTGTATGGACAAACTCAATACAACTCTGAGAGTTAAACTCAATCAAGGAATAATATATAAGAGTTATATCTTTATCTCTTGCAATTATAAAGTTTACAGAATTGAATATGTGAACCTAATCAGAAAGGGATAACTTGTACGGTACCAAAGACCAATGTCCAATGTCCAAGAATCTATCAAGTCGTATCCAACAAACTAAGTCAGATGTCTCTACTATGATTGATCAACGCACAACCTGTGATATTTCAATTATAAGAATAAATAATATAATTCAAAAAAATTAATAACACAAACACTAGAAGTTTTGTTAACGAGGAAATCGCAAATGCAGAAAAACCTCAGGACCTAATCCAGATTGAACACTAAACTGTATTAAGCCACTATAGATACTAGTATGCTACCGATTAACTTCGGACTGGAATGTAGTTGAGCCCTAAAAGGTATCCCACCGATTAAGGTACAATCGCGTTCCTTACGTCTCTTGAATCCCAGCAGGATTCCGAGCAATTGATTCCCTTAGATGACGTCACACCAACTAAGAGTTGCTTTAACTCAATTGAAGACTTTAAACTAAATCTGCCTCCCACAAATTGAGCCTATATAATTTATTTCCTGATTACGATCGAAATGTATGATCAAAATCAAACGTATGATCAAGGTGATGGAAATCGATAGCATTTGACAAAAGTCTAGTTGTCCTCAAAATCCGGACTTATGCAACCCGGAGTGCAGCCTAGATTATTATTAACCTCACAAGTATAAAACTTGTGGAATCAACAAAGTCTGAGATGAATAGAACTTTGATGATCCCTATCTATCTTGATCGTTGGAACAAGTTGTACAAATAATCAAGACCAGGATGCTCGAGTTATCAAGGAAAGATAACTGGATCTGGATTTACGAATCCCAATGAAGTCCTTATAGTCGCAAAACCCTAAAAGGGTTTCTGGAGAGGATGACTCTAGTAGGACACACCAAAAATTAGTGTCAGGGTTCAAAGATCCAAGTTGCTTGAAGTTCCCCTTTTATAAATATTCAAAGTATGGGTGCTTTAGGTTTAAACTAAGATGGCTTTGGAACCAGGCGAACAATATCCACCGTTAGATGAATTTTTGAATATGATTCACATAAACAAGATATATACTCTGGTAAGGTAAAACCATAACCGAACCGTGTACAAGGACTATGTTCAACATGGTTATCCGAAACTAGTCGGTTTGAACTGAAAATCTTAATCTTCATTTTCATGAACACATAAGACATTAACTCTGAGTCACAAACATGTGATCAATTAATTCTACTGTTTATAGAGAATTAATCAAATGCTAAATATCTCGAAGAAATAATTTAAACATACTTGAAAGTATAATCGACATGATTAATAGATGTACGAGTAAAATACATAGTAGTTCGTGAGTCGGTTCAGTCACAGTTCGCAAACAGGTTTGGAAACTTTAAACCAAAACCGAGTTCTGGAGTTCACAGAACTTTTTAGGTTTGCGTACCAGTTTGCAAACTTTCCATCAAACCTAAGTTTTGGAGTTCACAGAACTTTTAAGGTTTGCGTACCGGTTTAGAAACGCAAATACTGTCGCCGGTTCCGGAGTTCACATAACTGAATCGGTATGCGTACCGGTTTGGAAGCACTACCGAGTTCAAGAACACAGAACTGTTTAATTTTGCGTACCAGTTTGGATACTCACCCCCGTAACCACAGTTCAAGAATGGTTTTCATATGAGTATGCATACCGATCCGGTTCACGAGTCACACAGATTTTTATATGATATACATAAGAATATGTTTACCACTAATCAGTAAGTCGATATGTATATAGGTACTCCGCTAGCTACTTGTACGAATACATGTAATATAGGTTTAGACTTATAATAGTTTTCTTAGTAAAACTGATACCACTATCTTGTATCTGAATCAATAGTAGTTCTATATTTCTCTAAATCAATTCGAAACATTCCTGAATAACATCAATGATACATATCACTATTCCAGGTTATTTCTGAATGATAACTTGAATCACAATTTTGATTCCGAACAATAAATTGTCCAAAACCGAAATTCATCAAGTATGAACAAATGTTCATTAAGCTTAGCCATTATATTTCGAGAAATTATCAAGATAAACTTGACTCGAAATTATTGTCTATGTATACTAGTCTAATTAGTTATGCGACATCGTCTCAAATGATAGAAAGTGAATATAACTTGAGATATATGTGGTTCAGTCTTCACTTACCTTTTGATGATGAAGTTCTCCAAAATATTCGGTTGATCTTCGCCTTCAAACGGTAGAACGCAATGATGACTGTTGTAATCCTCTGTTTCTCACCTACGTTTTTATCATAGTCCGAGACTTAACTAATTATAGACTAGAAATCAAGATATATTTTTGACAACAAGCTTGAGATAACAACACTTGTGAGTTTGACCGAGCAATGCTCTAACAATCATGAACTATAACTTATCAAGAGCAGTTTGGTTCTCAACCTTAGGCTGGACTTCTAATAACTTCAACAACCTTGAGGAGTGGGTTTCCAGTTGGTTTGGTTCTCCACATGGTAAACAAATTACTGAGATGGATTTGATTAACAAAAGTATTGTAGCCTGGTGCATCTAGTTTGAGAGATGTGATAAAAAAATTCAACACAACAACTCCACTCCAGAGAAGATAACAATAAGATGCAACTTATTTTTTGAGAAACATGTTTTGCCGAAATAACCAATTCCCAATAGAAATTATAGAGTGATTAGATCAAACATTCATTGGTTACCTCCACCTTTAAATGTTCTTACTATGAATTGTGATGGATCTTATCTTGATGTTGATAAGTTAGGGTACATTGGTCTAATTGTTCGTAATTATGCAGGTATCCAGCAAGATGCTAGGTGCATCCACCTGAGGAACATTAGAAATGCAGAACAATCGGAATGTATGAGACTGTGGGAAGCTGTGAAATTGGCTAGGGACATGAAGTTGGAGAGAGTTTTGTTTGAGATGGATTGCAAAGTGGTGGAAGATGTGTTGTCAATAAGGAACAATACTCCATTGATTGGAGACTTTTAAATTAAATTAAGGATATTAAGTCATCATTTAAGATTTATACCTCTTGGCAATATTATTGTATGCCAAAAGAGAGAAATAAATTGGCGGATTCTCTGTCAAAGTTTGCTAAAATAGACAAAATTTCTCATACTTGGTTTAATACTGCTCCTAAGATGCAAAACATGCATCTATTGTGATCTGATGCAATAAAATTGCTTTTGCTTCTGGAAAAAAAGAAAAAAAGAAGAAGAAGATAACACCCTAAATTGAAGCATAGCGATGATGAATTGACTTCACTACCATTAATTTGGTCCCACAGAAAGAGGCTATTGAAAAGTAATTTATGCTAAAAAAAATCAAAATATGCTAAAAAAAAAATGTTACCAATTTTGTGGACGTCTTTTTTGAACTCTACTCCCACTTCAGAGATACAACGACTTAGAGCATCTCCAATGCTAGGGGTGGAGGTGATCATATGTGGAGGTGATCCTATGTGGAGGTCTAAATATCACATTTTCTATGAAGGTCATTCACATATGGACAAAGCAAATAAACTTAACACCTTTCAACCCAAAAAATCATCTCCAATCCTCAAGGTTTTATCTAACAATTTTCAAATTAACATAGAGACTAGTTGATGATGTGGACTTTGACCCAAGGTCATGGAGAAGGTCTTATTTAGACTTTATCTTCCACCCCCACATAATTATGTCACAATTCCCAAGGACCTTAACCCTTGCATTGGAGATGGAATTTTGGTAGAAAAAAGTCTTAAATCTTAGGTGGCATGGTTTTTTATAACCTCCACCCCTTGCATTGGAGATGCTCTTAGAGCATCTCCAACAGAAGGTGGAAAATTTATTTTTTAGTGCCAAATAAGATTTTAGACCTTCATTTTAACTAAATCCATCTCCAACAGTAGGTCCTACAAAAAAAGGAGGGATGCAATACTAATTTTGAAAGTTTTGAAGAATGTCTTATCTTGACCTCGGGAATGTCCTCCATGCCATATTTTTTTATCTTTAATAATTAATTAAAATACAATTGAACGGTTAAGATTTCATCACATAAGGTTTTCTAAGGGTCAAACCTCTATATTTTTGGAGATGGTTTATTAGTCATGGGATCCTATATTTACTATATGTACAAATTCTCCTAAGGCTAAGTCCTATGGGATAGATTGAGCTGCTAGATTAGCAGAAAAGTGTTGCAATTCAAAAAACAAAAGTGTGGCCTATTTGTTAACACTAGTTCTCTCTTATAGCATTTTCTCACAGTTGAACTAGCAACGAGATTGAAGCGTTGAATGGTTCAGCGCCTAAAAAGTGACCTTTACGCTGAATGGTTCAACGATGGGAGATTAAATTTCTGATCTAATGGCTTATATTTAAAGCATTGAACCAAACAACGCTGGACAGTGGTCCCAGATGACGTGGACTGCTAATCTAGCTGCTAGATTAGCACTCCCATAGGACTTAGGAGGTTGTCCTAGCTGACGTGGATTGCTAATCTAGATGCTAGATTAGCACCCATAGGACTTAGCCTAAATAAGGGTCTTCAAAAAAATCCCCATATGTTGTAGGGCCTATGACCCATAGATGTGCGGCCCAACTAGGTAGTTAGGGTTTTCCCATGGTTGTATATAAAGCATACTCTGCTATGTAATATGGTTGATGCCTATCAATACAATCTCTCTAATATGATGGTTCTCCTTCTTACCTCTATGTCTCTTTCCTTCACATATGATTGTCCTCAATCACGTTATAAGCACAAACTCTTTTTCCACAGAGATTTTTTTTTTTTTTGGTTATCAACGAATCATAGTTCTGGGAATCTCTAGCTCTGCCGCTGCAAAAAGATTTGTGGAACACATAAGAGTATTTTGTTTTCTACGTTGGGTTGTGCAAAGTAATTGAACACATATTGGTATTCCTAAACTTCCATTTATTCGATTTTCTTTTCACTTTTCCTAACATGATTTGATTGAAAAATAAAATAAAAAATAAAATTGTTTGTTATGGTTATCAAATGATGATGTGATGTCTTATATCTATGGTTATCATATGAATTTTCTTCTATCAAAAAGGTACTATAATATTGTTGTTCCGGTTTTGCGTATATACAGCGGGAACTAAAATGTGAGGTATGTAACTAATGTTAATGTGCATTTTAGAATTGAATATTTGTTGGGCTTATTTATTTATTTTAAGAACATGTCTAGTTCTGTTTCTTTTTTTTCTTAAGATAAGTCCATAAGTAGTCAGTTTAAATTATGATTACTGATCTCGATCATTAAGAATTTTGGTCTTAATGCTATTTTGTTCTCTTGAATATTATATTGGCTATAGTTGAATGGTGTCTTTTGTACAAGTGACTCTTCCTGATTTTGATCTTAACAACTTCACCAATAAAGACAACGCCCCCCTAAAGCACAAAGCATCCTGGCGAGTGCTCTTTTTGGTAAAGTGGTTAAGGACATTGATAGAGTTTACATGCTAACGGAGAGACAGAAAGCGGTTTTTGGTTGTTTGCAAGCAGCACATGCCCAGGATTTTCTTCTGTCTATTCCGATTGAGGGGCTAGGGCAGAAGATGTCTCCTTTGGAGTACTGGTCTATCCTCAAATACATGTTAATGATCCCGCTTTATCCCTCTGACTCTCGCTGCCCTGCTTGCATCACAGGTTGCTTGGATTCATATGGTGAACATGCAGTTCATTGTAAAGTAGACCTTGGTTATAAATATAGACATGATCATGTGAGGGATATTTTGTATGATGTACTGTGGAGGTCTGGCATTTCGGCAAAGAAAGAAGCACCTGTGCATTTCCTGACAGACCCACTTGAAGGGAGATCGACACTAAGACCAGATGATGTTCTTATTTTTGGATGGGCTAATGGGAAACACACATGTGTTGACTTCACCGGGGTATCTCCTTTGGTAGGAATTGGACATGGCACCTTTACAGTCGGGCGAGCAGCGCTAAAGGCTGCCTCAGGTAAGATATCGAAGCATGAGAAAGCATGTGTTGACAATGGGCATGCTTTCGTCCCCTTTGCTTTTGATACTTTTGGCTATTATGCTCCGAAGCGGTTGGACTACTCAAGAGGGTCCAGAAAGTCATGCGCAGCAATGTAATGACCCCTGGCTCACGAGATTTTATTTTTAATAGGATAGGTTTTGCTATTCAAAAAGGGATAGCGGCACAGCTTGTCGCTCGCTTGCCTAGTATGTAATTTTTAACTTTGTAATTTATTTGTACAATTGGTTGTACCAACTTGATTCAAATGTATGTATTTGGGGTTTAGAAGTACTTGAACACCATTATTGCATATTTGATATTTTCTCCCCAAATATGAATGTTCCGTGGAATGTAATCCATTTGCTCGACTATTAATTTGTCAGTAGTTTCAAAAATACGTTCAAATAAAATCACATGTATTCCAATTTTTATGGAAGAACTCACAAAAGGTGATATGAGTCAGAAAATTTCCATTTCTCTACTTCATCCATGATACTAACGAACCAGTATATGATGAAGTATAACAACAAGAGAACTATCTTTAGTAATATATTCAACCTAAAGTACGTGGTTGACATCTATAGTGAAATTCTCTTAGTCTGTTGAGATAATGAATATTATCAAATCAAGCTAAATATAGCAAAATTGAAAATGAAAAGAACCCCGAAGTAATGAGGTTTAGACGTAATGACTCATATAAAGCATGTGAAAAGGGACATATATATCATGAGATAAATATGTATTTTTCCCCAGTAGTAATGACACCAAAGTACAGGTATCAGCTGAATATGGGATGAAATTAAGATGTAATTCTAGCTCCCATCATAAATGAAAGAGTTGGAAATGCACCTGGTCATAGATGTTGGTATATACAATGTAATGTATAAATCATAATAGCAACCAATTTTCACATCAACTTTAATGGCAACAAGAACTTTGCCTGTCCAATTGAATATCTTATTTATTTGAACTAGATCCAATGTCTGTGCTTATGGAATGAAAAGTACATCAATCCTACGAGACATAATTCTCTATAGTACTTGAGATATATCTGGATGAAAAATATATCACCCCCCCCCCCCCTGAAACGTAACATATATTCACTCTAAAGTACTTGAGTTGAATCTTAGTTTTGTTACTAATAAGGCCACACCACTTATTTAATATCTCAAGACTCAGTGTCTAACAGATAGTGGTTTCCCTCCCACCAGCTTAAGGAATTTAAAGTAGTTGTTGAACTATTTTCTTATAATGTAATTACGAGGATTGGATCACCGAGAGCAGCATTGCTAAAAATATGTTTTTGAGATAGAACAAAGACGTCATAAAATCACTACATGTACCGAGAGATAATCACACCTTATTAAATTCCATAGAAATCCATGCAAATGGATATCATGTGGAACCTCATAGTGATGACAATGTAATTGATTGCATCTTTTATAGTCTCTAATATATTTGGAAGGAAATATATTTTAGAGAAACTAATGAGTCAATCTAGTGAAACATAAATCACTATAGTATTTGGATTATTGAATCCATGTTGACTCCGACGATGAAATGTTCGGAATTGACTCACACAGGCTTTTGGCATAACCATAAAGCAACTTTGGTTGTGACATGATGATCGTTTTGAAATGACTTATGCGAACATCACTTTATTTGAGTGAACAAAAAAGGAACAATATTGACAGAATGCGAAGTAATGACATATCTCTCAATAAGTGTTTTCTAAAGTACTAGATACACAAACCCCTCCTCCTTCCCATTATGCTTTTAAGTAATAAAACATATCACTCATTTTACAAAGTCTTCAGTAAAACAGGATCGGAACCATCCTAAGATGCAAATGGTAAAAATTACATATTATAAAGCAAACGAGATGAAATTTAGAAAAATATTCATGCAGAATGCAGATCATTAAAGTGACTTATGGCTCTGGTGAATGTTTTGAAATTTTGAACTAGTTATAGTTCCTAAGAAGTTTTGCGTTTGGAAAACTACTAGCACATATTATACATATAAGGGCTCACCACCCCCTTGAAAATGCTAGCTAGTGCACATCAAAAGGACTTGATGGTTATTGCATGTTTAATAGGATCAAAGTAGACCATCCTATACCACATGGTCTCTCAAAGGCTATCATCAAAGGTTACGGATGGTGTCTAAGGCATGCTTATGCGTACAAACCTACCTTTAACTACTTGGGAAATATGCAATATAACACGCATCTTCACTTATTCGTTTTGGACCCATAATTGGTCAACCATTCTTTGCGTACAAGTTGGTAACTGGATATAAGCCTGACATTTTTTTATTCTTACGCAATTTTGGTTGCACTATATATGTGCCCTTATGACTCCACATCGTACTATGATGGGTCATCAAAATGATTAAGTGACTATGTTGGACAAGAATTTTCAATAATTATCCGTATTTTTAAAAGCTTTGGCAGGAGATCTCTTACAGCTAGATTTGCGGGTTATCATTTTAATGAGATAGTCTTCCCATCGTTAGGGGGAGATAATAAAAAGTATTTTCTAAAGGAACGACATGAATTTTCGTGGTGTGTTCCCACCTTGTCTCATATTGATTCTAGTACTCCACAAATGTAAATGTGAAGTGACAAAGAATAATCGATTTTCAGAATGTTCACTGATGTTGCTAAAGTGATGAGATCACACATTCCAACTGCAAACCTACCTGCAAGGTTACGAATCCTTAATAAGGGACATACACCATAGACTAAGGTGCTGCAACTACACTTAGTGGTAGTGTGGTTGCGGTCATGGCTCCATAAAGGAAGATGGAGAGACCACCGGGTTCGATCAATGCTCACCAAGAAAGGAAGTAGGTGAGTAAGGCACAACTTATTTATATCATCAAAAATAATCTCATAAGATAATCTCTGAATATGACCATGAATCAAACTGGAGGACGCTCTGAAGTTTAATGATTCCAGAGAACAATGACATCCCAAGTGGATTATGAGAATTCTCACGAGTCAATGGAAATATCATGCGAGCATATTGATGATTAATTTCATATACACTTGCTTAATAAAATAGAGCAAGATGAAATCGAACCAAGTTCCTTGTTGCTCAATGTCAACGAAGAGCATATTTGGCCTATACAATCCAGGTAGAACTTGGTTCTTTGACAAATGTACATGTATTTGGTGTGGTAGTGCTAACCAACCAAGTGTAAAGCATATTGGACATATATGATTAATTTGTCACAAAGCGTAATGAGAAGAAAGCAGTCTTAAAGGATAAAGACTCTCCTTGTGGCGCGAGGTTTCTCATAAATCCCTGAAATTATTCTCTTGTAGTGAACATTATAGCGTTATACTACTTAGTTAGCTTGGTAATTTCAAAAGAACTTGAAATGCAGCATATGTATGTGGTGTTACGTATCTCTGAAAGAATCAAGAGATAGCAGATATTTACAAAAGTACTTGATAGAGTTTTTTTCCCCCCAAATCAAGTGACTCTAAACCAAAAAGTGCATTTACAATTAGATATAACGCTCACTTATATATTGAAACAATCAGGCGGATGTGGTATACCCGTCTAAGTGACTGTTTGATTTGGAGGGGATAGACAAGTAAGTTATTTTCCCTTACGTATTCAAAAGAAAGTTCCTGATTTGGAATTGTAGCTATCTATGTCGATGGTACAGACATGATGGGTACTCTTGATGTAATAAGAGACCTTAAAAGCTATTTGAAATCCGAATTTGAGATGAAAAATATGGGGAAAGATCGACCCAATACTAAGCTTGTGGTATATTATCCCACAAGTTGGCATTTGTCTAAAGTTGTCAGGTAATTTAACAAAGAGATGCATCCTGATATCACTCCCATGATTAGTCGAGCTTCAAATGTAAGTGAGTGACCATTTCTTCTAAAGGAAGATGACGAAGATGTGCTGGGTGATGAAATTCCCATATCTAAGTATAATAGACGCATTGTTTTACTTAGTATAATAATGTACTCGATAAAATCTTGCATCCTCAAGGAACTTGTTAGCTAGGTATAGCTCAGCGCCAACACAATGTCATTGGAATGGTATAATGAATGTAATCATATACTTAAAGGTAATTATTGACATGAGTTTGTTTTATCCTTTCAAAGACATAAAAAAGGAATGCTAAAGGAACTGCAATCCAAAGGTTGTTGATTATGAAGGAAAAATAATATCTTCTCCAACGAAAGTAATCAGGGGGGATATGGTAGACTATTTTCTAAGTCATTACTGATATTCAATTTCCAAAAGTACATGACTAAAGGAACTATCTGGAATAACTCTGAAAGTAATCAGGGGGAGATGCCGACATCAGGGGGAGGATCCAAGGATATGATGTCGACATATTTTACTTCGAAATTGAAGTTGTGTTGTACTCTTTTTCCCTTCGATCAAGAATAGTTTTTCCCAAAGGGTTTTGTTACTCGACAAGGTTTTTAGCGAGACAACACTAAAACATCAAGTATGTTGAACATTGAAGACATAAAGATCGCGTTGATATTACTGAAAATATCTGAATCAAAGAAATGAAATATGATAGTATGTTAAGCAACGTAACTTCCAGAATCAACAACATGGTCTTATAAACATTCAAGTCACCAAAGTAAAGTGTGATAAACTCCTTTTGACTGCATTTGACTAATGAAAATTGTCTGACATCAGGGGGAGCATCTAATGGTGTGTTGAACTATTTTCCTTCACCGAGGTTGCTTTTTCCCACAGGGTTTTCTTACTCGGCAAGGTTTTTAATAAGACAACAACAAACACCGGGAACGTAATTTCCCAGCTAAGGCTATTGTCTTTCCCACGAGTATTTTCTGCCTTAAGAGTTGTGAAGCAACTAGTCAACTTCAATGGAGAAAAGTGATCATCTGCAACAGATCACCTTTACTTGCATCTGTCACGTTGTACTCTTTTCCCTTCGTCAAGGTTTTGTCCCACAAGGTTTTTCCTTGTCAAGGATTTAATGAGGCAACATATTCGTGTCCAACTATGTTCTAAGCTTGCTTAATATTGTACTTTTTTTGTTGTTTAATTCAGGTTTTGTCCCTATGGGTTTTCCTGATAAAGTTTTAACGAGACAATTAACTTAGAATAATCGGTCCTTGAAGATCGTATAACATGTGGAGTACATGTAAAATACGAGATAACATGTGAAGTACTACATGTGAAGAGTTGTACCAAGGTTTTTTCCCACTGGATTTTTCCTTGTCAAAGTTTTAATGAGACAATTAATTTCGGCACAAGTCATCAAGGAGAGGACGACATTTGAAGAATCACATTCGAAGCACTATATGTGAAGCACTGCGTATGAAGTTCTATTGGACCGCACAAGGGGGAGTGTTGTAGGGCCTATGGCCCATAGATGTGCGGCCCAACTAGGTAGAATTAGGGTTTTCCCATGGTTGTATATAGAGCATACTCTGGTATGTAATATGGTTGATGCCTAACAATACAATCCCTATAATATGATGGTTCTCCTTATTTCCTATATGTCTCTTTCCTTCACCTATGATTGTCCTCAATCACCATAGGATTTTTAACACCCTATATTGGAGATGCTCTTAGTGAACATTATTATTCATCTATGTTTTAAGCGATAAATGAATCGTCTAAGGATCAATTGTTGTTAGTGTAATAGAGAGGCATGATCAATGGGTGTTAGTGGTATGGGTCTTCCATTAAGGCCCCCAGTCTCCTAGTCCAATTGAACACAGTGGACTCCGCATTTCATTTGAAGGGGATACTCGAGAAGAAATACCACACGAGATCAAGAAATAGGGTAATATTTTTGTGGAGCTGAAAATGAAAATATATAAATCACTGCATCTTTAGGCTTTCATTTTACATAATCGGAAAATCGAGATTGATTGACCATTACTATGTTATCCATTCCATAAAACTGGTCTTAACTCTTAGGCCAAGCACCATGGTGTCCCTTTTCCCTACCCTATCCCTTATATGTAGGGAAAAAATCTGAAACCCAATCACTATGGTCTCCCATATCCCTACATGTATAGGGATATCCATCCCTTTCCCTACTTGGAGGATCACATCTGATCCCATTGTAGGGAAGGGAAATCACAAGGCCACTCAGTTGCCGTATAAATTTACGCTTTACTGCTGCTGAGTAGCCGTATGGAAGTTGATACGGCTACTGAGTATCCGTTTCCGTAAATATATTTGTTTGACCTTTTTTCGTTTACACCTCTCTCACACCCTATCTGAACCATCCATCACTAATAACGGCTCTATATTCTCCACTGTCGGATCCCAACGATCATTTTTTAAAAATCCTCTATAAATACCACTCCAATTCTCTACTCAAATCACACCAAATCCTCTCTTCTTACAGTTAGTTTTCTTCACTAAAATCTCTCAAATTTTCTTCTTTAAGTAAGAGTTTTAAATTTTGTTTTGCTCATCAATGTCGGAGACTCAAAAGCAAAAAAGGAAACATATAGCGAGATTTAATACTTTGGAAGATCATCACATTGTTACTCAGTACTGTGCTCCTGATTATAACAATTATGTAGATAAGAAACAATTTTATCAAGTCCTTTTTCAAAAAAAATTGGAAGCTTGTGGTGGGAATCCACACGAGCGTACTATAAAAAGCGTTCGTAATCGGTTTAGCGTAATCAAGAATGAAGAAGAAGGAAGAAGAAGAAATGGCCGAGTGAGGTTGTTTCCGAAGACTTAAACCCATAATACAGCCATTCAGCAGCGGTATTGGTCAAGTCAACGAGTTGACTGATGTTGAGTAGCCGTATCATATAGGGAAGGGATAACCGGGCACCATCGTGAGGTTGCCTTTCTTATGCTATCCCTTCCCTTTATTTGAGGATAGGGAAGGATGCCCTCTCCCATAATGCTTGGTCTTAGTGCTTAATACATGTTTAATTTCCATCACATTCTTGGATAATCCACAAATTCATAGTATTAGGTAAAGGGGCAGCGCTTACCATTGGACATCGAAACGGTGATAGTTAAGAATGAATACGTCAATGGATGGTGTAAATAGCCACCTCAAAGAAAGAAAGTGATACCCTACTTCACAGAGTATCGACTACAGAAGCCCACCAATTATTCTAGTCACAAGAGGAGAAACAAGTTGTTTGCTGACATACCTAAAGCTTTTGTAACTTAAACTGGGGAAAAGAGAAGCAGGAGATAGTCTTCGAGAAAATCAATGATGGGTAACATTGGAATTTTATTTCTTTAACTTTGTGTACCCTTTCGCTTTATCTTTCTTCTTTTTCGTACCCGAAGGAAAAAATGTCTTCAACCAAAACGCGTCATCATAGATGCGTCAATTGTCGGAGAAAGCTACCGAGTAGTGTGTAGTATAAGCTCAAATTCCTCTTTCTCTCTCGCTAAATCTGTAGTTTTGGCACAGAGTAATTCAAAGTCATAAACCATGACGGGCAGAGAAATTTTGCATAAAATGAAGGTAAACTATAAACTCTTCAGATAATCTTTTGCCGAGTTTGATATTTTTTTTGTTGGATTTTTAGTGTTTTTATTTTCTGAGTTTAAGTCTAGCTTAAGAAACTTTGTTTCTTGATTATTAGTCAGCATATCACTGTGACGCAAAATTTGCATTAGCACTTTTTGATGTATGATTTAGTGAACTTATATGTTTTAACTTTAGAATAGGGAGATAGAAGTCTCGATCTAAGTTAAGTAATCGTTAAGCTAAAGCATAATATCTACTACGGAACTTTAGCGGAATACTAGTACTACGGATCTAAAGGAAACAGTCTATGATTGGAAGAAAGTACTATTGAGAAGCAATTTTTGATGGATTCATTTTATCCATAGAATGGAGATGTTGTTGAGTTAATGCTGATATGTGTACATATACATGGGGATGATGGCTGGCTTCTTTTGAATTATTGCATGATGATCTGATTATACAAAGATTTTTATTTTTGAAATGATTGAAAGCTATGTAGACTTAAAACTTTGCAGTCGAGCATTGGATCAGGGATATATGTGATTTTTAGACATGTCGCCTTATACCCTAATCCAATATATTTGATTGCTTTCATCAATGTTTCTTGTTAGGAAAATATAAGTGAATGTGACTGGCTTAGTCGCTTAAATAAGGTTTCAAAGAAAATATTTACATAAGCATGGTCCATTATTATTATTGCAAACTGAATAGAAGATTACAAGCAGCAACTGATTCGGAAATACATAGATATATTTCTTAGTGGTGAACATGAAACTTAAACATGCAGTGGATTAGGGCATAAGGTGAGATGTACTGGAAACGATGTCATGTGTGTTTAATAGATTATTGTAGGTTGGTATATGAAGGAGGAGAAGGGTACCGATATGTCGGGGGACTTGGCATCACTGTTGAAGTTGGAGGAAATTAAATGGCATACGGTGAAGGTGGGGGATGTTGTCCATATGTAGGTGGTTGATGCCCTTGTTGTGGAGGTGGATTCTGTCCACGAGAAGGGGGTTGATACCCTTGTTGCGGAGGTGGATACTGTCCACCTGAGGGTGGTTGATGCCCTTGTTGTGGAGGTGTCTGTCCATATGTAGGTGGTGGATGTTGTCCTCGAGAAGGTGGTTGATACCCTCGTTGTGGAGGTGTCTGTCCATATGTAGGTGGTGGATGTTGTCCTCGAGAAGGTGGTTGGTACCCTCGTTGTGGAGGGGGATACTGTCCACGAGACGGTGGTTGATGCCCTTGTTGTGGAGGTGTCTGTCCATATGTAGGTGGTGGATGTTGTCCTCGAGAAGGTGGTTGATGCCCTTGTTTTGGAGGTGGATACTGTCCACGAGAGGGTGGTTGATGCCCTTGTTGTGGAGGTGGATACTGTCCGCGACTGGGTGGTTGATGCCCTCGTTTTGGAGGTGGATACTGTCCACGGGAGGGTGGTTGACTCCCACTAGAAGGTGGTGTCTGCCCATATGTAGGTGGTGGATGTTGACCTTGAGAGGGTGGTGTTTGGCCTTGTTGTGGAGGAGGTCTGTGCGTTGGTGGAGGGTGTTGACCTTGAGAGGGTGGTGTTTGTCCTTGTTGTGGAGGGGTCTGTCCGTATGTAGGTGGTGGATGACCTTGAGAGGGTGGTGTTTGCCCTTGTTGTGGAGGGGTCTGTCCATATGTAGGTGGTGGATGTTGACCATGAGAAGGTGGTGTCTGCCCTTGCTGTGGAGGTGGATATTGTCCTTGAGAAGGTGGTGTCTTCCCTTGTTGTGGAGGTTGTTTACCGTATGTAGGTGGTGGCTTCTGTTGCTGTGGAGGTGGATGCTGACCTTGTTGGGGAGGCGGGTATTGCCCTTGAGAAGGTGGCGTTTGCCCTTGTTGTGGAGGGGTCTGTCCATATGTTGGTGGCGTCTGCCCTTGCTGCGGAGGTGGATATTGTCCTTGGGAAGGAGGTGAATACCCACCAGAAGGAGGGCTCCCGTAACTGGTTGGTGGTGGTTGCTGGCCATAAGGTGGGGTTAATTGTGGAGTTGGTGGAGTATAATGGTGGTGGAACCAGTGAAACCATTTACCCTGATCATAAGCTCCTGATGAGCTTAATGAACCTGGTTCTGCTTCGGAAGTACTGGTGGCTCTGCTTACAGATAACGATGTTGTAAACAGAACAAGCAGCAAAAGAAAGACATTAAATTTTGGAAACCTCTTCATCCTCATTTGAGTTGATCCTATACAGCTATTATAAGCTAAGTACAGAACATAAGATGGATCTACTGTAGTAGTGAGTGAATGAATTGATGAGTGCTGATCCAAAGTAGGGTTTATATAGATGTAGAGGTTTCAGGGAAGGTGTTACTTAATTGTCTTGTAGTTAGTTTGCGTGTAGTAGGAGAAGAAGACTGACTAGTGAAGTGAGTAGGTATAATAGCAGTCATTAATGGTGTATTAATGATGGATAAGTGCTGGTAGTTTCATGCATGCAGAACATGCATATTCAGGCATCTCCCGGACGTGTTCCGTTTCTGAATTGTCCACGTTAAATTTGGTTTTGGTTGCTTTCTAGGGTGGCAGCAACTGGAGTTGTTTTTCCCTCATCTTCCACTTCTCTCTGCTCTGTAATACTAATACATGGAGGGCCAATTGTAGTATTAATTAAAGATGTGGCAGAGCTATTTGACTTTGGTAATAGGACGAAAGCTGTAATAAGTATATCGATTCATAAAAAGACAATGGCAGGGAGTGGAAAGTGTTATTAATTGGCATAATAAATAGGAGGAAGTGCTGGTAGTTTCATGCATGCAGGGCATGCATATTCAGGCGTCTCCCAAACGTGTTCTGTTTCTAAATCGTCCACATTAAGTTTGGTTTTAGGTGCTTTCTAAGGTGGCAGCAACTGAGCATCTTTATCCTGCATATTCCATTTCTCCGAGTTCTCTTTCTTTTCTGTAAAACAGGGGATGCCAATTGTAGTAGTAATTGAAAAAGTGGCTGAGCTATTTGACTTCTAGAATCGGACGAAAACAATAGTAAGTGTAGTAACTCATATAAAGACAATGGCGGGGAGTGGAAAGTGTGGTTTCTGTTTCTACTTCATCTTTATATTGAAAAGTCAGAAACCAGCAACAAACTAATTCTCCGTGTTCATCTATATTTTGATTTAGAAGTGTTTTGGTTAACTGGTTCAAGAAAACTACAAACATGGAAGCTTACATGCTTGATCAGTTGTATGTTTGTGATGTGAGCCTTGAATCTTTTTATTTTCTTGTTGTGTTGGTTTACTGACGGGGGTAACTTCTATCAGTTAATAGGAAACATAATCACCCATGGATGTGCCTGAATGAGTTTAGTTCTCTTGGATGATTGAATTTTTTTTGTATGTGTTCTCTTTACAATATTTGACCATCTTTGGCTTCACCATTTTAGTAAGATTAACTTTAATGATAAGAATATGCTGCATAGGCATCTATGCACTGACTTGAGCAGAGTATTGTGTCTGTTGCACATTATGCATTGTTTCCTTGTTGGTGTCTACGAGTGTAATCCACTGAATACCAGTCAATAAGTAATTACTTGCGTTGCTTGTTACTAAGGCCTTATACCTTGGGGCGTTTGGTGTCTGTTCGATATGTGAGTTGCTCACTGTTTCCAAACTGTTTACTTGCTCGTCAATTTTATTAACCACTAGTTCATAAACAACGTAAAAAGAAGACGGTCCATACCAGTCAATAAGTAATTAACTCTATTGCTTGTTACTAATTCCTCATACTTTCGGGTGTTCGGTGTGTTTGATGTGTGAGTTGCTCACTGTGTCCAAACAGTTTATTTGCCTGTCAATTTTAATAACCATTAGTTCATAAACAACGTATAAGAAGACAACTATGTTCATGGCTATCATAGAGGTCTGCGTAGGTGTATAATAACTAGGTAAACAAAAATGAAACCAGGAAAAAATAAGGCAGCAAGGTTATTGATCGTTGATTAAGTACAAGTTTTTTCTAGTTGTTTAACTGCATACTTGTTCTGTCTTGGTTTCATTCGGTAACCTCATACCTACATAAACTCTTTGTAGGCAAAAGCTGGCTTTGGCTCTTCAGCATCTGACACCGGTAAAGGCAAGAGCAAGATGTCAGGCAAGCAAATTACACATGGGTTTCACTTGGTTAAAGGAAAATCAAATCATGCTATGGAGGACTATGTTTTTGCGCAATTCAAGCAAGTGCAGGACAAAGAATTAGGTTTATTTGCTATATTTGATGGCCATTTGGGTCATGATGTTCCAGACTACCTGCAGTCCCATCTATTTGACAATATTTTGAATGAGGTAAAGTGGTCTCCTCTAAGTATGCATAATATATATAATTAAAATCAATCTGAAATCTATTGAACTCAAGAGGTGGCAAAATTTCATCCTTTCCTCTTTCCATCAACAGCATGATTTCTGGACTGAAACTGAGACGGCGATCAGAAGAGCATATGATGTAACAGATAAAAAGATTTTGGATAAAGCAGTTGATTTGGGAAGAGGAGGTTCCACTGCGGTTACTGCGATACTCTTTAATGGTGAGAAGTTGATAGTGGCAAATGTTGGAGACTCGCGAGCTGTGATATGCAAGAATGGTGTGGCCAAACAGCTGTCTGTTGATCACGAACCAGCTAATGAAAGAGAAGACATTGAGCACAGGGGTGGTTTTGTCTCAAGATTTCCAGGTAACCAGAATTTTCTCCACTAATTACTTACAGGCCCCATTCTCTGTGGTTTACTGTATTCTAGCACGTGCATGTTATGTCCTCCTAAATTACAATCAAAATAGGATCTAAGCAAAGAAAAGATACATGTCTATGATTGGTTGTCGGGGGGGTTCCAGAAATGATTCCGCTGAATGTGTCTAATAAGAGTTTTTCCAACTCAAATTAGGGATACTGCCTAAAGACGTGTGCCGTTGGTATTCATGAAAAAAGAAAGAACGGAAAAACAACAACAACAGGAAGCATGGTAGAGCTCTTGTATTACTTTATTGGTTTGAGGGAAAGTTCTATATTTGCATGTAATAGAGACAGAAATATATTGCAGTAAGAATAGTTGGACTTTTCTCATAGCTCACCAATGTCTGTCCACGAGTGGTTATTCACAAACTACCCATGCCAGATCTTAAAATTTACCTCTCAACCACTTAACAACTATACTACTGTAGTAAATGGCGTGTCCTTTAGGTTGATCCACAAAAGCTATTGGGTATTGATGTTGCATGTTTGCGCCTCTTCAGCATAATTCTTGTCGAAAGAAAAGTATATACATTTGAAACACCATTTATGATCATTCGAAAGATACATTTGAAACCTTATGTGTGCTAAAAAGAATCCATTACACTATATAAATCAAAATCATTATAGCTGTGGTTTTATATTTCTTGTACCAAAAAGCACTCTGTCTGATTGAAATATTCCATTTTTGGTTGTTTGTTATTGTACTGATATTTGGTTGTTTGTTATTGTACTGATATAAATTGTCAACCACATTTATGCTATCCACAAAGCTTAGTCTAATTTATTCGTTGTTAATCTTTATGTCTGTGGAGAGTTAGGATAGTAACCAAAGTCATCATCAATATGATTTTTTTTTTCCGGCAGTCGTGCATAATAGTGAGGAGTGCCATTCATTAATATTACAATGGTATGATTGTTTTTAGGAGATGTTCCTCGGGTAGATGGACAGTTGGCAGTGGCTAGAGCATTTGGTGATAAGAGCTTAAAAAGGCATCTCACTTCAGAACCAGATATTGCAGAGGAAGTGATTGACGAAGATACAGAGTTGATCATATTAGCAAGTGACGGATTATGGAAGGTTTGTCCGCAAGTCTATATTTTCATTATTTAATCCTTTTATATTGCTTATGTTTCTCTCCTTCTCTTTCCATTTTATGGGCCAGGTTATGTCAAACCAAGAGGCGGTGGACTTGGTAAAGAACACAAAGGATGCTCAAACAGCGGCCAAGCAATTAACAGAAGAAGCTGTTACAAGAAAAAGCAAGGATGATATCTCCTGTATAGTTGTCAAGTTCCAACGATCCTTTCTTTGTTAGTTGGTACTAGTCATTTCACCATATGATTATCTTAATAGCCTTGGCTTGTGTGTTGTATTGCAAGTTTACCAATAAAATTTTGGATTTCCTCGTCTTCTCTTTTTACTTGGTAAACCCTTTCCCTTCCTATGATAAATTTATCTTTTTACTTGGTAAACCCTTTCCCTTCCTATGATAAATTTTAATATGTTAATCATGCCTGGAAGATACTTGGTTCAAGTTGTACAAATGCTACAATTCTGAAAAGCCAGTATATTACGTGTTTCCGACGAATGTCTCAATTTTCTTCTACACTAATGTATATTGCTCGTTCTTTAAGATCAAATTGTTGGAATTTTATGGTTACACAATAAATCATGTTTAGCTTCAAGTTACATTAAGAAAACACCAAGGTGTCTTCTGAGCCCTAGATTAGTTATAAGGTGTTAGACCATTGACTTACTCTAGTCAAATATCTGTGTAATTCACATGTGTCCAATTGAGAGGTGTCAATTGTGTGTTGGTGGATTCACCGGCCAATGCAGTTGCCGGTAATCATTAGGTGTGATAACTTGTATCTTTCTGTGAAAAAAAAATTAAATGAAAACAAGTTTTGAGAGATTTTCAAACGACTGTAGCTCTCTCAACATGGTATTAGACAACACAAACCCTAATTCATCACCTTTTCAATCAATCAGTAACTCAATTTTTATTTCTTCTATCAATTTGTATTTTAATCAACAAAATTATCAATGCCAGAACCTGATAAACACATTGCGTTAACATTCAAACCACCATCCAAATTAACAACTACCAATTACTCACTATGGAAATCACAGATTGTACCATTACTTCGAAGCTACAATCTCTTTAGATTTGTAGATGGATTTTATCATTGTCCGGCAAAGTATTTTCGCAGAAATTATGCCGATGGAGCTGCAACTATAATCTGACCTGATTATGTTGAAGATTCATATCCAGAATCCGAATTTGTTCGCAATCCTGTCTACACTTACTGGATTAATCAAGATCAAGCTCTTTTATCTTGGTTATTCTCTGCTTGTGTTGAAGAAACTCATTCTCAGGTTCTCGATTGCACTTTCTCTCATGAAGTTTGGATTCGTCTTCAGAATAATTACAATGCTACTACAAAATCAAGGTGAATGCAATTGAAATCAGACCTTGCACATTGAAGAAAAACACAGATTCAATGTTGGATTACTTCAACAAAGCTAAATCTATATCTCATCAACTAGCTCAAATAGATCGGCCAATATCTGATGAAGATCTGGTATTCCACATACTACAAGGTCTGCCTTCTGAATTCAATGCGTTTAAAACATCCATCACTACTCAGCAGTTGAAGAATGAAAATCTTATCACATCATCTGAGCTGTTTGGTTTAATTTTATCGTGTGAATGATGAATCTAAAGTGGATCTTACAACTTCATCTGCAAATGTTTTGCAACCACAACACCATAATCAACATCACTCGTTTGCACACAATAATCATAGTCTTAACACTCCAACTTATGGAAACAATTCATAGCATTCAGGTAACTCAAATTTTCACCCTCCTTCCAATTCAAATTGGTATTCTTATGGTTCTAGAGATTATCCGCAAAGAGAAAATATGTTTAGAGGTGATAGAAATGGTGCTCGTCGTGGTGGTTATAGAGGTGGAAGATTTGATGGTGGTGGACGATTTGGTCGTTTCAACAATGAAAATCAGTTTTACTCACCAATGAGGTTTAATCCTTCAACTGATTTTCAAATATGTAAGAATCCAGGACACTTAGCACCAACTTGTAGATATAGATATGTTCAATCTGATAACTCAATGGCATCTGCATACTATACAACCAATGATCCTTACTATGAAGATTATGATGATTTCTGGTGACCTGAACCTGAGGCCTATGCTACTTACACTGATGACCATACTGCTTCCTCATCTGGCTGGGTTCCTGATTCTGGTGCAACACACCACATTACTTCTGATCTATCCAACTTAAATCTTCATTCTCCTTATCAAGGGTCAGATCAAGTGCGTGTTGGTAATGGCTCAGGTTTGCACATAACTCATATTGGCACTTCTTCTTTTCAGAATGACACTACTAAATTTATTCTCTCTAATGTACTGCATGTTCCTTCAATTACAAAGAATTTGATTTCAGTACAACAGTTTACTAAGGAGAATAATTGTTATTTTGAATTTCATCATGACAAATTTATGGTGAAGGCTTTAGATACCCATCATACTCTGCTTACTGGTTATGTTAAAGATGGACTCTACCATTTGGAATTTACAGCTGCTGCTCTCAAACAAGCTTTTACTTCTGGTACTTATACAACTACTCAATGGCACAATAAATTAGGACACCCTGCATACAAGACTTTGAAGCACATATTATCTTTTGTTGATGGAGTTATTGATGATCATTTGTCAACTTCAATATGCACTGCCTGTCAACAAGTCAAAATTCATGCATTACCATTTCCTTCTGTTAATCATGAAAACTTTTATGGTCCTTTAGATCTCATTCATACAGATGTTTGGGTTTCTCCTATTTGTTATATCAATGGGTTCAAATACTATGTTTCTTTTATTGATGCTTTTAGTAGATTCACATGGATATATCCATTGGCTTACAAATCTGAAGTGTTATCTACATTTATCAAATTTAAAATTCATGTTGAGAATATTTTTTCCAGGAGAATTAAGTTTGTTCAGTCATATTGGGGAGGAGAGTACAAAAATGTCTCTACCTACTTGGATAATTATGGCATTGGTCATAGAGTTTCATGTCCACATGGTCATGCACAAAATGGAACTGCTGAGAGAAAGCATAAGCACATTGTTGAAACTGGTTTGGCTCTCCTTTCTCATGCTTCTTTACCATTGTCTTATTGGTCTTATGCCTTTGAAACAACCAATTTTCTTATCAATAGACTGCCCACACCAAATTTGAAACACTTATCTCCTCTTGAATATTTGTTTCATCTTAAACCTGATTACAATTTTCTACACATTTTTGGTTGTGCTTGCTATCCTTGTCTTAGACCATTCAATGCTCATAAAATTCAACCTAGATCTGTCAAATGTATTTTTCTAGGTTACGGTACATTACACAAGGGATACATATGTCTTAATCCATTAAATAACAAAATTATCATCTCTAGAGATGTCAAACTTGATGAGCATGATTTTCCCCATGCAACTCTTCTTCACTATATGCAGTCTACAAATCCATCTCTGTCAACAATGTCAATTTCATCATCTCCACCTACTTACACAATTTCTAATGATGTTGACACCACTTATACATCTGATACACCTACTGCCATTGCCTCATCATCATCTCTATCAAATGTGTCCCCACCCACTTCATCTATCCCACCAACTATGACATCATCTACTTCTCCAGTACCTACAATTAATGACAATTCCATGATCACTATAGGCAAGAAGGGCATCTTTAAACCAAAGGTATATGCTTCAGAGGTCCAACATGTGTGTGAAGATATTATTGTTCCTACATGCTACACTAAAGCTTGTAAGGATCATAGGTGGAGAGATTCCATGGATGAGGAGATCAATGCACTATTACAAAATGGCCCATGGCAGTTAGTACAAGCTATGGGTGGACACAATGTCATTGACTGTAAGTGGATTTTTAGAATAAAGTAAAAATGCATATGGTAGCATAACAAGATACAAAGCAAGATTGGATGCAAAAGGGTATAATCAGATTGAAGGAATTGATTATCAATACACTTTCAGTCATGTGGTTAAACCTACTACAGTTAGAATGATTCTTTCTATCTCACTTTACAAAGGCTGGCAAATCAGGCAATTGGATGTCAAAAATGCCTTTCTTCATGGTCATTTAGCAGAGGTTGTCTTTATGGTTCAACCTCCATGGTACATTGATAAGATAATGCCTAATCATGTGTGCAAGCTCAAAAAGTCTCTCTATGGATTAAAGCAAGCCCCTAGAACTTGGTTTGATAGACTTAGCCAATTTTTGTTTCAATCTGGTTTTTCTGCATCCAAAACTGATACTTCTCTTTTCTACAAGGTAACTTCTTCTGCCGCTATTTACTTTCTCATCTATGTGGATGATATTTTGATCACAGGCAGTAATCCTTCAGCAGTCAATCAACTCATTCTTGACTTGGGTAGAGAATTTGCCATCAAGGACTTAGTCCCTCTTCATTTTTTTCTAGGCATTCAAGCTACATCAAATTCTGCAGGTGTCATGTTATCTCAAGAGAAATATATCACTAATCTTTTGGTTAAAACCAAAATGAAATTAGCACAACCTTGCATTACACCATTTTCAACTGTTACACATACTTCTCATTCACCTGATTTTGATGAGCCTCTTCTCTATAGAAGTACATTATGAGTTTTGCAGTATGCCACCATCACTAGGCTAGACATATCCTTTGCAGTCAATAAAGCTTGTCAGACTATGCAACATCCATCTGAAGCAGATTGGACTGCTGTTAAACGCATTCTTAGATATCTGAATATCACACTCTCTTATGGTTTGCAATTCAAGAGGTTATCTTCTCTTCAACTACATTCCTTTTCAGATGCTGACTGGGTAGGTGACTTGGTGGATAGGAGCTCTACTAGTGGCATGGCTATTTACATGGGTCCTAATTTTATTTCATGGTGTTCTAGAAAGCCAAAGTCTGTTTCCCGCTCTAGTACAAAAGCAGAATACAAGGCATTGGCAGATGCAACTTCTGAGTTGATTTGGGTACAATCTCTTATGGCTGAATTATTTTTTCATTCACCAAGAATTCCAGTTCTGTGGTGTGACAATATGGCTGCCACTTACCTGACTGCTAATCCTATTTTTTATAATCGTATGAAACACATTGAAATTGCTTTCCACTTTGTTCGATAATTGGTTGCTGCCAGGGCTTTGGATGTCAGATTTTTATAAACTCAAGACCAGATTGCAGACATCTTTACTAAGGGCTTATCAACTTCACGCTTTGCATCTTTGAGACTCAAGCTCAGTGTCTCTGTTCCATGGCCACTGGACTTGCGGGGTGGGGGGTGTTAGACCATTGACTTATTCTAGTCAAATATCTGTGTAATTCACATGTGTGCAACTGAGAGGTGTCAGTTGTATGTTGGTGGATTTACCGACCAATGCAGTTGCCAATAATCATTAGGTGTGATAAATATCCAAGTCCTGTGTCTGTATCTTTCTGTGAAAACAAAATGAAATGAAAACAAAATGAAATGAAAACAAGTTTTGAGAGATTGTCAAACGACTGTCGATCTCTCAACATAAGGAAATCAAAGGATTAAGATTAGATTAAGGTTAACTTAGTTTAATGGTATGTTAAGGTTAACCACCTTAGGTGTATTATGACTCGAGGTGTCGCCCTAAATGATAGAAAGGATGGATGGTACATAGCTGATGATTAAGCTCTCTTATAACCTTTTGTAATAATAAATATAAAACTTCCATCTTATCGATCACTTAATCAAGTGGAAATAGAAGTAGAAGCTAAGCCGTTGAACATATATGGTCTGTAGTGTGGTATATATTGTTGTTATACTGCGGTATAATGTTGGTATAATGCTTTTCTACCTTTAACATGCAAAGTTCTAATCAAGTAATTATATTGCTTCAATGTAAGCGTTGATGGTGCCAAATTGTATACATGATTCTATCCTTTTGCAATAAATATAAGAGGCCGATATTATCCATCACCTAAGCAAAAGGAAATTGCAGTAGAAGCTAAGAGCAACTGTAGCGTTGTTCTAAAAAGCCATATTTGGCAACAAAATGAAGCGCACTGTTGGTTGTCAAAAGCTATATTTGTTGCCAAAATGCCATATTGTCAAATGGAGTTTCCATATATGAGAACTATTTTTTGGTAATTCTCAAATATAGCATCACGCTATTATAAAAACCGTCTCACCTGAAACGCTTTTTTTAAATAACATTCATCACTAAACGTTATTTTTAATTTCGTTTCGAAACTAAAAGGTATTTATAAACCCGTCTGGTGTGGACGGTTCCTAAAAACGCGTTCAAGAAAATGCTTTTAAAAACTGCGTATGCCACTTGACACGTTTTATAAATGCGTGAAAATGGGACGTCGTTTAAAAATGTGTTTGAATAGACGGTTATATAAACTGTGTTTCACTGTAAACGCTATTTATGATTGCATTGAACTCCAACGTAATTAAAATTTACGTTTGTAGATGGTGAAATTTGGATAAGGGGAAAAAGCGTCATTTTGAGACCATAGACAAAACTCAACTCTCACGAGAGAGATTAGGCCCTTGGTCCTTAAGGCACCAATAGCCACGATTGATAGTATACGTCCCCGCGAGACACTTCTAGTCGTGATACTGTGATTCCTAGTGCACTTCCTCGACGAGATACTGCTGGTCACGTAGGTTTTGTAGAGCGTAAAACGTTCCCGACATACTTATGAACCGGAAAAGCCTCAATTCCAGCATGTCTTCGCGAGACGCAGCTGATTGTGATTCCATGATTCCTATTATACATCCTCAATGATATGATGCTAATCATGTAGGCTCTGTAGATGCGTAAATATGTCCTCGACAGACTTATGACCCAGAGCGGGGATTTGCATATCTCCTGTAAGCACGACTCACCCTATTTGAGATCAATGAATGATTCATGGTACATCATCGCGAGATACACTAGTCATGTCTGCTCTAGGCTCTGACTTGACTTACTGAGGTTTTCGAATAACTCCTAGGATATCCCCGCGAGATACGCTGGTTATTCTACCTCTGAGCCCTTTCGACAGACTTCTAGAACATCCTTTCGAGATACACTGGTCTTGTTGGCTCATCATTTGGACACACATTGATTCCTAGCACATCTTTGCAAGATACGCTGGTCAAAGACAAGTGAGCCAAAGTCTCGCATTAATCGGGCGTACAAATACTTTTCTCGCTCTTCAGGATGAGTCCCAACTGACCACAAAGAGATTCAGATCTGTTAAGAAAATCTTCGGAGAGATTTTGAGATGTCCGCAAATTTCTCTGCAAAATCACGGAGAGATTTTGAGATGTCAGCAAATCTCTCTGCAAAATCAAGGAGAGATTTTGAGCTGTCCGCAAATCTCTCAGCAAAATCTCGGACATATTCACATGATAGGCACACGCCTTACCTAGTTCTCAAGCCTATTTCTCAGTCTCTCAAATACACTCACGGCTAGTAAATTGAGCATAAACTATACACGTCTATCCAAAAATGTGGATAAGCTCTCTTGAGATCCGCATGCTCAACAAAGGGACCCACAAGCAATAATATGGTCTCCACATGACATATGTGACTGGCCATAAAGAGAGGTAGCTCAACCTCTCAGCTCCTCTTAGAGCATCTCCAATGGATTGTGGTGTGTATCCTACGTGGATGGTGCAGTTAGACATCCCTTTAAAATGTAAACTCAAAATTTTCCTACAATTTAGGAATTTGAGAAAAATTATCTCCAATGATAGATATTTTGTAATCTATTTATATTTATCTAACTGGTTGAAAGATTTCCTTTATTTTTATTTTATATTTTATGTTGGTTTAACTCTATTTTGATTGGTTAAGATATGTGGCTAGGATTTATTATATCCTTCAGAAGAACCTCTGAAACCAGAGGATGGACTAGAGGATGTGGTAATAACTAACTCACCACGTCATCCTCGCACCCTCCTTCACATCTCCGTTGGAGAAGTTTTATGTATAAAAAGTGTAAAAATCCTATGTGGCCTACAATATAGGAATTTGATAAACTCCCATTGGAGATGCTCTTACACTCTGCACACGATTCCTGAGGCATTCCATGCCTTTTCACACAACTCATCCTAGTCATTCCCACAAATCAGAGAATATCTCTCTATCTTGGCTAACTCGGCTAAAGAGAATATTTCTCTCTCAATACATCATCACAAAAGCTGACTCAGCTTCACACAAATAGGGGTATAATAATTAGGGATTTGGTCTGGCTGTCTACGGCACGTGTGAGAAATACCTGGCTTATTTCTCATCGCAGAAGAGAGTAAAGGCGGCCGAATAATAATGAGATAAACTCAACCTAGTTTATCTCTATCTATTCCCGAAGAGACGGGAGAAGTGCTCCACATGGCACGACAATCAATCCCTATATTCACCGACCTTAGATTAGAGAATTTAGATATAAATAGGTCATATATTTCTCCAAGCTAAGACAAATCTTTCTCATAACCTCTCAGAGAAATAACTTGTTCTTTTACCTCTCTCTTCATCTTATTCCCTCCATAAGACCATCCCTAATCTTTCTTCCATGTGACTGAAGAAGCCTTTGAATGGCTACTGTGCGTGATTTAGGTGAAGACTGTTCGTGCTCAACCTCCCGTAACTCACTTTCAGAAGTCCTAGAATCCCACTTCTAACCTCTCTCAGATTTTAGGTAACTATATTTTGGCGATCACGGTGAGAGGTTGCCCACTCAGTTACAGATATCAATCATGGTCTCCTAGGAAGGAAGACGATTCCACCAATCCAAGCACAAAATAAGTTCCATTGATCCAGTCTCTGTAAATCCCTTACAGGCTTATCCGAGAGAGTTATTCCCACCAGAACTTTCTCTCTCTTTCGAGTTTGACCTTAGTGAATAGGTTAGTGCATCCCGGATCACATGGATATCTTCATGCATAACAAAACGCCTAGTAACCTATTTTAATAAAAATATACTTCTAATCCTTGAAAACCTTGGATAAGGACCAAGGAGAACTCCCAGAGACTCAACAGAATCTTGTAAAATCTCAGATCGACATCCAGTCTTATCTGAAAACGCATTTAGAGTTATCAGTAGGAATAGATCCAACAAATGTAGATCGAGTATACATTTCCTAAAGAAGGAGTACTAAAACTGCTGAGAATAGCACTGATGGGATCTTGCATGCAATCGACTTCACTGGAGAAGGTAAAGCTCATTATGAACGCGATAGAGCAAATGAGCAACCATCTAACCGGCCTTATCACTCTCAATGACTTCAAGGACCGGATGAAGCTCTAAACTTGGAGATTCTGACGAATAATTTCTCCAAAATTCGTTTAGGTCAAGGGCCCTCAACCTGATCACAGGGGACTCGGGAAGTTTACTTCACTTTACTATGTTACTTATAACTTTTTCATTCTGTATCAGATTGACCTAGTTCCTTTTCTGTCGGATTTATCTTTTCATCGTTTATAGGATAAAATTAGGAAAAACTTAGAAAGGTTACAAAAAAATCGTGACCTAGATAAAATATTTGCAGAGCCACATAAGGTCATAAATCGCCAGCCGAGATGCATCTTGTCATTTTTGTGTTCCAGAGGATCATGACCAGAACGCGACAAAGTATAAGATGAGACTAACTTCCAAGACATTGCTCGGCCAAAGCTCATACTTATCTAAAGATTCAAATCCGTCGGTCGATATGCTATCTCAACACCCGTCCTGTCAGAAAGAAAATGAGTCTTAGAGATTATACGACTAAGTCTCGATGAGCCTTCATCTCGGCTATACCAACGATTATCCAGTATTATTATCCGATGGGATGTCATTTCACCCAAGAAGGAAAAGGAGAATATCTTCCCACCTGAACCTACCAAGGTAAAAAAAATCTGAAGTGACAATAATTCTAGGATCCGATACCATAACTTCAGGATACACGTTACTCATTCAGGCACATACTATCAGTTCCCTCGGTCAAAGTCTCTTCTGTCGAGAAAATCCAATGGATGGGTTATTCCATGGGTCAGGCTCAGACGCGATGACCGAAGGACAAGATATGACGATCATATACAATTTCCTAATGTCAAAAAATGACTCCTCCACGTGAAGAATTACCTAGCGGATTCCTAACGAACTCTCCCATTAATAAAGTAAACAAAAATCGACTGCCTAGTTAGACCTGAGTGTATCCATGACCATGCTGGTACCAGAATGCATATACTACTCTCAATTTCGGTTGAGCATCCTCCCAAAAGAAGAATAAATCTCAACAGATAATTTTTCTACAGAAGTTCAGATGAATCTCTGCCAAGACACCTAGTAGAGACAGAACAACATCTTGTCCACAAAGACACATGCGGCAGTAACTCGACATAACTCTCCACAAACATCTCCAACCCATAGATTATCACTTGCCCGTCTTGAAGACTAAATCTCTTACACTATAAGGGTCTTACTTCATTTTTAAGTGTCCCGAGTTAATGTGAATACCTAGTCTCATATCAAACTGAGGACTAACGAAGAATCATGCATCATATACCTTCATGGGAAACATAAGTTGGCTAACACGAGGTGGTTCGGACATCCAGTTTTCAGATAACAGATTTAGAAACGATCAACGCAAAAGTCTCAAAATATCGGGACACATCAAGACCATTCAACCCCTCAAACCTACATCACAATATGTTATTACTTGGGGACTATGATATTAGAGTTCAGACTTCAAAATCGTGAAAGGGAATCATCTGTGGCTCGAGAAACCTCGCATCTCTCTTCAATCTCGTCGAATTTTCCTTCGTCATAATCTTCTCTGTATTCATCAATTACAACTGTGTCCCAGATCCTGGTTGAAGATATGATGGTTCAAATCTATATTGTTTCGTCCCTAAAAGATGTTTTAGGGTTTTATACGCGTGCAACATGACTATATCAAGTAGAAGAAGCATTAAAATTATCCCTAAACAATGAACCATGCAGGAGACAAACTAGGGCTCGCAATCGGTTTGAATAGAAGTATACATTTTACACTCTATCCGTCCATAGCTTTCCTACCATGTGTTAAAGGGAATGATATTTCAAAATACGGTCCGAGAGATGCCATCAAAACACTTGAAGGAATTGCTGCTAAATATTTGAATTCCCGGGTTTAACTTCACATGGATTTATCACCAGAAAAACAAGCTCCAAATCCTAATTTAACTATAATAGATGAAAGGAAAGTCTTTTTTGTTCGATAGTTGGGGTCAACCACTGAAATCGGATGTCGAACGAAGTTTCTACAACTTCTAGAGTGAAAGCCGCGCAAGGGAGGAACTTCTATTACGAATTTAACTTAGGGTTTTCACCTACTGGCATACCCAACAAGAGCAATCTAGGGGTTGCATCAAGTTCTAACTCATGAGGGTCCCATTCTTTACCAGATGCATACGGGTAAGGTTCAGAGAGAGGAAATATCAACCCTGAAGAAAATTATCCGACAGATCCCCCTAGAGAAAATTTCTTTCTCCATGTTATGCTGCTTCACTTTGGCCTCTGCATCTCAAGACACTTTCTTAGCATGTTCCAGCTCTTTATCTACCATATGCACCTCCATATTAAGAACCTCTCTGAACTCAACTCACCCCGACGTACCCTGACAGAATTGAGTCATTCTCGCAACCACCTCATATTGAAGCGAAGATTCTCACGATGGTCATAAAGATTTACAAGATCTTCATAAGCAAGGCTGTTCAGAGTTATAATTTTCATGATGCTAAAAATCCCAACAAGTGTCTCATCCGAAGTTATAGAAGACATGGGTCTCGTGAAATCACCCCAGGCCGGTCAGTTGTCTCTCTGCGCCATAATTCTCTTTCTGAAGGTCCTATGAAATTATTGAAACCCGCTCATCCCCACTCTACCAAGGTCGAACTCGTTCTCACCATGAAGAGTACGTTACAAATGTGAGAGGAATTAGAAGAAGTAAACTAAGGGAGAAACAACACACGACTATGAGTTTCTCTATATGAGAACCGGCCTTCCCTCCTAAAACTTTGTCCTCATACAATCCCTTCAAGTTTTGTCTCATCCAATCCCTTCAAGCCTTCTCCTCTCCTAATCCATTCAAACCTAACCTCATGCCTAGAGCCCTATCATTGTTAATAAATTTATCTCACATCTCATAGGGTACTCACGGATTTGTTTGGGTCCACACTTTCACAATGGATCAAACAAAATATGTTTTTTGGAAACCAAAGAGTAAAAATGAATAATCAATACCACAGACGTCTATGTCCTAAGAATACAAAATACACGACCTAAACTAATCTAAGGAATGTTAGCGAAGTCATAATACTCCAAGGGGTTGTGCTTGAAGCAAGAGAACGTTTTAAGAATCCAACTGAAACAAGAATTCCTTTGGTAATTCAGATTGATGAACATTGCAGCGCGAAGACTTGAAAACTGATGACAATTCATAAGGAATTTCGAGGTACTTTCTGAAGAAAATGTTTTCCTCTATGTCTTCCCAACAACATACCAAAAGGGCGCTTCAAACGGAAAACCGAGCTAGGAGATGTGGTCCCAACACCGAAGTAAGTGCAATCTGAAAAACTCCTGAAATTTTATACGGGATTACTGAAGTTAAAAGTATACACGGATTTTATTGTCTAAACAAACTTGGAATCGAGTCATTCTTTTTGCGTTAGAAATCCTATCTTATTTTCTTTCAAATTTGGGGCTGGTACTCAAATCGGAGTCCGTATAAAGATTTTACATCCTTGCAAATACAACTATTTCTGTTGATTCAATGGTCAAAGAAGTATGCATCGGATTAAAGAGAGATAAAGTTCTAGACTTACCGAGGATGCCCCAATGAAGAAAGAATGATGGGTATCTACATCAGCAAACGCAAGATCATTAACAAATGCAAGATCAATGACTGATTCCTAGTACATCATCTCGAGATACACTGGTCATGTATGCTCTAGGCTCTGACTCGACTTACTGAGGTTTCCGAATAACTCATAAGACATCCCCATGAGATACGCTGGTTATTCTACCTCTGAGCCCTTTCGACAGACTTCTAGAACATCCTTTCGAGATACACTGGTCTTCTGAGCCGTCCTAGAAATCTCGAAAAGATTAACATGATAGGGACACGCCTTACCTAGTGCTCAAGCCTATTTTTATCAGTCTCTCAAATACACTCACAACTAGTAAATTGATCCTAAACTATACATGTCTATCCAAAAACGTGGAACCCACAAGCAATAATACGGTCTCCATATGATATATGTGATCGGACATAAAGAGACGGAGCTCAACCTCTGGTGGTCTACGGCACATGTGAGAAATACCCGGCTTAATTCTCACCGCAGAAGAGAGTAAAGGCATTCGAATAATGAAATAAACTCAACCTAGTTTATATCTATTTATTTCTGAAGAGACATGATAAGTAATCCGCACAGCATGGAAATCAATCCATATGTTCACCGACCTGAGATTAAAGAATTCAACTATAAATAGGTCATCTATTTCTCCAAGCTAAGACAGATCTTTCTCATAACCTCTTAGAGCAATAACTTGTTCTATGATCTCTCTCTTCATCTGCTTCCTTCCCTAAGACCATCCCTAATCCTTCTTCAATGTGACTAAAGAATCCTTTGAACGGCCACTGTGCGTGGTTTAGACAAAGACTGTTCGTGCTCAACCTCCCGTAACTCACTTTCAGAAACCCTAAAATCCCACTTCTAACCTCTCTCAGATTTTAGGTAACTACAACGTTTTATATGATGGTAATTTAAACTGCATTTTGATTAACCGCTTTTTATAAATCCGTGGAACCCAAATGCTATCTAAATTTATGTTTTGTAATACGGCATTATTAACTGTGTTAACATTAGAAGTGGATTAAAACTGCGTGTGGATTTTATATTTTTATAACGTATTTAAACGATGCTTTTGAATTTGAAAATTCGGATCTTCGACCGTTTTATCCTGCAACGGCAGTTTTTCTTTCCTATAAAAAAGGATAGTTTGCTATCCATTTTTTCACACATCTCAATTCCAGCTCGTTTTCTATTTGTTCTCCAAAATCATATTATACCACATTACTTCACCTCATTTACTCTTCAAAAGAATAATGGCACCAAATCCTAGAGGTCCTAGTTTTACTAATCCTCAAGATATTATTCTATGTGAAGCTTATTTATCAATATCCCAGTATCCTGTCGTCGGTGCAGAGCAAGAATCAACACAGTTGTGGTTGAAAATAAAGGAGAAAATAGAATTAACGCTACCTTTACCCAAGCGAACCCCCAGCTCTATTAAGATTCGTTTTCATGTAAGTAGAGACGTTCAACTATATATTTCAACATTACGTGAAGTCGAACGGGAATATCAGAGTGGAACCAATGCCGATTGAAGGTAAAATGCCTATTTTTATATAGTAATTTAAACTTTAATTAATAAACTAATTAAATAGTTACCTAATAATTTGTTTTTCAATGTCAGCAAATCGAAGCCTGTAAGCGATTTCGGTTATCCAATAACGGGAAAAGTTTTAAGCGCGAGGCATGTTACCATATTTTGAAAGAACATCCAAAATTATTTGAATACATGGCATATGTGTGTTGATTCGACAAGGGATTGTCCGGATCTTTACAGCCGAGATTAGAGGTGTAAACTGGGTTGTGCCAGCACGATCACAGCCCATCCCAGCACGTTAAAAGTTGAGCACAGCCCATCCCAGCACGTGACTTAGCCCAGCACGGCACAACACGTTAGTTAAAATGGACGTGCTGGGTTTGACTAATTGGCACAGTAGCCCATCACAACACGCGGCACAAATTAGCACGTGGCATGGCACAACACAACAAGTTAAGAAAGCACGTCATAGCATGCACAAGTACACCATATGACAAGGCATAATACATCACATTTTGTGTATATTTCACAAAAGAGTCACTATTCTAGCTAGTTTTTGACATTTTATGCTGACTTATTTTTATAACAACACATATAATACCTAAATATTTGGAAAATATATTCCAATATCGTTGTTATAATGTCGTTACCTATATTTGACTAGAACATTAATTTACATGACAATGATCCAATTTTATATTTGATGGGTTATTTCTTTTTATTGAATAAACTTGTTGATTTTACTTGAAAAAAATTCAAATGATATGTTGTCTATTTAGATTCTCGTAATAATGTCCGACTTAATGTATACCATTAAGTGATTTCAAATTATTTATAACACGTGTGCCAGCACGGCACAGCACGGCACAACACGTTTATTCGTGTGATGTGCCCATGGGTTGTGCCGTGCCAAGCTTTTGACTAGTAAAGCACATCACGGCACATCATGTTTTAATCGTTGGCAAAGCACAGCACGGCACATGGCACGTGAAGCACGCGATTTCGTGTGCCGGGCTGTGCCGGGCCGGCACGTTTTACACCTCTAGCCGAGATAGTCAAGAAGAAAATGAAAATTTTCCATACTCTCAGAATGGTAGAGTTAATAATACGGGTGGTAAGATAGATACATATGACACTAATATTCCTTACACTAAACCGTTGAGTAAAAATAAGGCGAAAGCGCTGAAGAAAGGGAAAACAAAAATGAACGATCGAGATGAGCGATGGAAGAAATAGCTAGAGAACAACGGGAATTTAATATTCATTTCAAGGAATAGTTAAACATGAAGATTGCCATGAGAGAATATCAGTTTGAGTTGAGAGAAAGCCAGTTTGCGGAAAGACAAAAAGTAAAGGTTATGAAACTAGAAATGAAACGCGATGGGGAGGAAAGACTCTAGGCAGAGAAAACACGATAAGAACAATATCACATAATGATAATCGATGTATCTCAATATGATGACCAACAAAAAGAGTTTATCCAATCACTTAAGCATGACATAATGCGGAACAGGCTTAGAAGAAACCATTCTTGGTAGACTTCTAAATTATTCTTAGTTATGAATTTCCCCTTAGTCTTTAGTTTTAGGTTTAAATCAACTTTGTAATTTCAGTTTATTTTATTTTTAATTTATTAATTTCCCTTTAGTCTTTAGTTTTAGGTTTAAATAAACTTTGTAATTTTAGTTTTTTTTTTATCTTGAGTTTTAGTTTTAAATTATATTATGTTATCTGAATCTTGAATCAAAATATGTTGTTACCTTAATTTAATTATTTATTTATATTGATCTAACTTAAAGTCAACAAACATAAACACGTAATTTAACTCGGCACACGGAAAAGAAACAAACCTACATGAAATCCAAAGAAATAAAAATAAAAATAAAATATTTTAGAATTTAAATATAAGTTTACCATGACTTGTCAATCGTCTTCGTCTCCAAATTCATTCCATAAGTGATCGACTAAGTTATTGCGCAAGAGAAAATGCATTTCTTTATCGGCCATAACAACACGTGATTGTTCAACTAATCTTCTCTGTAGTTTTCAACTCCGATCTCTGCAAACTACTGCTGGTGGTGTTGGGCAGCGGGTGTCATAGTCATGCGGCCATGTACCTGGAATATGTTCATCCTTAACTATCATATTATGTAAAATAATACAAGTTTGCATGATATAAGCAAGATATTGTGGATTCCACATCCTGGCTGGTTGCTTGACTATTGCGAATTGTAGTTGCAATACTCCAAATGCTCTCTCCATTTCTTTACGGACTGCCTCCCGCATCATCCCAAAAAAAGTATTTTTTTTGTATCACCTCGCTTTATGGTTTTGACAATTGTTACAAGCTCTGGATAAATTCGATCACCTAGATAATATCCCATGCTATAATGATTGTTATTGACGGTAAAATTCACCTGTGGTGCTATTTCGTTCACAAGATCCCTAAAAATATAAGAATTGTTCATCACGTTGATATCATTGTGGGAACCCGGTATTCCAAAAAAGGCATGCCAAAACCAAATAGCATACAAGACCACTGCTTCTAACACGATACTCGGGTCGCCTTTATAACTTGTGTATGCCCCTGCATGCGCCGACGAATATTTATCCCAGTTCCAATGCATGCAATCTACACTTCCCAACATTCCTGAAAATCCCCTGGTTTTGTTCTCCTAAGTAACACTTCAACATCATCTGGGGTTGGTGAGCGCAAATATTTTTCCCGTATATATGCACAATTATCTTACAGAACTTACGAGTGGCTTGAAAGACAGTACTTTCACCAATACATATGTATTCCTCGATTGCATCGGCAACTCACCCGTAAGCCAACATTCTAATTGCTGATGTGATCTTCTGATGAGGTGTTAGTCCAAAAATCCCATAAGCATCTTTTTTTTGAACGAAATAAGAATTTTTGGAAACGACATCTGACAATTTTTGGTTGAATAATTCACGGCGCATTCTAAAACGTCTTCGAAATATTTCGGGAGGAAAAGTTGGACACTCAACAAAGTAATCATTCCAAAGTTGTATCACTCCGGCAATGTGATTTCTTTTAATTTGAATACGAGTTTGACATGGGTGATAATTTGTAACAACAAGAGCCATTGCAACTGCTCTGTTGTTAACGTTCAATGCAATAATATCATTGTCTGATGAAGATATCTCATTGTATGAATAAGAAGAAGAGGAGGACGAGGAAGAGGTAGAGGAAGATTGAATAATTTCTTCCCCGTTAAAATTATAGTTTTGCATTGATAGTGTTGATGGTGGTTTTTAGTTTAGGGCCAAAATCGTGAAACCCTATATTTAACATTGTGATCCTGCAAAGGAATGAAGGCCACTTGAAAGTAACGAGTGCTCAAACCTCTTTATTTACGCATGTGTTGAACAACTCAGTATATGTATATATGAAATTCATTCAGAATGGTGCACATAGTAGCAATCCCAAATATTCTGTGAATTCTATTTTATGCCAGCATTATTAATTAATGCATGATTTGCGATAGTTATGAAAATAGTTTCTAAAAATAAGAAGCAAGATGCGTTCTGGTGGTTAATAGATGTTTTATGTGAGTCTGGTGCAGGGTGATTTGAAATCCGAAGTAATGCGCAAATACACATACACGAATGGCTACATCTCTTATGGTAAGTGATAAATCTTTCATGGTTTAATGGTTATCTGCAACATTTCCTGCTAAGCCAATACACAATGTTATAATTTATTTAGCTCTTCCACTCTACATAAGGCAACTTTTCAATTCCTCCATTGTTATTCCCGAAAGCATGTTTCCCAAGGGAAAACTATATATGGTGCCATTTGATTACCTTAATTTGAATTATTGAACCTTTTTTTGGGTTTGTCACTTATAATATATATTTGATTTACTCCTTCACAGTTCCGATGACCCCAAGAACCTATAATACTCATCTGGAGTCGCTTCCCATCTAAAGGAGGTTACTCATAAGGAGGGGAAGGCGCGGATGACAAAGATTATGTCTCTTCAAGGAAGGGGCATTGAAGATATAAGAAAGAAGCAGAAGGCAGATGTTGGTATGGATGATGCTCTCAATCAAATGCGGGTGCTGCAAGCATGATTAGCGAGGTTGAAATCCAAGGAACAAAAACTACCGAGAAATAAGTTGCCGCCGCGCGGTGAGTTTATTAGAAATGATAAAAGAAGGTGCTCTTGGAGATGCCGAAGACATCTCTAGAACCATCTGGTAATCGAGATGGTGGGATTTCGCAAAAGGTTGGGATTCAAGGTGTGCTCTTGGAAAAAAACTACTTCAATCTAGATAAACTTCAAGTGCAAATACTTCGTTCGATTGTTTGTTTAGAAATATTTTATTATTTATAATGGCTCTGCAAGGAAAGTTGAGTGATCTATAAAAATGCTCCATTCAGAAAGAGTGATCTATGAATATTCAAACACAGTTAGGTTAATTAACTCCCGCCCTTTTTTCAAGCCATTATTTATATATATATATATACAGTAAAACCTCTGTATAAGAATATTTTGAGGACCACAAAAAAATATTCTAATATGGGGGTTATTCTTATATGGAGGTCTACCTTGGATAGGACGAAACAAAAAAATACATACATGTACTTCCGAAAATACATACATATGCATAGGAAACACAAAAATGTACCTATGTAAATATAGATAATTAATGAGGATTTTATTTATATAATTTACATAGGAAATCAATCCACATTAAAACTCAACTTTGACACCGTAAATTAACAAATGAAATCATATGAGTGACAGATATTTGTATTAAATAGTGCACAAAAAGCAAAGAATTCACTTTGAAGCAAAATGATCATGTAAAATGGTTATAAGAATCCCTTCATCTTAAACTTTGAAATATCACAAGGCCTATATTATTTATATTACACTGTCGATTATTCTTATATGGAGGTAGGTTCCTTAACACGGGACCAAAAAAAATTATGACTTATTCCAATATGGAGTTTATTCTTAAATATAACTGGCCCAAATCGGGACCAGAATTTTTAATTCTTATATGGAGTTTATTCCTATTCTTCCGGAGAGGTTTTAATGTATGGTGCGATCCACTATATACACCATAACACAGTATAACCATAGCAAGGATCATACGATATGAAAACCTTATCACACAAGAAGAACGTTAGTGCAATTTATAACTTTTATTTGGGATGACAAGATGATGCCTACTTCTGTAGATTCAAGTGGTTATTTGGTTGCGTATTTAGATGAAAATATTAGCTTCACAAAAGCGAACTTGGAAAATAAAAAAGAGATTGGAAGCTAAAAAGAACAGTGAAGTGAACTTGGAAAATAAAAAAGAGATTGGAAGATCAAAAGAACAAGGAATCCAGTTGTTAGACTTTGGTATTAAAGGAGAGACCAGTCTCTACAATTTCTACAAATAATAATAATTAAATAATTAAGGTAAGCTCCAATACTAACATTGTCCTAATAAACTAACTGAGTCATTGTTGACAATGAATGTTTCTTGACGACGTTTCTGGCAAATTTATGAGCACTTTAAGAGGCATGGATTGCAGAGAGAGGCTGGAAAGAATGACAAGATTAAGGTGCTATTTGACGGGTTTATCCTACATACTCCATAATTTAACCACACCAAATCAAAAATCCTAAGCATATATCGGGACGGGACGAGACTAAACGGACCCACGCCAAAATAAAAAATTCATCATAAGGGGGGGAGGCGAAGCCCCGCGACACCAAATCAAAAATGCACCAGGGCGGGGCGGGGCGAGGCGAAGCCGAGCCATACCAAATAAAATGCATCACAAAGGGACGAAAAAAAAACCTGCGACACCAAATTAAAAATGCACAACGGAGCGAAGTGATGCTACATCACACCACACCACACCACACCAAAAATATGGTTAAAAAGAAGAAAAAAATGATGTTGGATGGTTTAAAAAAATTGACGATGGATGGTTTTCCTATTCTCCCGGTGCGTAGCACGGGCACAAAATCTAGTAAAGGAAATATACACAAAAGGAAATAAAATCTAAAAAAATAATAAAATTTGGGTTTTGTTACTTACCTCTTTTGGTAGGCAATTCCACAATATAGAATATTACCTGCACAATAAAAACAAGAAAAATACCCAAGTAAAATTAAAGAAAATAAAATAAAATAAAACAAAAAAAAACAAAAACTAAACTAAAAAGAAAGAAAAAAATCTAAAACCTAACCTAAAGGCAAGTCCGCGTCGGCGACACCAATAACTGATGTAGTTTTAAAGTGTGGTAAGAAAGAGTATCGTTCGCTCAGACTTTCTTTAAAGATTTGATTTTAGACTTAATAATGAAAATACTAAAAATAAAATAGAGTAACTAGATAAAGAGAAATAGGTATAGGATTTCGGATTCCACTACTTCTAACGGTTGTAAATTCAATAATTATTTTCTCTAATCTACTCTCAAAACTACACAAGGCCATTTTGAACCCAATCTCATGCCTTGGAAAATTTATCGTTAATGAAATATCAATTCGACTCAAGTCGATAATCTAAGGCCTAATTTTCCTTCGCTTATTAAATATCGACCGCCGAAGACGATCCAAAACAATTATTATGAAGCATTAAAAGAAGAGAAAACTTTTAGACAATTAAAAACTAATTGGAGAGTAATAAATAAAAGAAAATTAAATATCAAAACTTACATGCTAGAAGTAGTTTCTTCCTCCACCCTAGCGGAGAAATTACTCCATTATTACAAAAGAGAAATTAAAATAATGAAATAAAAATTCTACTCTCCGGACCTCCTTCACTTCTTAACAATTACATATATATATAATATATAGGCTTCAAATGAACCCATCTGTCCTCTTTCAATTATTTTCACCACATCATCTTGGCCAATAAAAATATGCCATGTGCATAGTTCACCCAATATGAATCATCCACGTCATTCTTTTCAACCAATTCACTACTTCACGAGATACGCCTCCGCTCGTCACACGATCTCCTCATGGTGGACGTATTCACCTTTTCGGTAACATAAAATGAGCACCTAATCATATAAATATGGAAACATGAAAAGTTCGCTCCCTTGTTTGCATTTGCCTTCCACGTGCACCTTTGCACTTAGTTAATTAATCAAAATGGAAGTTTGTATCCCTTGTGGAAGCCCGTCTCTAGCACATGCACATTTGTGATCATGGAACATGTCACTGCGTACAATACAATCACTAACCATTCATTCCTTCTTTGGATTCACTTGAAATAACCATTAGGCCCATTTACTCCAAAGCCCCATATTCTTTGCGAATAAGTCCGGTTTTGGTCGTTCTCTTTGCCGGAGCCCATTTGATATTAGCGACTTGATTGGTTTTGAGTCGATTTCCCCACTCCATGTGATAGGTCCTTGCGTGCGTTGAGACAGCTGAGAGAGAAATTGGTGTTGGCATTCGATTTTCACCCAATTTTGTGTAGAATTTCGTATCTTGGCCATCGAGTTTTATTTCCTAAAAACTTCAAAAATAAACAAGAATTACAAAATAAAGAACTAAAAAAATATAGTTCGAATGACAAATATGTAAGATTTAAGCACTCATCAATCCCACTGTAGCAAGCAATGTTTGGAAAATAGCAAGAGGGATTTGTGCAATAGATGACAAATTAAAAAGAAGGGGAATGCAAATGGCATCTAAATGCTACATGTCTGGAACACAGGAAGAAAGTTTGGTGCACATTCTGTGGAGCTGTGATATGAGTAAAAGACTGTGGCTATGGATTGGATGTATCTTTAACTTTAGAAATCCAAGCTCTTTTCAAGATATACTTGATATGGCTATTCATAAAAGCTAAGTAATACAAGAATTGTGGATTGTGGTTGTTTTCTTAATCCTAAGAGAGATATGATTTTATATAAATAATCTGGTATATGAAGAAGAAGTGGAAAGTGAATCTATGATTAAAAGAAGAATCATTTTCTTAACTGGAGAAAGTGAGATAAGATTAAAAGGCTCAATGAAGAATGATGATTATGATCTGCAAATTTTAAGTTACTTTGGAATCAAATACAGGAAAACTCACATAACAAGGGTAACAAAAAATTTCTTTTTCCTACCAACAGCTCCTAAAATTCTAATATGTTGTGATGGTGCTTCCAAAGGAAACCCTGGAGTTGCAAGGTATGGTTTTGTTTCAAGAGACTTTGAAGGTAAAATGCTCATGGCAGTGGCTAGAGGAGTTGGCATTGCAAAAAATTTCATAGCAGAGATTCTGGCAGTGGTAAAAGATGGTGAATGGGCAGTGCAGAATAACCATTTGCAAATAATTTTCAGGTCTGATTCTAAAGCAGCTGTGTTAGCTTTTCAAAGTAGTAAATTGCCTTGGTTTATTGTATCAAGATGGAATAATGTAAGGGATTGCCTGCTGGAATATGAGATAGAACATACATACAGAGAAATAAACAATACATCAGACACTCTTGCAAAACAAGGAAGCACATTGGGAGATTGTAGTTCATTTGTTTTAGAGTCTCCCTTACAACCTTATTACAGGTTGTACTAATTTTGTTTTCAATCTCTGTGTAATGCCTTTTGGGGTAGTTTTGTAAACATTATTGTTCTAATAATAGCTAATAAATAAAATTTTGATTGAGCAAACAAAAGAAGAGAAGAAGTGGATCTGAGAAGTAAGAGACTGCTATTGGTGGAAAAATTCGAAGAAGGGGAAAAGCGTCATTTGAGGTGCAAGCGATGTTGGAAGCTCATCCGAGGATAAGGGGCAAGCAGTTGCTCATGACTTTAGGGCTACCACTTGGTGGCCTGTATTGTTTCGATGGGTGTCTTTAACAGTCTCACTGATTACTCAACCCAAAATTCAGACAAACAATCATTTGTCTCTTTATTTCATCCGAGGGGCGGTTGTTCCAGTATTCAAAGACGAGAGAGGAAGAGGCGCAGAATTTCAGAGATTCAAAGATGAAATTTGAGGTAGAGAAGCATACTGGTTGCAGATGAGGAAGAGGAGATGAAGAATTTGGTTTGCTGCTGCTGGTGGAAGAGATCATGAACACATAAAAGGGGATCTGAAACTGAAAAATCAATGGAGGTTGATGTGTTAAGTTGAGAGAAGGAATCGACAGTTTATGAAGAATTAACAGATGGGTGTGTTGAATTGCTGATTTGTGTTGATTATTACATGAAGTTGCAAGTGAAATTAGGGTTTGCAACTGTTGTTACTGATAAATTAAGAAGATGGTGGTTTGAGTGATAATGGGGGTGATCTAGCTACTGTTGATCGATGATTCAAAGGTTATTTCATATCTTTGTGCTGTGTTCAAGAATTAAGAGTTAGGGTTGAATTGCAGTGGTGGTGCTGTAAGGAGACATGGAAATGGTTATGAAGCTGCAGCTAGGAATGGTGAACTGAAGCTGGAGTGGTGCTGTTGGAAGGAGTATTACAGTAATAATGAAGCTGAAGTTGTGCTTTTTGAGTTGCAAAGTAGTTGCAGTGGACGTGTTGCAGGAAGAGCTGGGATGAACTGAAATTGATGCTGCAATGAAAGTGGGAAGAGATATGGCAGATACAATAGTGTTGATTGGGTTGCAGGAGCTGCAGTCAGATGGCAAGAATGGTTATGATTGAGATGGATTTGTTGATGGAAGTGGTGACTGCAAGCTGAACTGAATTGCATGTGATGGATTAGGATGCATATGGGACTGGGTTACATATGCTCATGGTGGTGATGTTGTGCTGGCTGTCAAGGGTTTGTGTTCATGTTTTGAAGCGAGACAGAGATGGAGCTGTTCGAGTGCAGTGATAATTCTGGTGGATGTTTAATTAGAATTCAAGCAGCTGAAGTGGTTTTGCAGTACAAGGAAGACTTGCATTTGCTTAGATGTATGCCTAGGATTTTACGGGCAAGTATGCAGTAAAGAAGATCTGAGAAGTTAGAAGACAGATTGAAGCTGCAGTTGGTGGTGGAACCGTGGAAGTGGTGATGGAAGAGATTGGTGCAGTACAATGAGGCAGAAAGAAATGCAGAATGAGTCCAGCTGAATAAAGAAAGGGATTAGCTGAGTTTTGAATGATATGGTGACATTGGTTGGTTGATGCTGTGTATGCCATTGTAAGTTGGAGCTGTGATGGCAAGATTGCAGAAGAGTAAAACTTAGCAAGGGGTGTTGGAGCTTGAAGTGTGAGCTTGCTAGATTGAATTGGGAGTGAGTTAATACTGCAGGTGCAGATGTTTGTGGTACCGTTGGCAGTTTGAACTCAAGATGGATGGAGTGGAGTTGTGATGCGCCACAATGGTGCAACACAGTGGTTATAGCGTAGGCCTGTACAAATTGACTTTGGCCTGACAACTAGCCCACTCAGCCGAGCCAGGCAACTAACTCATCTGACTCGGTGTGCTGGAACGAGTCGACACAATTTGACTCGATGACCTGACTTGTCTGACCGGCGACCGATTTGACTTTGCCCGTAACCTGAGATGACTTCCCGACAGGATTACGGCAAATTTCCGGCACTTTCACCAATTTTCTGGTGACTACTTTTGGGGGAGATTCTCACACGGGTTTTTTCTCACACTTGGGCTTGGTGGACATATTGGATATGGGCTTTTAAAGATACAACCTCCTTTTGGAAACAAGGAGAGCTATAGGAGAAGTTTTATACATCTTCTTTGGATATCACGTATTCTACTTGGAGCAATTGGAGGAGAGCCGCAACTTGCTACTAGGGTTTGCTTTGGTTTTATCTTTTTCATTTTATTATTATTATGTTGATGAACTCCATAGCTATGAGTAGCTAATTTTTAATATTATTGGTTAAGGATGTAGTTCGATTTCGAGAACTTGTGCTTGATTAATGCATTAGTTTTCTCTTTGTTTTCGTTCAAACTTCTACTATTTTTATAATTGCATGAATAATGTATTGCAATAGGATTTAGATGTTTGTTTAGTTAAGTGCCAATTAATTGAACTTGCATCATTTTCCATAGCTAATTGAGGGTTTTTCATCGAGCGATAACCCTAAATACAAGTAGCATGAAACTCCTTAACCAATATTCTCAACTCTTGATTATTTTCTACTATTTACTTTGCATTTATTTTTTTTAGTTTTTATTGCTTGCATAAAACCAGAAATCCCCTCAATTAGTTATTTAGGAAATTGAAAATATAATAACTACAATTTCCTTTATGTGGAAACGAACTCTTTCTTATTATATACTTTAAGAAAGTGAAATTATTTTTGACGCATACGACAGCGATCACTGAGCTTGATATGAAAATTACAGGAATAAAAGTTTCTAAAACAACACCTCCTACTTCCCATCTTTTTTTCGCTGACGATTGTTTTCTATTTTCAAAAACTCGAATACATGAAGCAGGAAATTTAATGGATATTCTTGACCTTTTTGGTGTTGTTTTTGGTCAGGTTATTAACCTTCAAAAATCTGGAATCTATCTGTCTCCTAAATTACATAATAAACATTGTAAAATCATTAATAAGATTTTAAAAGTTAAATAGATTGTTAAAAATGACAAATATTTGGGCACTCCTCTTTTCTTTAATAGAAATAAATTGGCTAGTTTTGAACCGCTTCTTAGTTAGTGTTATGCTGCTCTTCAGGGATCGAAGGCTAAGCTTCTCTCTTAGGCGGGAAGAACTATTCTTATTAAGTTTGTTGCTAGCGCTTATCCTAACTATCAAATGCAATGTTTTGCTTTCCATAAAGCTATCTTAGAAAGTGTTCGCAAAACACATAGGGAATTATGGTGGGACAAAAAGGATGCTACTAAAGGAATATATACAAAATCATGGGTTAGTATTTGCTCTAGTCTTGACTTTGGAGGCTTAGGAATTAGAAATCCCCATAAACAAAACATTTCTATGATTACTAAATTAGTCTGGTATTTGCTTAATAATCCTGATCATCTTTGGGTGAAAATTCTGTGTTAGAGCATAGGTCGGTTGAACTCACCAAGCGTTGGTATGTCAAGTTTGGATGTCATATTTTAGTATCAAAACTCATCTAGAGTCGCTTGATTAAATACTAGAGTCAAATTCGTTTAGGTTAGACTAGAAAGTCTAGGAATGTTGAGACATACAAGTATTACTTCGAAGACCCGAAGAATGAGAAGAAGTAACGACTAAAACGAGGACATCATCCTTCCACTTGAGGTTAGTAATATTGACTTGACTTGTTCCATTCCTAACGTATCTTTCAAGTCGTATTATATTGAAAACATAACATGTGAAGTTGTAGATACATAATACTCTAGTGGTTAGACTTGGTCATATCATTATGATCAAAGTGTCAAGGAAATATATTACGAAGTATAAACGCTTATTTTTGGAACTTAATACAAATACGACATCGACATAATCTTTGTATTTAGTTACTTGATTATGTGTAAGTTATAGGTGTTGATTTCATCCTCGGAAAAGAAATTTTTATAACATTTTCTTAATTGAAGGAAATCATGATTGGTCTGGTTCTGTATTGAATATCTTTTGAATGACCAATACAAGATGACAAGGTTGAACCTATCGTAACTTATGTTGAGAATTGAGGTAAAACGGCCATAGCCTATAGGATGTAGCAAGTTGTAATCGGTCACAATATGCTTAATGGAGCAAGGTGTAACCGGTCACAAGCTATATTGGGATGTTAGTTGTAATCGGCCACAAGATACTTTTGGAAGCAAGGTGTAACCGATCACAAGCTAACTCGGGAAGTAAGGTGTAACCAATCACAAGCTACCTTCGGGAAGCATGGTGTAATCACAACCTACTCTGTGAAGCATGGTGTAACCGGTCACAACCTAGCTTGGTAAGCATGGTATAACCAGTCACAACTTACATTGTGAGTCATGGTATAACCGATCCCAAGGAGCAAAACTGAGTTTCCAATATTCACATATCTCTTTATGTTTTGTGTGAAGCTTGGAATTAGGTTTTCATGAGAAACTTATAGATATCAACATTATTTGAACATGTACATAACTCTTATCATTAATTGTTCAAAGATATTCTTCGATGCTCAAGCTGATCCCATACAGAAATATTGAAAATCATTTAATTATGATTTTAATAATATATGTTTTAATTATCAGCAATTAAAACATATCCCCTAGAAAATATTATTAGTTAATGTGCTATACTAATACTAATAATAGAAGTTTTCTATAAGGGATTTCAGAAATATGGTTTGGAATTTAAGTAGAAATAGGAAAACAAAATTAGGTACTTTAATGTTAATATCTTGAGAATATTTTCGGTTTTGGAATTTCCTTGTTGTCCAAACAACCTTGGTCGATAAATAGTTGAGTTTGAATTTCTAGAAAACTATCATAAGAGCCAGGCAAACTTCATTCTTGTTGTTTCTGGTGGAGCCGTCTACCCGAAGAGGAAAGTACCCTAATTAGGCGAAATCTCTTACGACTGCTCGTTTAAAGACTTATGCGGGATCAATAAGCTCCACGAGTACCGTAGGTGGGAAACTAGATAATTGCATTTTTATTTTTATTTTCAATTATTGATTTGATTGACTAACAATTGTTGAAACTTTGATCTCACCTAGTTTGTTTATTCTTTAGAACCTTCTCTTCTGATATAAGGCTCACTCAAACTAGATCAAAGTATCGATGGGATCTTTAAAACCATTTTAGGATCTAAAGACATCTTGTGATAATATATTGTTAACAGACTTTGTTCTGTGTGTTATTGATCACAAGAGGATTCAAGTTGTGTTGTACAGGTCATCGAAGAAGAGTTTCTTATTAGTTTTCGTATATTGTGGATTTAGTGCACAAACCTTGATCGGCTGGGATCCAACTAGAATCATGTTTATCTTTGATAGACTTGATTGTCTAGTTGCGTGAGACCGGCATCACTTTATACATACTCTTTGAGTTCTATATCGATTGATTTCAAATCTAAATATTGGTTATTTCGGTAATCAATGTATTTATCTAGCCAGACAAAGGAGATTGAATAGAATGGTTACCAAATAGCTTTATCCTTTATTGTTTAGAATACTATCAAAGGATATGTGATTCACATGCGTGACTCCAGAAGTCGAAGGTGCATGGATACTGAGGAAACTAAGTAGCTATGGGTAGTCTACTTAGTCTCAACTATACGAAGTTGGTATTATATTTTGTATAATGGCTTAATTATGAGAGTATTCAAAACTAGACTAGGTCCCAAGGTTTATCCTGCATTTGCGGTTTCCTCGTTAACAAAATCTTGATGTGTTATTTACTTTATTTCCACATTATAATTGTTATTATAAATTACACACGTACGTTAATCCTAGTCACTTGATATTGATCCTATAGTGTTTCGGTTTTATACCGTACCTATTATCAAGTGAACACTTTGTTGTTGTATTATCTTGATCTTGTATCCATAGACGATCACACAAAGTGTATACCATAGTTGTTGTATTTTCTCGACTTTGTCCATAGATAATCACACTTGGTATCGGACTTATAGATTCATATTTAAAAGATTGTGGTGTATTTGGGTACCCCTCGTCTTTTCATTCTGCATCATAAATATTTTCCTAAAACTAATCCTCTGTTTCATTCTAGAAAATATAATATCTTCCGGATTTGGAGAAGTATACAGGAAGGTTTAGCTATTATTGGTACTGATTATGAGTGGAAGGTTAACCGTGGTTCTCAAGTTAGTATATGGTCTGACTTTTGGCTATCAAACCAAGAATCTAAACTTACACCCTGTCTATTTTATAATGACACTCCCCAAACTGTTAACCAATTGACTAATGGTCGGGGAAATTGGAATGATAAAATTTATCGATTCTTCTATGCATGGAAATCTACTACTTCTGGGGAGTGCACCACTAAATTAGTACTGTATCATTTCCTTTCAAATATTAATATTAATAATGCTGAAAAACGCTTATGGAAATCGCTTTAGAAAATTGATTGTATCCCTAGAATTACGATGTTCAGTTGGAAATTAGTCTCTAGAGTCTTGCCCTTAGGAAAAAGGTTAGTTCAATAAAATAAACATGCTTATCCTTATTGTAGTCTATGTTCTGATAGTCAACTAGAAGATGAAAACTACTTATTTTTTAACTGCAGATTTACTAGACACACTCGTTATGCTATTTCCCCTAAGAATATAACTAATATGAATTATTGTGATGATATTAAGAATTGATTTTATTTTTGCATGACTGATGATGTTCTTAAAAAAGAAAATTCTAAAATTGTTTTCACTCTTTGGCCAATATGGAATCATGTTGTTTTTAATCATGTTATTCATGTAGAATGTATATGTATGTACAGTCCGTTTGTATGTTCAAGTCCATGTACTTAGAGTCCATTATGCCTTGTACTCGTATACAACACTATAAATATATGCCTCATAAACCTAATAAGGTTAAGATAGCTTTCATAATCGTTCAATTCATAATCATATATTTTTTGATTTCCAAAATCCAAAAAGAGTTTATGAGAATTCCCAAAAGCAAACCAATTCAAGTTACTAGAACTTTAAGTGAATTCCTGGACTTGGAAAATCAGGAGAATATGATTGGACTGTCAGTTTTGATGCTTCTTATAAAGACATTAATCATTCAATGGGTTTTGCCATTGCTATTAACAACATTTTAGGAGACTACTTTGAGTTTTGAGCAGGTTCAGGATGGGCAGCCAGCCCCTTAGATGTTGAAGCCAAAGCACTTCTGCAAGCTCTCAAATGGTTATAGGAGGTGAATCTGGAGTCCCATTGTATTTTCAATGACTGCAGAAATTTAGTTTCTGTTGTATTTGGAGACAACTCTTATGAACCACACTGGAGAGAACAAAATAATATCAAGAAGTGCATTTCTATGTTTAGTTATGTTATTATGTGTATTAAGTTTAAGAATAGAACTTTACTATTTTCACTAGATAAGTTAGTTAAAGAAGCAAGATCTTCATGTGTCTCATGTTTTGCGACTGAATCTTTAGTTTGTGAGGCGAGAACACTGTTTTTTGATAAACTCAGAAGGAACTCGTTTCCTATCTTAAATTCTATAATATTGGCTTCTTCTTAATGTATCCGCGTTAGCTATCAAAATAATAAATATATCATTTCAAAAGTTCCCAAAACAATAAGAGAACTAAAAATTTAAATATATAAGAAAACCGACATGAAATACAAATCATCTAGGCAGTCGTGCTGTCATCACAATGTGAACTATTATTTTTCCTTATTTTTACTTTTACTAATTAATATAGTGTGCATTATAAGTGGCTTAAAATATTTGGTCCTAATATAATGTAAACGATTTCTTAAAATATAAAAAACATTATCAATCAATAAAAACATAACAAAAATAAATAAAAATACATGGACAGTGCGCAGAAAATGGAATCCTTGGCATTAATTATCCACATCACATCACTTTAATTTTATTGTTTTTTAGCAAATTGAATATGAGTCTACTCCAATATCCAGATCAGACCTCAACCTAATTCCTAAAATCCAAATAATTTCTGAAAAATTATTTGTTTTAGGCATTCAAGAAATATACTTATAATGGATATGGTATAGCATAGACGGGTTAAACATTTTCCAGAAAAATTAAATGTGACATATTAAATCGCGTACAACTACTCGAATATGGTTTGATCTTTGGGTCCAGGCGGACCTCTAAACTCATTTAAGTAATCTGACCCTAACCGTCTATAAATCTTTCACATCCTCTTTGAGTTGGGACAACTAATGTTCTCATCATGTTCCATATTAAGATCTCTGGGTGTACTTGTGGATTCACTCAAGCAAGACCATCTAATGGAAACACAACCTTTATGGGTTTAATCTACCAAAAATATCAATGTTTTTGTATCTATCTAAACCTCTCCATAGGAACAAGACCCACTATAGTGATTATTAGAAGTCCCAGAGTTAGTATATTCATTTGGAACTTAGCTTTTAAAATGTTATCAACATCGACTCTTCTGGATACCTTTGTCCTCACCTTGAACACCCTTTGCCAAGTATGTACATTTGAGGCCCCGAAACTGAGCATCCCCCTTTCCCATTTTTCTCATTCTCCCGAAAATTTAGTTAGTTTTCTCTTTACAACACTTCACTGTAACTCTTTAATTTAATTCTAAGATAAATGGACTTGGAGATTGATTTCCTTCCCAAACCACACTAACCTTCAACCCTTTGCTATCATCATATGGTATATATGGAAATATCGTTGTTCCATCCATTTTGACAGAACCATTCCATGCCCTTTCCCGTTGATCTCTAACTCCCCATCTGATATTCATTCTTCAGCCCCTCTACACAATCTCACCCTCGATGACTCCAAATACATTTGTCCATAAATTAACTAATACCCATCTTCTGGAAAAAATTGGCTACTTAATATTGACGTATCATTTCAAAAGGATGATAACAATTACATGGATATCACAACCATCATATTTCCGTTTGATTATAGTGCCTACATAGATTCCTTCGCCTTGCATACAGAACCACTAACCATTTAATACGCGCTTCGCTGGTTGTGGGATAATTTTTTTTATCCAAAGCCAAAATTTTCTCCAACTGTAGATGACTATTAGATAAATTTTATAACACAAACATATAATATCGTCCTGCAAATTAAATCGGTGGTGACACAGTGCATAAATCTCGTTATAATTCTCTCTCATGCTACATATATACTCATATCCCGAAAATGTAAATTATGATGCAAGCTTGACACTTTAGCAAAAGAAGTCTACGATAAGTCATTATTCCCCGATTATCAAGAATCTCTTACATCGAGTTCACACTATTACAAAGATTCAATACGGGAAAAACCCAATTTTGTTAATTATTTTTAATTTAATTATTAGTAGTCGACATTCCCATTAACCAAAAAAAAGTTAATTCTTAACATCGTTGGAAGCCATTGTTAAAAATTATAATTCCCTAGTACTTCGCAGCGACAAATTTTTCTACCTCCACTTATTTTCCTTAGGTTTCTTTCTTATTTGCGTATTGCATCATTACAGATCCTTGGTTATTCATCTAGAACCTACTGTTTTTCTAATTGGGTTTACGATACCTAAATCTTGGATTTAGATAGGAGCCCTGGGGTGAGGAAAATGGCCAAGGAAAAAGGTAAAGGTAGGAATATGTAGCAACTTCCCTCTTATAAGAGTAGTACTAAGATGGGTGACCTCTTGGGAAGTCCTCGTGTTGGTTGCCTTTATTAAGAAACAAAAAAAAATCTCTCCACTAACACAGCCTCTCCCACTCCTCTAAAATAACCAGATAAACGGAAAAATAAATAGCTTGAACCCATCTTCTCGGATCAGCCTCTCTAATCTCTTTTATTTTTGCTCCTTTAGAACTAGGTTTAGCTATTTGCATCTTAATTACTTTACTGTATTTTCGTTTTTCAATTTTAGATTTGGGATTTTTTCAGATTGGGTGTCTGTCTGTTTGATTTCTCTGCTGAAAATTCTTTCTTGCTAATTATTGTTTGAAGTGATGATGATTCCAGTCAAGGGTTGTGTTTCTTTTTATATTAGAAGGACTTCTTTAACTTTGATTGAAACAACAACAACAACAAAAACAAAGTTAGCAACATCATCAACAACACAATGGGCGACTTCATCAATAACAACAACAAAACTAAACAAGATTCTTCTTCCGATTCAGGTCAATTCACTAAGACTCTGACCGTTTTCGACCGTTTCGAATGACCGATGTTACCCATGTTACTCTTGTTACCCGAAAGACCGATGTTACTCTTGTTACCTCTATTTACATGTTAAAAAACCTGGGTTTGAAAACCCCTGGTTGGATCTTTTTAAGATCCCATCACAGCAATCCTGCGGTGATGCAGATATGTTTTGGTCAAAACATATTTGCCCTTTTAGTCTAGATCTGATACTGTTATTGACTTATTGTCCTTGTTGTCACTTGGAACAGTTCATGGATGAACCTCTTGAATCTGTCAAGAATTGGTGGAGTAGTAATATCTTTGATGCTTGTTGTATGATCTGTGAACCCTTTTGTAGTTGTAGATTTTAAATCGGCTTTATTAAGAACTCTATTATTGGGGCTGTAGTGGGGTGAGTTTTTGGGGGCTAAAATGCTATGTGTAAGCAAAAAATGGATAGGGGGACTCAAGGTATATGCAAAAGTAAAAAACCTTACTAAATTTCACCATTCATTAAAATAATAATCTTAAATCTTAAATCCTAAATCTATAATCTTCTCCTTCTCCTCTCATTTACAAATCATGGTGATCATGATGAAGATCATTAAAAAAAAACTAAATCTATTATCCTCTCTGCATCCTTGTTTTCTCATTCATAAATTGTGATAAAGATGATGATCATAGTTTCATCACGATAAGAGCGAATGAGTGATGATCATAAAGAAAACCTAAAATTATTATCTTCTCTTTCTCCTTCTCATTCATAGATCATAATAAAGATAGTAATCATCATAAAAAGAAAAAACTAAGAAAACCCACCATTTATTTTTGCTTTTAAATGGTTAAAAAATATGATTATATGAATTTCGGGTAAAAAAAGAAGTTTCTGAATGTGTTTACGGATGGGAATTCTTAGATTCCCAGCCGAAAGTAAATGTTTCGGCTTGGTTATCCCACGTCCCAACCGAAATTAGTTTTTTGATTTTTTTTTTGATTTCCAGAATCAGTTACGTCTAGGAAAACCCAGCCTTAACTGGTTCTAAAAACAAAAATATTAGAAAAATGATTTCATCTAGGAGTTCTTTATTTCCACTCCGTAAATAAAAAATACGACTTGGAACACCATCATTTCCCAACCGTTTTTGTGTTCTACGGTTGGGTCGACAAATTATCCCAGCCGTAACTACAATTACGACTAGGTTTTCTCAGCCGTAACTGGTTCTGAAAACCAAAAAACAAATCGGAAAATCTTTCGGTTTGGAAAACCAAGCCGAAATATAGACTCTCGGTTGGGTCGATAAACTATCCCAACCATAATCTTGATTCACGATTGGGTATCTAAGAACTCCCAGCCGTAAACATCTTCAGAAACTTTTTTTTTTACCCGAAATTCATCGAATTGGATTTTTATAACCATTTAAAACAAAAATAAATGATGAGTTTTCTTAATTTTTTCTTTTTATGATGATTATCATTTTTATCATGATCTTTGAATGAGAAAGAGAAAGAGAATGAGAAAAAAGTAGTTTTCGGTTTTCTTTATGATCATTATCATCCTCATCATGATGAAATTATGCTCATCATCTTCATCAAAATTTATGAATGAGAAGAGAATGATGAGAGAAGATAATAGATTTTTAGTTTTTTTTTATGATCTTTATCATGATGAAATCATGATCATCATCTTCATTATGATTTGTCAATGAAAAGAGAATGAGAAGATTATAGATTTTGGATTTTTTTTCTCTTATGAACAGTGAAATATAGGTAAGGGTATAATAGACATTAGGATTATGATGTGATAAGGGATAGATTCATTTACTATTTCATGACTCTAAAAAGCCCCCAAAAGACTATTGACTTCAAAGCCCCAATAATAGAGTTCTTTATTAATGTAACTCGAATTTACGAAGAAAAAAAAAGTAGGAAATACCATTAGGTCCTATGAATAATATATTAGAGAGAATCTAGTCCATTTGACCCAGTCAAATGTCTGTTTGGTCTTATTTGGTAATATAAATTATAGTTTGGTCCTAAAAATTATTATTTGGTCCTAGGTTGATGTCATGGATGATGTAAATGTCACCTTGTAGTGGCAGAAATACCCTTTTGGATAAGACCATATATATAGTCAAAAGGTAAGAGAGAAAAATCATTTCTCAGATCTACTTTCTCTCTCCTCTAGATTTTTCTCCTTTTCTCTTCCTGCTCCAACGATTTCTAGGGTTTTTTTCTTTCTGCTGCTGCAATTACGATGAAGACGAGAAGAATAACGAACCGATGTTGCTGTTGATTTACAGAGTTCATTCTGTTGATGATGTTCTTGATTACGATCTTGATTTTGAGGAATTATTTCTGCTTTTTGTTTGATTACTATCTTGTTTTTAAATGTTTTGTCTCTGCTGATGATGACGATGATGATGAAGAAGAAGATCTGATGTTGCTGTTGATGATGAAGACGATGAAGTTCATCAAAAAACGACCAAAATCTGTTGCTGCTGCTGTTGACGATGAAGAAGATGAAGATCTGTTGTTTGTTGCTGCTGTTGACAATGAAGACGACGATGAACCTGATCTATTTGATGATGACGACGACGATCTGTTTTGAAGACGACGACGACGACGATCTGTTTTGAAGATCTTGTTGGTGAAGATGAACTCGTGTTTTGTTGTTGAAGACGACGAATATGATGCTGCTGCAGTTCATTCCATAAATGAACTCTGTGTTTTTTTTTAGGTTTTTATATGGAGTTCATTTCTCGGAATGAACTCTGTGTTTTTAGGTTTTTATATGGAGTTCATTTCTCGGAATGAACTCTGTTTTTTTAGGTTTTTATATGGAGTTCATTTCTCGGAATGAACTCTGTTTTTTTTAGGTTTTTATATGGAGTTCATTTCTCGGAATGAACTCTGTTTTTTTAGGCTTTTATATGGAGTTCATTTCTGGAATGAACTCTTTTTTTTTAGGTTTTTATATGGAGTTCATTTCTAGGAATGAACTCTGTTTTTTTAGGTGATTTTTGAAAAAATAAGTAGAAATTAACAAGAGTTCATTTTGAAAAATGAACTACTACAAAAAAACACACGGAAGGGTATTTTTGTCCATTTAAATATTTTTAAATAATTATGGACCAAACAGTAAAGGCGTTAGACCAAAGGACTAAACAAACATGGGCCCATCTAAAAAAGGACCAAACGATATTTTTCAACTTCCCTCGTAGAGGCATATGTACGGCTGTGAATTTTCGTCATGTCAGAATTTTCTTAGGCTTCTCTTAAATATAGCCCACACATTTATTAACCATAACCCAAAAAGTTTAAGTTAAAATGAAAAGTCAAAAGTTAAAATGAAAAACCAAACAAGTTTTAATTTTGGCATTAATTTTTCATTAACAATTAAACTTGAATCCCTCTTACTCAAAATCAAAATAAACCCTAACTTTTTTCCTTGATCATACTTAAAATTAATTATCATTGTTCTTTAGAATTCTCACAAATTAAAAAATTGTTATAAACCCTAATTCTTATTCCCCCAAAACAAAATAAACGTTAACTTTATTTTTTTTCTAAAATAATTTTTTCTTAATCATGATTACATTAAAATTGATCTAGTTTATATTCTAATTGTCCTCTTAAAAAAATTCCACAAAAACATCCATACTAAGGTTTTGTTCTTTTCCACCATTCTCCTAGAACTCCATAAACATAATCTATATAACAAAATCTCTAAGATGATGTATTTTTGTTCTCAATCATGATTACACTAAAATTGATTGAGGGTATTGATTCTTATTCAATCAAGAACAACCATTCTTGTTGTTGTTGTTGTTGATGATGTTGATTTAGGGATTTTAATGATTATCTTATTAATTTGGGCTATACATAAAAATTATATATAATTTTGTGGGCTATGTAGAATGATTATAAAGGTCAGTTTGGTTAGCATAAGCACTTATTGGATGGGCTATGATTAATAAATGTGTGGGCTACATTTAAGAGAAGCCTTTTCTAATCGGTCCAGTGCGCTCACAGGACAAAAGGGGTTGAGGATACAATCCTATGAATTTTCTAATAGATCGCACGTGTAATTAATACATGTAATATCTCCTTAGGAAAATCATGAAATATAGCCGTTGAGGATACATCCCATAGAGGCTCTTAAGCGTCCGTTATGTTGACTGCTAACATACACCCAACCTACTGTTCAAAATTTCTGACCGTTGCAACCTTAACGTTAATAATCTACTCTCACTCAAAATACCCCCAAAATACATTCCAAGAAATCAGACCGTTTTTTTTTCACTCCCCCTTCCTCTCTCAATCTCTCTCTAACAAAACTAGAAGACGAACAAAATCGATTGATTATCAAATTGAAGAAGAAGAAGAAAAAGAATCAATGGCTATAAACGATTGTTCGTTGGTGATAGATGAGATTTACGAATTTTCAGCGCCTAAATTCTTCGATTTCATTAACGGCGAGTATGAAGCAGATGTGCGTTTGGCAGAGATGTGGTTTGAGACTGCTTTAAGCTATGCTCCTTCACGTATGATTCTTCTTCTTCGTTTTCTCTTGTTTAATTTGGATTTGATTAGATCTAATTTTCTTGTGAGACTCTAGGGTTTTCATAACAAAATCCGATTTGGAACAATAACTGTAAATATTTTAGGGTTTTAAGTGAAATTGGGGATTATTCTTTGAATCTGGAATTCGTTAGGGATTTTGATTTGTATGTGTTTGTTAATGCAGCTTTTATGCCAAGAATTAAAACTGGTCGATCTGATACGATTCAAGTTGGTCTTTGTGATTTCAGTAACGCGGAGGATCTCACCAAGGTAAAATCGATTTCTAAATTCTGTTTAAGTTACATATATTTTGTAGTTTGGAAACCTTTAATAGTTACTGTTATTCATTTCTTTATCTTGTCAATTAGGTTGATGGAAAATCAGATCATACGAATGGATCAACTCTGAAAGAAGAAACAAAAGCGGTTCTTAAAGAGGAAGATTCTACCAGGTTTGTTAATTAGTTTGTGTATGAGAACATGAAATTATTTGATTTTATATTTTACGAGGAAAACCTAATTTTATTGTATTCATCAAATTCAGGGTTCAGTCTAAACCTACATCCACGGAACCTAGCAAAGAGGAAGAAGACCATACTACAAAAGAAGAAATTAGGGTTGATTCCATGAAAGAAAGGTATGCTTAAAATTATGCTTTCTGACTAGGTTTGCCTGAAAACTACTTCTTACAGCGAAAGATGTAAAATGTGAAAATCAATCTCTTTCTAATTGCAGTATTTCATCTGGAAAAGGAAGTGAATATACTTACACTACTGCTTCGAGTAGTAGCTTACAAGGTAGAATTTCTGGTAGTTGAATTGACAATGTGCGAATTCCTTGAGTTTTTCTGCCTTGCATCAAAAACATCTTAACATTATTCACTTTCTTACTTTGTTATGCAAACAGGAACAGATGCTTGTACACCTAAGCCACAGTCAATTTCTAAGAAACAGGATTCACTTCCTACAGTTTCAAAGAATCAGCAAGCAGCTAAAAGGATAGCAAGTTTGGTCCGAAACCCCTCCGCTCTAAGGCCGAAAAATAAGTCTCAGTCATCCCAAGCTAAAGGAGTAAAACCAACAGAATCTCAGGTTATAGGACTGAAGCCAATAAGTGCAAGGTAGTGTGCTGCTTTCTTGTATGTATTTGTAATTTTATAGTTTATGTGGAAGATGTGTATTGATTTTTTGATTGTGTTTCGATTTTAATCCTTGTAGTGGTAAGACCTTGAGGAGCACAACCATAGCTTCAGAATTTGTACAAGAAAACCAGGCAATCAAGCGACAGAAGCTTGACGAGGGTAGATCTAGACAGGTGCATAATGTAAACTTAGATCACAGTTCTCATTTCAGTTTTGTTGCAGTATGTGGCAAGTGTATTTAACTCAAAATTTTGTTTCAGATTTTAAATGTTGTTCCCCATAACTTACCTCACAAATCAAAGCCGGGTTTAGGCAGTAGTCGAAGCAGTTTATATTCCTCGGCTACCACCAAAACAACACGCAAAGAGGATAGAAAGGTTTACTTTTAAACCAGTTTGCTAAACTGTAAGAATATTCATGATATAATTTTTCGTTTTGACTTATTAAAAATCTCTGTTCTTTTAGGTCTATGTTAGGGAACCATCAGCTCCTTTCGTTTCAACAGCGGAGTTAGTTAAGAGATTCCAATCTAACACAAGGGATACATGGCCGCATTTCAAGAATAGTTCTGTGTCACATGTAAGCAGTCGATTCCTACAATTTTTTATAATCAATTTATATCAATTAGAACTTATTTTGAAATATCTGCTGGTCGTTTTGCTTTAATCCAGGATGATGCAGCTTCACTTCTTCAGAAGAAGCAGCCTAAACTCACTCTGACCAGGCCCATAGGACCTGACTTTGAAACAGCTAACCGCGTTCGCTCTTACAAAGTGAAAAGCTCAGCTGAGCTTGAGGAAGAGATGATGGCGAATATCCCAAAATTCAAGGCCCGACCTGTAAACAAGAAGATCCTGGAAGCTCCTACTTTACCAGCATTACCAAGAAGTACCCCTCATCTACCAGAGTTTCAGGTACATCTTTGTTTGAAGTTGATGGTGAAGAGCTAGATTATATGGTTCCTTGTACTAACGAGACACTGTTGATTTATTCAGGAGTTTCATTTGAAAACATCAGAGAGGGCTAATCAACATGTTGAAACTTCAACAGTTGTATCATCAACTGAATCTTCACATCAGGTGGGCTAGCCTTCTAGTTCTTACTCGTCTCTCGTTGTTCAATTGCTGTTATTTAGGTCTCCGACTGTAGAAAATGTTTTGATGTTTATCAGCAGAACCAGTGGAATCCCCACAAGCTTACAGAACCTCGGACTCCTCGTCTCGAAACAATGTTACGCGCGCGCCCTCCTAAGTAAGTATTATAGGGTTGATGGTGTATGCTGCTGGTAGTATTAAAGCTGTTTGAATGTTGATAATGGCTGGCTGGCTGTTATTAAACAAATAAATAAATTTAAATCACCCTACGTTGCTCAGTTTTGCCTTTTACTATTACAGAGTCAAGACTTCTCAGGAATTAGAGCAAGAGGAGTTGGAAAAGATTCCAAAATTCAAGGCTAGGCCACTGAATAAAAAGGTCAGTTTACTTTCCTTAGTTTTTGACGCCATATTTGAGGTTGAGATATTATTCCTAGTATTAACGAGTTTAAGTATTTTCTTACCAGATTTTTGAGAGCAAAGGTGGCTTGGGTATTTACTGTAACTCAAAACGTCAGGTGACGAAGCCTCAAGAGTTCCACTTTGCAACTGATGAAAGGATTCCTCCTGCAAGAACAGTTTTTGAGTTGTTTGACAAGGTACAAACAACATAATCACTTTGCTCTCTTCTTTTCTGAATATCTATCTATAACTGGATATTCATTACCTAAAATGTGGAGTATTTATTCTATTACAGCTTTCATTGAACTCAGAAGACCAACGCAATGAGCAGCCACTTCCAAGGCTCACAACACCAAACCCATTTCATCTCCACACAGAGGTACACACTGAACCCTTTTTTTCTCTTCAATTCCCTCCTTGATTTTAAGTGAAAAAATATATGTACTCAGAGCTTATTAACAGTTGACTAATACACCATTGAATATCACATTAGGAGCGTGGAGCAGAAAAGGAGAAAAAGTTTGTGGTTGAAATTTTGCAGAAGCAGTATGAAGAAGAAAGAGCGAGGATTCCCAAGGCTACTCCATACCCATATACCACAGACTACCCAGTGGTAAAGGATCGGTTGCCAGTTTCTTGTACACAGTTTTAGATTGTATTTTTCTTTTTTATTTAGGACTTTTTTTTAATGCAGATTCCACCAAAACCCGAACCAAAACATTGTACCAAACCTGAGCCTTTCCAATTGGAAAGTCTAACTAGACATGAAGAGGAACTGCAAAGAGAAATGGAACAGAGGAGGAGAATGGAGGAAGAAGAAGCACAAATGAGGATCTTTAAGGCGCAACCAATCCTGAAAGAGTAAGCTGAACAAAACTAATTGATTTCATGTAAATGACATTCGCATACGAGCGATATAAGTTGGGAATTAATGCCATCTAATGTGCTTTGCAGGGATCCCATTCCAGTTCCTGAGAAGGAAAGGAAGCCTCTAACACAAGTTCAAGAGTTTCAACTCCATGTCGATCATCGTGCTGTCAATAGAGCTGAATTTGACAAAAAGGTAATTGATGATTTAATGCACATATTCAATTACATGTACAATGTCTGAGTTTATCATCTATACATAGAACTTAGAAGTCTGTAATTCTGTTACATTGCAGATCAAGGAGAAAGAAACTGAATATAAGAGATACCGAGAAGAGTCTGAATCTGCTAAACTGGTAATTAGAAGAGACTTGTTACTTCTCATTTTGTGCTATTGGTTTCTAAGTATAAAACTTGCTTGTATTTTTTTTTTGTTTTCTTCTCATTTTCCTTTATTGGTTACTTCAGTTTTGCTTAGTATAAAACTTGATTGTATTCTGTTTTCCTGCAGATGGAAGAAGAAAAGGCTCTGAAACAGATGAGAAGAACAATGGTTCCTCATGCAAGACCACTTCCTAAGTTCGATAATCCCTTCCTCCCACAGAAGTAAGCTCTATTCTATTTTGAAATCCCTGTTTCACCATCATGAATGATATACTCTCCTTCCATTAAGTTAAATTGATTAACTGATTGGTTTTATGATGCAAATTACTAATACAGGTCGTCTAAAGAAACTACAAAAGCAAAATCTCCCAACCTGAGAGTGGTTCATAGAATTAAAGAAAAGAGGAGAGCCATTGCTACTGCCACCAGTGCTGCTGCTTCGAACATGAGATGATTACTTTTCTGCCTGTTTTTGTATAATTTGTTCAAGGTAATCTTGAACCCTTTCTCATGTAATTGTTTCTTCTATATGGAATGAAGTGTGTGTTTGTATTCATTCATTCTTCAAGTATGTAAGGGATATAAAAGAAATCAAAGCAAAACCTTGTTGGAGTAAAGTTCCCGTCTATATTTGCAGTTGGTCTTCGGCCTGATAGTAGTACTGTTAAAGTAAAATTCCCGTCTTCCATTAAGTTAAATTGATTAACTGATTGGTTTTATGATGCAAATTACTAATACAGGTCGTCTAAAGAAACTACAAAATTAGAGTGGTTCATAGAATTAAAGAAAAGAGGAGAGCCATTGCTACTGCCACCAGTGCTGCTGCTTCGAACATGAGATGATTACTTTTCTGCCTGTTTTTGTATAATTTGTTCAAGGTAATCTTGAACCCTTTCTCATGTAATTGTTTCTTCTATATGGAATGAAGTGTGTGTTTGTATTCATTCATTCTTCAAGTATGTAAGGGATATAAAAGAAATCAAAGCAAAACCTTGTTGGAGTAAAGTTCCCGTCTATATTTGCAGTTGGTCTTCGGCCTGATAGTAGTACTGTTAAAGTAAAATTCCCGTCTATATTTGCAGTTGGTCTTCGGCCTGATAGTAGTACTGTTGGAGAAAAATTCTCGTTTATTTTTGCAGTAGTCTTTGATATTAGTTATTTCAAAAAATTAAAGAAAAGAGGAGAGCCATTGCTACTACCACCAGTGCTGCTGCTTCGAACATGAGATGATTACTTTTCTGCCTGTTTTTGTATAATTTGTTCAAGGTAATCTTGAACCCTTTCTCATGTAATTGTTTCTTCTGTATGGAATGAAGTGTGTGTTTGTATTCATTCATTCTTCAAGTATGTAAGGGATATAAAAGAAATCAAAGCAAAACCTTGTTGGAGTAAAGTTCCCGTCTATATTTGCAGTTGGTCTTCGGCCTGATAGTAGTACTGTTAAAGTAAAATTCCCGTCTATATTTGCAGTTGGTCTTCGGCCTGATAGTAGTACTGTTGGAGAAAAATTCTCGTTTATTTTTGCAGTAGTCTTTGATATTAGTTATTTCAAAAAATTCCAAGATACATAAAGTTGAGCGGAATAAACACCGGAGAATGTCGGCCTTTCGAAGATACATAAAGTTGAGCGGAATAAACACTGGAGAATGTCGGCCTGATAGTAGCTTAAACACTGTTGGAGAATGAATTCCCGTCTATATTTGCAGTAGTCTTTGGTATTAGTTATTTCAAAAATTTCCAAGATACACAAAGTTGAGCGGAATGCGGAATAAACACTGGAGAATGTCGGGCTGATAGTAGTTCAACTTTTCAACACTGGAGAATGTCGGCCTTTTGAAGATACATAAAGTTGAGCGGAATAAACACTGGAGAATGTCGGCCTGATAGTAGTTTAACACTGTTGGAGAAAAATTCCCGTCTATATTTGCAGTAGTCTTTGGTATTAGTTATTTCAAAAATTTCCAAGATACACAAAGTTGAGCGGAATGCGGAATAAACACTGGAGAATGTCGGGCTGATAGTAGTTCAACTTTTCAACACTGGAGACATCTAGGAGATCAATGTCTCACTGTCGAATTTCCAAAACTTAGGATAGTATCATAATTTTTTAGCACGGATTTGGACAGATATTCGACTAGCCGTTGACATGACTAAAATTAAGAAACCTATTTTATGGCATACCTAAAAAAACTGATTTAATTGGGGGGCCCAAAAAACAATTAGGGGCATACCTAAAATTAAGAACCCTATTATTTGAAAAAATTCCAAGATACATAAAGTTGAGCGGAATAAACACCGGAGAATGTCGGCCTGATAGTAGTTTAAACACCGTTGGAGAAACATTCCCGTCTATATTTGCAGTAGTCTTTGGTATTAGTTATTTCAAAAAATTCCAAGATACATAAAGTTGAGCGGAATAAACACTGGAGAATGTTGGGCTGATAGTAGTTCAACTTTTCAACACTGGAGACATCTAGGAGCTCAGTGTCTCACTGTCGAATTTCCAAAACTTAGGATAGTATCCTAATTTTTCAGCACGGATTTGGACAGATATTTGACTAACCGTTGACAGGACTAAAATTAAGAACCCTATTTTAGGGCATACCTAAAAAAACTGATTTAATTGGGGGCCCAAAAAATTAATTAGGGGCATACCTAAAATTAAGAACCCTATTATTTCAAAAATTTCCAAGATACATAAAGTTGAGCGGAATAAACACCGGAGAATGTCGGTCTTTCGAAGATACATAAGTTGAGCTGAATAAACACCGGAGAATGTCGGCCTGATAGTAGTTTAAACAGTGTCGGAGAAAAATTCCCGTCTATATTTGCAGTAGTCTTTGGTATTAGTTATTTCAAAAATTTCCAAGATACATAAAGTTGAGCGGAATAAATGATAAGTGCATATTTCACATATATTTGGTGTTAGTTCCATGCTTGTATTTGATGGTTTTCTTGCAGATTAGTGTGTGTTACGCGTGTTTTCTCTTATTTGTGTGTTATTAGGTGAATAATCCAAAAAGAAGTGAATTCGAGCTTAGTTGTGCAATAAAAGAAGCTAGCTAAGAGTGAAGAAGGGCCAAAGACCAAATGTAACTCGTTCAAATACAAGATTTCTACTTTTCATTGTGTAGAGGACGAGACGGCGAAGCCAACAGATAAAATAACGGAGTCATTCGGAGTTCGTATGAAGAAGTTATGGGCAAAACAAGAAAAGGGCAAAATGGTCATTTTACAATGGTCAAGTGCTATTGACACCCTTCTGTATGATAAGGGGCATCTCATGTTAAAAGGCACCCTCACTGTATGTCAAGGGGCAGCCCAGTTCAAGGGTAATGCTAAAGGTAGTCCAGTATTTTACACAAAGGGGGAGGCAATAATTCAAATCCGTTAAAGGCACCAGCTGATTTTACTCAGGGCACCATCATCTTCTCCATCGATTTTAACAGAGAAGAATTATGCATGGATGTTCACCGGTGATTGCAGACGATGACGTTGTTCGGGTTGATGGAAAACAGGTTGGTCGATGGTAAGAACGTGAAGATGAGGTGGTTGAGTTTACACATAGAGTTCATGGAGCTCGAGCATGGCAGTTGATGAACTCGAGTTTGCCATGGCAGCCGATGAAGTGACTGATGAAGATGCTCGGGGGGTTATGCTGCTGCTACCATTATTAGCAAGGAGTTGTCCAAGGGAAGATGTGGTGATCGTTCTACTGTGGTTTAATGAAAATGGAGTAGCTCGAGATTAAAAGCAATGGAGAAGGTGCTGTTTGGTGTTTGGTTGGGATGACAAACATGTCATGAGAGCTCGAGTTTACGCTGCATGCATGGCCGGAGGAAAAACATAGATGATGTTCGAAGCAGACCTCAACAATGGGTTGGAACGTGGCAGACATGAAAACGTGAGGAGAACATGCATGGTCGGAACACGAGCACATGAAGGAAATTGTAGCAGTAATGATGACGGGGAATGGAGTCGAAGCACGTGAAGCTTCTGTTGTTTGAAAAGAAAACTGAGAACGTGAGAGCATGGAAGACAACAAAACAAAGCGTGAAGGCATGGGAGAAACAGAACATCGTGGGCGCAGACAGAACATCATGGGAGGAATTCAACATCGTGGGAAGAGAAACACCAAGCGTGAGGAGAACAAAAGCATGAGAAAGTGATAGCAACGTGGGGTGGATACAAGGCGTGGGAGAAGATGCACATGGGCGTGATGCTGCCATGAAGAAATGGTCGGGCGTTTTCCCTATAAATATGCTTGAACTCTTCTCCCAGAAACAAACCCGGCTGGGGACTCTAGACGATTCCACATCCCACACCTCTACATCCCACACTTCTTCTTTCATTTCCTCTTCTTCTTCCATTCCTTCTTCTGTTTTTATTTGTGAGTATTCTTAATTATGAGTAGCTAAATTCCTATCTAGGATTAGGGAGGAAATCCTACTATGTGTGCTATAATGTTTTGATTATTTTCTATAATAATTCTCTTGGTCCTTATTCTTGATTCGTAACGGTAATAATTTTCTTCATGTGTCCTATGATGCTTGATAATTGATTTATATATTCTATGTTAGAGAATAGCATTTTATAGTGAAAAAAATTGTTAATTATTTGAGAAAAATAATTGTTTGAAAAGATTTATTTTCCGAGACGTATTATTTGTCCTAAATCGTCTTGAGTAATTTTGGGAGAATGTTATAGGGAATAGTTATAATCATTTAGTATGTGTAGTAGTGATGGAATCTTGACATCCTAGACTCTTTTAATTGAACACAAGAATCATTTTTAGCATTTCCATTATTTTATAAGTTTTATAAAAATCACCATCTTTTTGTCTAAAACCGAATCTTTTAAAAAGTCCGAGAATCAAACCCTATACTTACCACTTGTAAAACTGCATCAATAAACACTGGAGAATGTCGGGCTGATAGTAGTTCAACTTTTCAACACTGGAGACATCTAGGAGCTCAATTAAAAAGTCTCACTATCGAATTTCCAAAACTTAGGATAATATCATAATTTTTCAGCACGGATTTTGACAGATATTCGACTAGCCGTTGACATGACTAAAATTAAGAACCCTATTTTAGGGCACACCTAAAAAAATTGATTTAATTGGGGGCCCCAAAAAACAATTAGGGGCCTCACACTACATGACAAAAAAGGGTCATGAAATAGCAATTGGTGATTATCCCTTATCCCAATATTTTTTAAATGCCTAAACTACCCCTAAATCATTAGTGTTAATTAGATTAAAATCAGATTTAGGGATAAAAAAATTTATTAAAGGAAAATTGTGTTTTTTGTGTTGTGGAGAAGGAGAGTTGAGTATTTGGGGGGAAAGTTAGGGTTATTTGAAATGAGTGATTCTAGTGGAGGAAATGATGTTGGTGAAGCTTCAAATAACAAACATGATTGTGTTGATGGTGAGATTATCTTGCATTCTCATTTGGATTGGATGTATGATGAAGACATGTTAGTAGAGGAAGCCATGAATAATGGTGCAAATGAAGATCCCATTGCTCGAAATGAAGGAACCAACCCTCAAAATGAGGAACCCAAAGCTCAAAACAATCAGGTAAACATCTTATACCCTTCGATTTGTCTGTTTGTTGCTCCAAGTGGTCGAATTATCCACACCATGGAACAACTCAGTGTAAGGGTCATCATAGTCGGGGGGTGTATACCCAAACGACTCTTTAAAGTCGTCACTTTATTGACACTACTAATGAGGACTCAAACCTGCAACTTTTCCAGGTTATGAAAAATCGTTATGGTAGTGTGCTAAACATTGACTACCCTTTTTAGCTAGATCACTTAGAGTCATTATGTTGTTTTGTTTACACATAGACGACTCTAAAACCTACACTTCGTAAAAAAATAACACTTAGGGTCGTCATATATGTAGTCATATGAAATGACGATCCTTGTTAGCAATTACTATTTTCTTTTATAGTCGTTAGGTTCAGTAGTTATATATAGTAACGACCCTTGCCCCATATTATCATAATTTTTGATTTCATAGAATCATTTTATTAAATCGTAAAAGGATTACATCTTGCATAGCGTTGCATTGAAGGAAATGAAAAACGATAGATAATAACGGTGCACTTAAACACTTAACCATAAACGTTGTAATTATAGGTAGTGCCTTCCAAAATGAGGTAGCAATCGTCGAACTCAAACTTTTTTCCACGAAGCACCTCATATCGGGTATACGCTTTCCCCAACTGAAAACGCAAAACAAAAATAATATACTTAGTTAGTATTGTTCAAAGCTTTTGATAAGTTTTACCTCTTGTTTAAATGCTTACTCTTATAGCACCCAACATATTGGCTAAGGCTTCCCTTACGACCTTCATTTCTCTTTTAAAAGCTTCACATTCGAAGAATATCTCCTCGAACCATTCCTTGATGAGTTTCAAAGAACTTGAGTTACAATTTCCGTCTAACGCCATAAAAACGATGAATACATGGTTCCACCAAGTATCTGATATTTGATCAATGTCTTTTCCTAGTTCTTCAAAGTAGTTTTTGACTGTCAACCAAGATCTCGCAATGGCGCAATTCTCTTAGGAAGTATATGGAGTAGTCATGGTGTTTCCTCTTATTTTTCCTCTTGGATGATAAATAAATGAGAAGGGGAAGAGAAGGTTGACAATTATGGTTTGGGTGAAGAAAGGGCGAGATATGGGTCTCTATTTATAGAAATTAACGACCCTAAAGTCATTTTTTTGAATTTTTAACAGTTGCCCGACTCAACCACATTAACTACTAAACGGGTCGTTACAAGACCTATTAACAAAGTGATGACGCTTTTAGATCAAAATAGTCATCATTTTGTTATGTTTATTGGCTGACGACTCCACTATCAAAGAGTCTATATGCAAAGTGACATTTAGAGTCGTTAATATGACTTTCTCCCAAAATGACGACTCATTCCAAATATCAAGAATACAAAACAAAGCTAGGCTAAGTTTGCCTTTGTTAGTGGTGGCCAGGATTTATCCGTGGAAAAGATAAATCAACTCAGACCTATTATGTCATAAGAGTGGCTTGTTCTCCCCAACCATTTGTTCACCCTAAATACAAGTCTATTAATTAGTGTTTCACTAATTGCACATAATAAATAATTTATTCATTTTAAAGTGTTTTATTGATCATTCTAATGTGTTAATTCCAATATTATGAATGAAAAATGAATACTCAAGTCAAGATATGGAATTTCAAAAATTATAAAATAATTAATAAATATTAATCACTTAACAATTCTGGGGAGGTTCCAACTTAATTTTACGAACTCATGACCTATTATGTCATAAGAGTGGACTCTAACCATTGTTCCATCCATCGAGAAAGTTGGAATTGATAGAAAAGATAAATCAACAATTTCAGTGACTTGTGATTTGTTCAACTTAAATACCATAATTGGTCTATTAATTAGTGTTTCACTAATTGCACCATAATAAATAATTTATTCATTTTAAAGTGTTTTATTGATCATTCTAATGTTAAAATAAACAATACAATAAGAAGAAAGATGAAACACATGTCCATTTTAAAAAATGTGAAACCTCATCCTGGCGCAATCAATTGCCATGTTATGTAATAACTAAATTATTAATTCCTATGGAAAATAGGTAACAACACATGTTTTAATCAAAATAACAAAGTCAGGTCATTTGACTGAAATTATTTATTTTATCGATTTGTTTAAAAGAAATTATTTATTATCGATTTGTTTATGTAAAGAGTGTCGATTTTTCCTTGGAAAATATAAATTTACATTGGGGTTTGTTCAACTTAACCATTTTTAAACGTTTTATTAATTAGTGTCTCATCGATTGTTCGTAATGATTAATTAAATTTCTATTATAAATGTCCCTTTAATAATCTAACATAAATACATAATTTTATTAATAAATAATTTTACTAAAAACTATATTAATTATAATGGTGGTAGTGGAAGTAGGATTAGTATAAGTGGTGGCGGTTGTTTGTGAATGGTGGAGGCGGTAACATTACTATTGGTGGAAGAAATAGTGGCGGTGGATGGTTTTTATGGTGGTGGGAGTTGGTAATAGTAGTGTATAATAATAGTTTTTGTTTTTTGTGAGTTTTATTGACCAAGTAAAAAAATTAACTTCACAAAACATGCAACATTGTATTGTGAAAGATGTAATTGGATGTTTTTAGCACAATTGATAAGGACAAAAACCAAATATTTCGAGGATGATACCGGAACGTATAAGAAAATGTGATTATGACTGTTCGATCACCTGTATTATATAAAGGAAATTGGTTTACCCACGTAAGAGAACAATATCTCCCTCTCAAGTACTATTACTTTCTTTTTCCTGAAAGACCATCAATGTCGATTTGTTTCGCGAAAACTACCTACAAAGACAACAACTTTCACTCAATTCCCGATATAAAACCTTATTGACCGGGAAAATGTATTTGCATTCTAAAATATTTGTTTGAAAACTATGTTTGTTCATTAAAATCATCATAAAAAACTCTAAATCATAAATCTAAATTTCTCCTCCGATGTTTATAGAATATTTTTTATATTTTACATTCTCAAATCATGCGACCTCTTGATGACAAATCAACAATATCAAATTACGGATCAATATGTATAGTTTTCATTCACTGGGTTAGAAGGTAGAGTAGACACGGATGGGTAGATCACACAAAGCAGAACATGACTGAGAATACTTCAATAATTTGGTCAAGAGATAAGGTCAAAAATTTAAGATTAACTTTCTATAGGGATAATTAGATCGGATTCAATAGGAGATGACTAAAATATAGATTAATAATAATTTTCACGTAAGACAATTGCAAAACATAGTTTGGCTAACTCTGCCTATGTAAAGAGTGGTCAAGATTTGTACTTCCTCAATTGCTATGTTATGTGAGAAGAAGGTGATATCTAAGATTGAGGTATAATTCAAATCTATTAGATTCATACCATTTACAGCTGGATGCCTTGAAAAAAATTGACGTGTTGTTATTATTATTACATGCAAGGGATACATTGACCACATTTGCGCAAATAGATCACTTCGCAAATGATTGGTGTTGCATGTACTGTCTAGAATGCGACGAGGAATTTGAGGAAACAAGGCACCAAAAGCGATTAATCCTGAGTATTTTGGATATAGTAACTTAGACCCGATGTAATACTTATGTTTTTTTTTTTTTTTTTTAGTTTTTCCACAATCTATTTATTTAAGAAAAATGAACATTGCAAATACATAAAATCAACAAAAATTAGACAAATTGTGTTTGACAATAATGGCTACTGATGGTCTGGAAACAAGAAAAGAAAGGAATTGTTGTAGAAGAATTGTTGGGATATACAACGGATTACTTAATACGAATGAAAGAGGTATAACTATTTCGATTCTAAAATCACATAAAGTTCACAGTAGAAGATGACATCAAGTTTAAAGTTAGTCAAAAACATAATATGGCTAAATAAAATGGTGGATCGACATCATCTACATAGGTTAGTTAGTATATTAGTTTGGTTTTTATTATGTTTTCTACTTATCTACACCATTTTGGTGGTTTTATTTACTCTTTTGAGGTTTATCTTCACTTTAATGGCAATTCTTGGTTATTGGGTTGAGATTTAAGATCAATAGTGATGCTCTCCATGCTCTCCAACGACGAAACCTTCGTCTTGGTTGTCTCCGGCGACGGAATCTACATTGGAATCTTCATCATCAACTTATCCGGGGACGAAACCTCCATATGTGGTCTTTTTGACGACGAAAGCTTCATCAAAAAAATACCATTCTCTGCCTATTTGGAGGATCGATAACATGACCATGATAGATGAGTCAGCTGGAGCAAAATAGGAGCATGTGGAGACTTTTATGGATGATATTGATTAGTTGATTTCACTGAGATAAGCGCTGCTCACGACATATTTTCAAAAAATATTTAAATTTCCATGTTCATGTAGAGCATTATCTCATTATACGCAATGAACCTAAATAAAAAAGTGTCTGGAAGTTAAGATTATATTTTTTTCGTTTGAGCAAATCTCTGGAGGTAAAATATTAAAGGGAAAAACAAAGAAAAAAAGAGAGGAAAATCCGAACTATTTTTATGACAAACACATATTAAATCATAAGGAGTTGATAAGTATTCGGGACACAAATTATACGATATATTAAAAATGAACCAACATCATGGCCCGTGCCGTTACGGCACGGGTTAAGGGCTAGTTTCAAATAAACTTTAGAGTCGTCATTATTATATTTACAACCCATGACGACCCTTGTTGGGAATATTTACTGAATAAATATTTGAACTCATTTTATTGAATCGAAAAAAAAAAGAAAAAAAGAGAGGAAAAGACATAAAATAGTTCACTACATTGCTCTTGAACACCTAAACGAGTTTAATCATATTGGGCGAATTGCCATTCACTTTCCCCCAAGAGACGATAGCAGTCCTTGTGCAAAAACTTCTTGTCGTACTTTAATTCGTATTGGCTGCGACCCAAAGAGTACTGGAAAAACAATTTTTTTTATAAGTTAGCATTGTTGTATAAAAATAACCAAATAAATAATTTTTGAAAAATGGCTTATTGATTCACTAACTTACTCTATCCATTCGAGGTTCGTTGGGAAGAGCATCAGCCCGAGCTTTCAACTCGTCTCTCAGCACTAAGCATTTATTGTATAAATAATCGTATCTTTCCCTTATCTGCTGGAGCGTCCTTGTATAACTATTTCCGTTTAGTGCTTTAAAAATCTTAAATACACGTTTCCACCAAGCATTGGATGTTTGATCCATGTCAAGGTACGGATCTCTGGTTTGGTTGTGGTTACTGGTAACCCAGTGCGCTCTTTCAAGTCGTGCTTCGTGACCGTGATGTGTGCTCTAAAAATAACAACATCTTCCTGATTATTGAACGGAGTTTGAGCCATTTTTAGTGTTTGAAAGTGATGGGTGACTGATTTGGGAAGACTGAAATTGATGAGTGAATAACTTTGAAAGGGATATGTCTCCTTCTATAGGAAAAAAATACCCAACGGCTAGTTTATTTTGAAAAAAAACGTTACTTTTTTTTCAAAAAAAGAAGAAGCAATAACTGCTCCTAGGAATCAAACGTAAATTTGAATTTCAAATTCTGCAAAAATTGCATGTAGAGTCGTCATGTTTGATATATATAACCTAACGAACCTTTAAGAAAACTGAACATAATGGTGTGTGTTTGTATGTAAAGAGTCGTTAGCATTATTTTAGGGTCGTCAATCTTTACCAAAAGAGTCGTTCGCCTGCTATAATACAAATGACGACCCTATCCCCGGTATACATACAAGATTTCCTTACTATTTGGCCATGAATCTGCTAATATAGTAATTGATGACCCTAGAAAAGGTCATAATGACCAAAATTTCTAGGATATTGAGTCGTCAATCTGCAAGTTCCATGTGTGACGACTCTAGCATTGGCAAGGTTAATTAACAAAACAATCGTCATTTTTATATTTTAAATAGTGATGACCCTCTAATAAAGGGTTTGTGTTATGTTGTAGTTGGTGGTGCAACCAAGCTCTCAACCAGATTCGGTCTCTACGATGGGTCCGGATACCTCCCAACACTATATGACTGGTTTGGTATGTTTCTCTTAACCGTTTAGTTAAATTTAATTTTAAATTATTTAATTAGTGATCTCATGGATGTGTAATTTCTTTGCTGAATATAGACATGGAAAAGCAAGGTTGAGGCCAAGGAATGGCTTATCTCAAAGGCAAAAGAGAAGATGTGCGTGGTTGTTCAAAGCAAACACGTCGATTGTAAGAAGATGGAGATGGTATGCGAGATAGCGGGGAAAAGGGGAAAAAGTCACAAAGGTAAGAATTACAAATTTGGGAAGAAGACGACTAGGGTCTACAAAACTGCGTCGAAGAAGTGTAAATGCCCGTTCAGGATTGTTTTCAAAAGGCATCACGAAACTGATATATTCCGATTGTGTAGTATTCCGGACGGTCGTCACAACCATCCTCCACCTAAAAGTTTATATGGACACTCTGCATATGCCCGGTTCAAACCGCATCAAATGGAGAAGGTTCGGCAGATGAAGGGATGTATGCCTCTAATTTATGTTTGAACGGTGGTACATAGTCCTCGTCGGGTGAATCTTGAATACACCCAAGCTGACGCATTATTCTATTTGGATTATACATTGAATATCTGTAAGGGTAAAACAAAGGTCCATGGTAATATATATATCTTGGATTCCTCCATCTCTATCTTCCTTATACGGATCAAAGTTTACCTGTTCGGCTGTCATGTTGTCCAATTTATGGCGCATGGCTATCAAGTTTTCCTTTTGCGATTCCTCCTTATCATGAGACCCACTGAACTTGTATCGGGTTTCTCTTGGTTTAGTATTGTCCCATGTTGACTCCAATTGGACGTCTTCATCATCTTTAATCAATGAAGGGAATTGCTCGTAAATCCACACCTAAAATAACACCAAAACAATAAAAAATACAATAAATCTTAAAATACGGGACATAAAATAATACACATACCCAAAAAAATTTATGACTCCAATTACCTGAAGTAGAGCCAAATTTCCGTTAATTTGAGAAGTTCGTTCCCAGGATGCCTTTGATAGCTGTACATTCAAATATGCCACTATGGCAGCAGCCCCAGAATACCTACTCACCTCGTCCAATTGATCCAAAAGCTGGAAAAGGTTGACGCTGACTCTGTTTCCTTTGCTATCAAGAAATATAACCGAACTAAGGACATACAACAAATATGCAGCCACCGTTGCACGAACTTCCAAATCAGAGAGGAGATTATTGTCTCCGTCTTTCTCAAGTGAACCAGCATACATCTTTCTAAGGGGCTTAAGCTTGAATTCTTTCTTTGGGTACTTCTTTCCCGGGACGAAATGCGCATTCGTCGTTGCTTCATCTTAACCAAACAACTTCAAGGTGAGTGCATAAATTTCATTCCAAGGTAAGTTTTTCTTGAACTTGTCACCGGTGGATTTTCCTTCAACTGTCAAACCTAAAATCTGTTCCGCATCATCTAGAGTCACTGCCATCTCGCCAAAAGGAAATGGGAATGTATCGGTTTCACCATAAAACCCCTCGGTGAAACATGATACTGCGACCCTATCGTACGTAATGACGGAGTTCTCAACCGCAACATACAAACCTGACTTTTCAACAATCTCTCTCACTCTTGCACATTCTCCTTCTAACGGCCATTTTGACATTTTTACATATGAAGATTGGCGTCTAAAAAGACGTGTGGAATTCTTATGATCCTACAAAAGAGAAACAAATAAAAATCATAAATAAGAAACTTAATATGAACAAATCATATGAAAAACAAAGTTTTAATTGTTACGATTATCTCATAGATGGTACGAGCCCAAATAGAACTTCACAACCATCTTTAGGTTCTCCTCTATCTTTCCCACCATGAAGGCGTTCCAGCTGCAAATGTTGGGCGTGAATGTGTCTCGCACTTGGTGCATTTGGACCTGACTTCTTTTTCTTAGCATGTACATCCTACAAAAGAGAAACAAATAAAAATCATAACTAAGAAACTTAATATGAACAAATCATATGAAAAACAAAGCTTTGATTGTTACGATTATCTCATAGATGGTACGATCCCAAATAGAACTTCACATCCATCTTTAGGTTCTCCTCTATCTTTCCCACCATGAAGGCGTTCCAGCTGCAAATGTTGGGCGGGAATGTGTCTCGCACTTGGTGCATTTGGACCTGACTTCTTTTTCTTAGCATGTACATCCAGCTCTTGTTGTTGTTCCTCCTCTTCCTCCTCCTCCTCATCATCATCCTCCTCATCATCACCACCACCATCACCTTTACCATCATCACCATCACCATCACCATCCTTCTCATCACCACTACCACCACCATTACTATCATCATCATCATCATCATCATCCTCCTCATCATCACCATCATACTCCTCCTTATTAATCTCCGAATCCTATTTACCATCAACATGACCAGAACCACGGTTACCATCATCATCATCATCATCATCACCAACAACATATTCACCTCCCATAGGAATTTCTTCTTGTTCTTCTTCCTCATCGCTTCCATAAGCAGACACAACATGAGAGGATGAAGTCGACGAATCCGAAGACTCATTACCTTTATCTCTGGGTTCACGGATAGAGAAGTCTACCCCACTCGTCCGTTTTCTGCGTAATGGACCGGCAATAAAGTATTTTCCGTGGCGAGAGGTCTGGAAGGAGGAGATACCGTGGAATTCTTATCTTTTGTCTTGCTATAATAGTCCAAAGATAAAAAAAAAAAGATAAACCAATAAGACCTCATTTTCATTGTCTCAGATAAAGGGTCGTCAATAAGAAAATGATAAACATAAACGACTTTTAAACATAAATGACGACTCCAAATTATACCTTAGCGATTCTAAAATACAGAATGACGACCCTACTAATTTTTTGGACAGAATTGGTAGTTATTCATCATACAAAGTCATTAGGATTAATAAAAGGTTCGTCACACAAGAATCGTTATTGGTTTAGAGGTTGTAATTGAAGACTCCTTCATTATTTTGGACAGAGTGGTAGTTTTGCATAGTATAGAGTCATTGAGGTATAAAACGAGTCCTCATAAAGAGTCGTCAACAATTTACTTACTAAATTGATGACTCTAATCTAGGGAAAAAATTGTGCAAAACAAGCTATAGGGTCGTTATCCCCTTCAGCCGATACGTTAACGATTTTTCATAAGACCAACATGCAGATGAAAAATTGTCAGGGAATAATCACATCGTGATTAATGACCCTTGAATTGTAACTGCAATTTTGCGGTTGAAAACCTAAATTTTCAATCAGAAAATCGAATCAAACTCAAACCCAAGTTAGGTTAGGGGGTTTTAGTTCACATACCTTCTGATTGGAGCCATACGTTTCTCCGATTCCGCCTTTTTTTATTTCTTCCCTATTTTTACATAAACCCTAGTGTTTACTGCCTCCACGAGATTAGGGATATGAATAGCTTCCCTAGCAGTCTACTTAGTACGTGCCATGTTTGTAGAAGAAGTTAATCGTCGATTAAAGTTTTCGCATCGCGATCACTCCGATGAATCGGTTGAAAGAAAAAAAAAATCTTCTGGTCGTTAATGGGGGAGGAGAGAGCAGAGAAAGGAGTAGGGGAGGAGAGGAAGAGTTTTTGGTTTAGATAGGAAATGAAATTGGGGGCTAGGGCTAAGAGTTAATAGGATTTTTAGTTTAGTTATTACATAAGGGCATAACAGTATTTTCACCACCTTTTGGAACCCCCTTATAATTTTTGGTGTGGGTATAAATTTGGTGAGGCCCCTAATTGTTTCTCGGGGCCTCCAATTAAATCAGTCTAAAAAATTCAGGGCATAGTGAATAAAGACAAAAACGGATTGTAAATAGTAAAATCAAAAGCCCCTTAACCAAATATTTTTGGTAATGACAAATCTGCTCTTTCAGTATTAGTGTTAATAATAAGAAACCTATTATAGGGCTCCATAGAAAAAAGTCTTGAGGGCTCCTAAGGATTCTAGTGTCCTAAAAGATGATAAAAGGAGACCTAAACCATATTAAAAAAAACCAAAATATCCTTCACCTCTTAAATACCAAAACCTAAACCAAAATCAGTTTCAATACTTTGTATTCATCTCCCCTCAATCGCCTCCATCACCTCCATCGCCTCTTTTTCGATTAATCGTCGATTCTCAATATTATTCATCGTCGATTAAATTTTTTATAAAGATTATGGGACGAACAAACGAATCTAAGAAAAACAAGAAGCCAAAATCAGTGAATCAATCACATGCAATACCAAATGAAGAATTAGATGAAGATGAAGAATTGAACAATCAAAGAGCTCAAACATCCGAAATGACTTCAATAAGGTAAGAATAAATAAAAAAACCATCTTCTTTCATTGGTTTTTGTTGCAAGAATATATAAAATCCACCAATTTAGGTTTTCAAAAAAAAAAACAGTTTCAGAACTATATACGGTTTGGAGTTCTTAATTTCTAAACCGCACGCACTGCGTACGGTTTGAAAAATGCAAACTTTACCACCGTATGTCTAACTGCTTCTGCCTTCGGTTTGAGAACCAAACCATATGTTAATTCGTAAGCAAAAGATTGAAAAACTAGATTCCAAACCGTAGGGTGTAATTTCCAAACCGTAGGGTCATCTGAGTTTTCTTACGGCGTGGTTTTAGCACCGTAGGTTCAACTGGATTTGCGTACGGTTTTCTTTTCAAACCGTATGATTTTTTACGGTTTGGTTTTCAAACCGTAGGTTTTACTATGTTTGCTTATGGTTTGGTTTCCAAACCGTATGTTAACTAATTTCAATTTTCAACTTTGTTTACTTCAGCTTTGTTTACTTCATTGTATGTATTAAACATAGTTGTTGACAATTTTAGGAGTCGACAACCTAATGCTAAGGATAAGGATAAGAGAAAGAAGAAGAGATCGCAAGAAGTAACACCAAGTCATGAGCAGACTCTAACGCCTCGTAACAAGATTCAATTGGGTTCTCAATAAAATAAAGAAAGGTATCATCATTGGCGGACCAAGAGAAGAAGTTACTGAACCTGCACTTGCGGTTGCTCAACAAAGCACTCCTGAAATTGAAGAAAAATTGATCTTCCACCTACAAATGAAGGTGATATTCCACCTACAATTGATGATGAAGGAAAAGGAAATAAGAAGTATAAAGCTCCACCTTCAGCAAAAGAAGTGATCGAGGCTATGGTGTTAATGCCGCCCAAGGCGGACAAAAGTGCTTGGGGTTTGCCTAGAAATGGGGGCGAAGTCTTATTTAGTTTTGAAACTATATGGGCTGCAAGAGTTTGTGCAGCAGAGGTCAAGATCTTTCCTTAACTTTGTTGATTCTTAATTTTTTTTTACCATTATTTAATCTTTCTTTAACAATTTCATGTTTTATCTAGGATCATACAAAAGCGATTCCCAAACTGAAGCGTCAAACATCTCTTTATTGGCCATTGGATGAAGAATGTGATGTTGTTAAAGCCTTGGTAGAAGGTTCGGGGATTATGGTCTGCATTTGAGTATGCACAAAAGGACTTTGATATTGTCACTTTTTTTGGATTCAGAGAAAGGTTTTGGGCCGAAACCACCACCTTTCATCTCCCGTTCGGCGAGATGACCATAACCCCTGACGATGTTAATCAAATTACTGGGTTTCCCGTGGAAGGTAAAGTTGTTTTTCAAGGTTTTAACGACTCAATGCCTTTTGACAAGCTTCGTGACTTGGATAAATAGTGTCTTGGGCGGGACAAGGGAATGCTGGAAGAGTAGTTTGAGCTTTCCGCTAGATCCAAACCTAGAGCCAAAAGGGTAAGAAAGAGGAATGGAACAAATGTAGCAGTCAACATTATAAGAAATATTAAATTGAATAATTTGAGGGAAATGTTTGAAGGATCCAAAAAGAAGGAACAACGGGGATTGATGGACGGAGATAGCATTAGGCATACAATTATTTCTTATTTATTGTATGGTCATGGCACCATCATTTTCCCCGATCTTACGGGTAACCAGTTCAAAGATTCTTATCTCCAATTGTTGAAGACACCTTCTCTTGATATGAATAACGAGGTACCGCATTACTCATGGGCCACCGCAACCCTTTATTATTTGTTTGATAATCTTGGTAAAGCTACAAGATGGAATTGCTTTCAAGTTGGAGGAAATATTTTGATTGTCCAAGTAATTTTCGCTGCTTTTCAAATTTTATTTATAATTCGATTGTCCAGGTATCATAACCAAGTATGTATCATTCACTTTTGTGCAATCATGGGTTTATGACCATTTTCTTACGTTAAGGCCAAGTGGGGATTCAAAGTGGCATAATCATTTACTTACTGGAAAAAGATACCCTCACACTGGAGTTCAACAGAAGCATAAAGATCCGTTCATTGCTAAGATTAGGGAAGAGTTGGACGCTATGACAGTGGACAGGGTGGTGTTTGACCCATACCTAAGGCTCAATGATGATGGAGTTGACCAACACGAAATTTCATGTGTGTCAACCTACAACGGGCTGTTGTATCATCCTACATGGTATATGATGTACAATCCTCGTAGATTTTTACGTCAACTTGGGTATGTCCAGAAGAAAGTTACCGAAGAATCTTTTGAGTTAGACAAAGAACACTCCTCCGTTTAAAATTGTTCAAATCCTCCAGTAAAACTAAATTTCATCCCAACACCAGAGGTCACATGTTGGAATAACTATACCGCACTCCACTACCAACTTAAATTGGATGAGTTAACACAAATTCCTAATACTAGCGAAGCAGGTGACAATTACTTGCCTTGGTTTCTTGAGTGGGGTCATCCTTATGTGCCTAATATGGATCCAGAAGCGGCAAAGTATAAAAACAAAGAGGTTAGTCCAAGAATACAGAATGAGTTAGTGAAGATGGTGAATCATTGGAAGGATCAAGCTTTGATGATGGTATGTTATTACGCTACTAAATTTAGAATTTATTTAAATGCAAGTTTTTGAACTATATACAAGTTTGTGATGTTTTTTTGATATGTACTAGGCTTATAAATGTAAAGTCGTTATCAAGGAAATTACCGGTTGCATTAATGCTAACCAAATAATGACAGTTCCACAATTAAAGAAACTGCGGAACCAAATTAGATACATGGCCAACCCTGAAAAAGAAGGTCTCTTTGCGTATTCAAGTGCTTCAAGTGACGATGCCGAACCAAGTGGTACCAAGATGAACCGGTCTTCATATAGTGAAGCTTCCTCTTCTTCTACTCACGAAGAATTTCAAGAGGATGCTGAAACTCAATCTCAACCAAAAGCTAGACGTGGTGGTCGAGGTGACGATGCCGAACCAATTTGTCGAGGTGGTAAAGTTCGTGTCTAGGTTATTATGAACTTCTCGTGTTAAGAATATGAATTTCTTTCTTTTATGATGGATTATGAACTTCTTTCTCTTAGGTTGGATTATGAACTTCTCGTGTTAAGACTATGTCTTTCTTTTATGATGGATTATGGACTTATTTCTTTTAGGTTGGATTATGAATTTCTCGTGTTAAGACTTTAAATTTAGTTTAAATGAATGACCTTTAGTTGACCAAGATAGTTTCTTTTTGAATCCAAAAGATAGATTTTTGTAACATAAATGTGTGCCTATGGTTTGAGTTCTAAACCGTAAATTCCCCTGATATTTCCTATGGTTTGAAAAGCAAACCGTACATAAACTCAGGGGAACATACGTTTTGGAACTCAAACCGTATGTTAAACCCAAAAGTTGGGTTATTTAAGATCAAAGTGTGTATACGGTTTGGATTTCAAACCGTATGTTAAACCAAAAGTTAGATTCTTATGAGATCAAACTGTTCCTACGGTGGGGTTTCCAAATCGTAACTTTTCTCAGGGAAACTTACGATTTGGATTTCAAACCGTAACTTTACCAGAATAAATTATTAACAGTACTACAATTTGAAATTCAAACCGTAAGTGTACCAGAAAAATAATGGATAGTATTACGGTGTGAAAACCAAACCATAGTGTCACTTACATTTTGGAAAGAAAACCGTATCTTTGCCTACGGTTTGGTCTATTTACTTTTCCAAACCGTAGAGTATTTCCAAAAATATCTTTTGTTTTGAATTTATTTGAAAAAAGAGTCGTTGGAAGACTAATTTAGGTTGTTATTGAACAATATATTCGTTGGGAATCTTCTTTTCAAGTTTACCTATATATATCACTCATCCCAAATCAAAAACTCACCTTCTAAATCTATTTTCTTCCCAAAAAAGCTTACAAATGGCTAAACCCAATTTCACTTTGGATTAAGACTTGTCTATTTGCAAAAACTATATACAATGTTATCCGAAGAGATGAGAAGAACGAAGGCAAGGTGGTTTGGTGCGTGTTAGTTATTAGTTAAATATCTATGAAAACTTTTGTAACGATACCGGTAATACTAATAACCGTGAGGGAGTGGATTTGAATGTTCGATTTGGATTCATACGCAAACAAGTTAAAGAATTTATGGAATTACTTCGTATTTGTAATGAACTTCGACTTAGAGGTAAAACGTATGTTGAAGTCGTAGCTCAAGATAAAAAGGAATGGAGAAAATGGAAAGGTTCAAATTTCAATTATGAAGCTCATTTCGCCATCCGTAAGGACTTCTTGAATAGTCGTACGAGTAGAGGGTTCTAATGATTTACTTTATGTAATATGGGGTTTAATGAATGAAAAAACACAATTGAGTAATTCAAAATACAAATTTTATTCATAATGAAGCATACAAAAGCTTTTTCACCACCTTTCACTATATCTATTCATCATCTTCATCACTCATAACTAGTTCACATGGGGCATCCCTCGACAATTGTAATGCCCTCCAAAATTCAAACCTTTCCTCGAATCGATTACACCAACCCTTAGGTATTTCGTCATCACCACCGTCTCCCATCCTTAATGGAGGTAATGGGAAATCTTCTCTCAATTGGAGGCCAATAAAATGGTTCATAAACACAAACCTCATGATGACTCTCCTTGGTGACATTTCTTCGGTAAAAATACGTCTTGTTATGACGGATCGACCATTGGTGCTTTTCCTTTAACATCATTATCTCTATTTCTTACTAATTTCTTAACACCAATTGCATATGCGAGTAGGTGAAAACCCTAATAAAATTCGTAATAGGAAGTTCTTCCTTGCGCGATCTTTACTCAAGAGGTTGTAAAAACTTCATTTGACGTCCGATTTCAGTAGTTGACCCCAGCTATTGAACAGAAAAGACATGCCTTTCATATATAATAGAGAAAAATTAAGATCGTAAGATTGTTTTTAGGTGATAAGTCCACGTGAAGTTGAAGTCAGAAATATATGGTTTAACTGCAGTTGTATATTCCTTCAAGTATTTTGATGATATCTCTTGGAACATATTTAGAAAAATGATTCCCTTTTAACACGTGGTAGGAGAGACATGAACGGATATTTCTCATCAAGGGTGCGTTGTCGAATTCTCTACACATTTGTCTCAGTTCGTCGAGTTATGTGACTAAAGTATGAGTCACATCTGAGTAGAGTGGAAACTATAGACTCTTCTTCAAACCGATGGCGAACCCTAGTTTATCTCCTACATACGTTTATTATCGAGGGATAATTTGAATGCTTCTTCTACTTGATATAGTCATGTTGCACGCGTATAAAACCCTTTTTTTTTTGCTAAATCATTAATTTTATTACTGAAAATTAAGTATTACAAAGGCCTAGCATTATGATAGTTAGGTAATCCCAGCATTCTGAGCCCAATAAGAACAAAAAAAATGAAGTTTAAAATCTAAAATACACATCAGTTTCATTTTCTAATCTGGTTATGTTTGATGGTTTATCATCATGGAATACTATTACTCCTCTTGCAAGAGCTACTCCTTCCTTAGCCATATGATCTGCAGAGAAATTGATTTCTCTGTAAGCATGTTTTAATGAGATAACAGCAATTCCTTGTGTAATCTTCTTCCATTTGTTGTACACCATCCATGGTATCTTATTGTTGCTGAAGGCTTGTAGTATAGCTTTTGAATCTAAACTGAAACAAACATTCATGAATCCTTTGCTAACAGCCCATTCTCCAGCCACTATGAGGGCCATCACTTCTGATATATAGTTAGAGGCAACCCCCAGTCCTCCTGAAGATGCACCTACACACTGACCTGAGTGGTTTCTTGCCACAAAACCCAACCCTGCTAAGCCAGGATTCCCTTTAGAAGCACCATCACAACATATCAATATTTGATTCTGGCTAGGGAGCTTGAATTAGCATTGTTTAGGAATGACATTCTTAATCTTTATCCCTGTGATTTGAAAAGTAAGAAGAATTTGTAGATCTTGCATACTACCATTCATTTCCCCTTTCATTCTTACCTTACATTCTTTCACAAATCTGAGAATGTGTTGTTTGAAAAGATTTAGACAAGGAATTTCCTCTTTATATATCTTTCTATTTATAGTATGCCAAAATTGCACCATGATATTAAAGGAGCAGTTAAACCAAACCTCCTTCACTGCAGAGCTTTTTCCAGTTGCTATTTGAATCACATCTTCAAATTTTGTTGGTAGAGGGCAATGAAAAATGTTGCATATCCAATGCCATATTGCTTCACTGAAAGGACATGACCATAGAATATGGTCCATTGTATCTTGATTGTTCCCACATATATAGCATTTGGAAACAGTTGAAAACCCTTTTTTCCTGACAGCTTCCTCAGTAGCACATGCTCCTTTTAGGATCTTCCAAAGATTATCTGATGTGTAGGGGTGAATGCAAGGATTCCAAACTGTATGAGCCCAAGACACTGATGGATGTTTTGTTCTGATAACATTTGCTGCATTAGCAACAGTAAAGATACTTGTTCTGTCTTGAGACCATATTCTTCTGTCCTTACCTCCTCCAATAACTGGCAAATCTTGTATGCTAAAATATTTAAGCATTCTTCTTGGAATCTGCCATTCCCCATTCAAGATTAAGTTTTCCACTTTCAAGTCTAGAGTTTGCATTATGTAATCATCATCTGCATATCTGTCCAATAATGTGAAATCTTGGATCCATTTGTCCTTCCAAACTGAAATAAGTTCTCCATCACCCACTAGCCATCTAGTACCCTCCTTTACTTCAGATGCTATCCATTTGAGACCAGGCCAAATTGAAGATTGTTTATAGTAGCTTATCCATTCTCCTTCCTTGTTTTTGTATTTAGCTCTCATGAATGATGCCCACTCTGTATCCTCTGTTTCTATTTTCCATAAAAGTTTCATTAACATTGCTTTGTTCATCACTTCAAGCCTTCTTAACCCCAAACCTCCTTCTTCTACAGGTGCATTAACTTGGTCCCATTTCACTGTAACAAGCTTCTTCACATTAGGATCTCCAGACCATAAAAAATTTCTGATAAGTTTTTCACAAGCATTCACAACTGATTTAGGCAATTTATACACAGATATTATGTAAACTGGCATGCCACACAATACATGTTTAACCAAGGTTAGTCTTGCTGAGAAAGCTAAAATTTTACCCATCCATGCAGCTAGCATTTTTTGCATTATCTCTACCAGTCCCCATACCTGATTGGTCTTTACTCTGCCAGGATTAAGTATCACTCCTAAGTATTTTTCTGGGAAAAAGGAGAGTTCCATTTCCAGTTGACTTGCAATCTCAGTTTTCCTGTGATCTTGCACACCTCCAACAAAGCACTTGCTTTTTGATTTATTCACCACCTGACCTGATGATTGCTGATATTTATTGAGAAGCTCCATCAAATTTTCAAGAGTACTTTTATGACCATTACAAAATATGAAGATGTCATCAACAAACATTAAATGGCTTGGTTGGATTCCACCTCTATTCACCATGGCTTGCATTTTCCCAGGTTGTATTAATCTTGTAATGTTCCTGCTAAGAACTTCCTCAGCAAGAACAAAAAGAATAGGTGATAGTGGATCACCTTGCCTCAGCCCTCTTCCTACTCCAAAGTATCCACAAGGACCTCCATTGACAAGTACAGATATTCTTGTAGATTTAAAAAGTGTTTCCATCCAGTGAATGATTGTTATAGAAAAACCAAATCTGTATAAAACTTCAAAAATAAATGTCCAACTTATTGAATCAAATGCTTGTGTTATGTCTATTTTGAGTCCAACATTTCCCCCTCTTCTCTTAGTATTCATTTCATTCACTAGATCTGAAGCTAAAACAATCTTTTCCTGAATGTTTCTTCCCTTTATAAATGCACTTTGTTGAGTAGAGACCATCTTGTCCATAACTAAATTTAATCTTGAAGTGATGATTCTTGTTATAATCTTGAAATTGAAGTTTACTAATCCAATGGGTCTGAATTGTTCTGGCTTTTTTGCTCCTTTTACTTTTGGAAGAAGAAAGAGAAAGTTAGAGTTAAAACCTTTAGGAATGTAGTTATTCTTCCAACAGAATTGAATGGCCTCTATTAGATATGCTCCAATTATCTCCCATGCATACTTATAAAAGCTACCAGGAAACCCATCTGGCCCTGGAGCACTATTTGCATTCATAGTAAAAAACTGCATTCTTAATTTCAGTTGATGAAGGAACTGTTTCTAGGATAGCATTGTCATCTTCAGATAATATCTTTGGAATAACTTCAAAAATGTCTTCATGATACACTACACTTCTTTCTTCAAATTTCTTTTGATAATGAGAAACCAAAGCATTGGAAATTTGTTGTTGATCTGTTATTACATTCCCATCTTCAGTTTCAATCTCAGTAATGTTGTTTTGTGCTCTTCTAATTCTCATTGTTGTGTGGAAATTTTTTGTATTAGCTCCACCTTCCTTGACCCATTTAATTCTTGATTTGTTTCTCATCATTTCATTAAATTGTTGAGCAACTAATTCATGTTTCCCTCTGGCTGTAATTAATTTGTCCAACAATTCAATATTTTCTGGATCCTCATCAGAATTTAGAGCTGCAGCCAAAACATCCTCTTCAGTAGTTTTCATTCTTACTCTGAGATCACCAAATATCTCCCAATTCCATGTTTTCAGTATTATTTTCAATCTTTTGAGTTTTATGAAAAATTGGAAAGCAGAATTACCTTCACAAGGAGTTTCCCATGAGTCTTTTATTACTTTATGGAAGCCAGGATGAGTTGTCCAAACTGATTGATATCTGAAAGGGGAGTTGGAGGGTTTTGGTATCTCTTGCACACTTCCCAACAATGCACCATGATCATAAGTTCCTCTTACCCCTACTTTTTAGTACCAGCCATCAAATTTTTCCAACCACTAGACATTGTAGAAGGCTTTATCCAGATCACAGAGTATCCTATTTTTCCCCACTCTGTTATTACACCAAGAATATTTAATACCAGTTCTTGTAGCTTGAACTAAGTCACAAGAGTCAAGACATTCTCTGAACTCTTGCATTGCAATTCTAAGAGGCTTATTTCCTCCCTTTTTTTCATCCATTGATAAAACCACATTGAAATCACCAATTAGTAACCATGGTAAGTTCAGTGCATTTATTCTTATTAACTCCTCCCATAAAGATCTTCTATCAATTGTTAGACACTCTGCATGAATTCCTGTGATCATCACATCACCCACCTTAACAGTTATAGCTTGCTTAGAGGTTGAAATGACTTGAGGAGTTGACAAAGAAGCATTCCACATTAACCAAATATTTCCTTTTTTCCCTTGAGATGAATTATGTATTAACTTGTGGCACATTCCAGGAAGCTTTAAAGACTTAATTATGCTATTTGTAACTTTAACTTTGGGCTCAGAAATCCAAAGAATAGAAGGATTGAAATTATTAACTAAATTCCTAAGTTTATCCTGGGCATGAATTCTCCTCTCACCCCTGATATTCCAGTATATTACTCTCATTGAGATGATGAGGGTTGAGAAGCCTTCAGACTTCCCACTCCAGTTTTAACTAAATTACTAGCATTTCTTCTTGTTATTACAGTAGGAGCACCTTTACTGTTTTTTTCCTTTAACTGGTTTGCTGACAGCTTTGTTGAAAGTAGGAACTTGATTTTCTACCACATTTAATAGAGTGTTGAATTTATTTGGAGAGTTAATACCTTTATCATCAGAATCAGTAATTTTATTTCTTGCAGAGTTGTTTCCAACCTCCTTCCACCCTGAAGTGCCTTTGTCTTCTAAATTAATATTTGTTAAAACAGAAACTTAAATTTCCTCTGCTTCTGAGATGATATTCACTACTTCTTTTAGGGCAGGAATACTGTTACTTACTTCAATATTCTTTTCAACAGATAGAGCAGGAAATTCTTTTGGAGAGTCAAGGATACCAGTAAAACCCACAGAGTTCATTTATGGAATTTGCAAGTTAATATCCATTGTTTCTTCCTGTATTTCACCTTCCTCCAGTTCAATCCTTTGGGAACTTTTTTCATTAATTGGTGGACAAATATCATACCCAATCTCTGGGAGTTGTTGTGACTTCTTTTTTGGAGTGTATCTCCAACCTTGCTTTTTTGGAGCTGCTTCCTGTGTCTTCTCATTTTTGTGTTTCCATTCAGTTATATTATGTCCAATATTTTTACAGTTGATGCAAAATTTAGGAATTTTTGATGCCCTGACTTCTTGTTCAAACTTACAATATTTTGTTTCCACACAAATTTTGTTAGGAACTGCATAAGCTAAATCAATTTCCACCAAAATACTAGCATAATAACCCATATCCTTTCTGAGAGTTGTATTGTCTAGTCTTATAGATCTTCCTAAAGTACTTCCCATTGCCATTAGAATATCTTCTCTCCAATACTCTATACTTAAACCAGGTAAAGCAACCCATACAAATGTTGTTGAATTTTTTTGGTTTTCTGGTTTAAAATCCTGTTCCCAAAATCTCAACCTTAGAGCTTGTGATTCAACTTCCCAGTAACCCTCATGAATAAGTTTCATATCATCACCATTATCAAGCTTAATAATAAAGAAACCCTTACCAATAGGAATAAACTGACAGTTACCTTTGAGGTTCCATTGTTTTCTCAAGTCTGCTTCTGCAACAGATAATTTGAGATTTACTAAATTCAAACGACCTATTAGACTGAACTTCCACTCTTATAGACTTGCATCGATGATATCATCAGGAATGAATATAAAATTGATAGGATTAACTGAATTTGTAGGAACTGAATTTGACGGAATTTCGTTTCTGAGATTAGGGTTCATCTCAGATGTAGATGTTTCTTCCGACATCTTAAGTTTGTTATTGAATTCATTGTTACTAAAATGAGTTTTTGTATTGAAAAAATACCCTTAAGTAATGAATACACCTGAGATTAATGATAATTTTCACCTGAATTAATGAATCTGAAGAAAAAATCACGAGAAACAGCGAAGAAAATTTTCCCGAGTTGATCGCCGGTTTGCAGAGCTTGACTAGGCCGATCCTCAGCCCTTATATAAGAATACGCGTATAAAACCCTAATAAATCTTATCTTTAGTCAGGATCCGGGACATAGTTGCAATTGCTGAGTACAGATAAGATGCCGATGGAGGAGAATTCGACGAGACCGGAGAGAGATGCGAGATTTCTCGAGTCACAGATAAGTCCCCTTCATGATTTTGAAGGCCGATCTCTAGTCACCTAATCCCAAGTAATAACATGCTGTGGGATTGGGGAGTTGAATGGTCTTGATGTGTCCCGATCTTTTGGGACTCTTGCGTTGATCATTTCTAAATCTGTTATATGAAAACTGGATGTCCGGGCCACCTCCTATTGGCCATGCAGGTGTGTGACGCATGATTCTTCGTTAGTCCCCAGTTTGATATAAGACTAGGGATTCCTATTGACTCGGGACGCTTGGAAAATGAAGTAAGACCCTTGTAGCGCACGAGATTGAGTCTTTCAGGTGGGCAAGCGATAATCTGTGGGTTGGATACATATGTGTAGAGTCATATCGAGATACCACCACATGTGTCTTTGTGGAAAAGATGAAGCTGTTGTTCCTCCTCTACTAGGTGTCTTGATAGGGATTCATGTGAATTTCTGTAGCAAAACGTTGAGATTTGTTCTTCTTTTGGGGGGATGCTCAACCAAAATTGAGAGTAGTATATGCCTTCTGGTACCAGTAGGGTAATAGATACATTCAGGTATAACTGCGCAGTCGATTTTTGTTTGTTTTATTGACGAAAGAGTTTTTTGGGAAACTGCAAGGTAATTTTTCACGTGGAGGAGTCGTGTTTTGACATGATAAAATTGTACGTGGTCGTCATATCTTGTCCTTCGCTCATCGAGTATGAACCTGACTCATGGAATAACCTGTGAAGTGGATTTTCTCGATAGAAGAAACTTTGACTGAGGGAACTGTTGGTATGCGTCTGAATGAGTAAAGTGTATCCTGAAGCTATGGTCTCGGATCCTTCTCTTGAATTGTTGGCCTCACTTCGAATTTCATTTTCTTGGTAGGTTCAGGTATGAAGATATTCTCATTCTTGGGTGAACTGGGGTCCCATCAGAAAATGATACTGGATAATCGTTGGTGTAGCCTAGATAGACGTTCATTGAGACTTGTTCGTACTATTGCTATGACTCATTTTATTTCTGAAGGGATGGGTGTTGAGATAGCATATCGACCGACGGCTTTGAATCTTCAGATAAGTATGAGCTTTGGCCAAGCAATATCTTGGAAGCTAGTCTCATCTTATACTTTGTCGCATTCTGGTCATGATCCTCTGAAACAAGAAAACAACAAGATGCATCTCGGCTGGCGATTTATGACCTTATGTGGCTCTTCAACGCTTTTGTATAGGTCATGAATTTTTTAGAACCTTTCCAAGTTTTCGCTAAGTTTATCCTGTAAACGATGAAAAGATAAATCCGACAGAAAAATAACTATGTCAATCTGATATAGAACGAAAGAGTATAAGTAAATAGTAAAGTGAAGTAAACTTCTCGAGTCCCATGTGATCAAGTTGAGGGCCCTTGACCTAAACGAATTTTGGAGCAAATATTCGTCAGAATCTCCAAGTTTAGATCAACATCTGGTGTTGGATAGAGATGGGGTCAACTGGATGGTTGCTCATTTACTCTGTCGTGTTCTTAATAAGCTACATCTTCTCCGGTGAGACCAATTTCGGAAAGACTGGATCCCGTCCGTGCCATTCCCAACAGTTTTAGTATTTCTTCTCTAGGGAGGATTAGATTCATTGGATCTATCCCTACTGGTAACTTTAAAGGTGTTTTCAGATAAGTATTTATGTATGTCGATCTGAGATTTTTCAAGATTTTGTAGGGTCCCTAGTAGTTCTTAGGTATTTGGCCAACATTTTTAGGGTTAGTAGTAGATTTTTGTGGAAGTAGGTTAATGGGAAATTTCATTATGCAAGGAGAGATCCATGTGATCAGGGACGCACTAACCTATTCACTATGGTCAAAATCGAAAGAAAGAGAAAGTTCTGGTAGGGATAACTCTCTCGACAAATTTTATCAGGGGCAGATCTACATGTTGACTTGGGCTGGCTTAAGCCAGCCCAAGTCAAGGAAAACTCAACATTTTACAGTGGTATTGAGTTTGATAAAAAAGATTCATGCCTAAATTATAGGCTTAAGCCACTCCCAAAAATTCAATTAGTTTTCAAGCCACCCCTAACTTCATTTTCTAGTTCCGCCACTGAAGTCTATAATGGATTTACAGAGACTGAATCAATGAAATATTTTTGTGTTATGATTGGTGGAATTGGCTTCCTTCCTAATAGTGGCCATGATTGAGATCTGTAACTGAGTGGACAACCACCCACTGTGGTCGGAAAAATGTAGTTACCTAAAATCGGTGAGAGGCTAAAGTGGGATTCTAGGGTTTATGATAGTGAGTTGCGGAAGGTTGAGAGGGAAGCATATGAAGAGAGATATCAGATAATTCTAGGGTTTGAAGAAGAATTGCTCTGAGAGTTTATGAGAAAGTTGATTGTAGCTTTAAAAAAATATAGGACCTATTTATAGCTGAATTCTCTAATCTTAGTTCGGTGAAGATAAGGATTGTTTTCCATGCCGTGCGGAGCAATTCTCCCGTATCTTCAGGAATAGATAGAGATAAACTAGGTTGAGTCTATCTCATTATTCCACCGCCTTTACTCTTTTCTACGGTGAGAAATAAGCCGGGTATTTCTCACACGTGTCGTAGACCGCCAGACCAAAACCCTAATTGTTATTCCCCCATATCCATGAAGCTGAGTAAGCCTTTGTATGGATCTCATCATATTTTATTTATATTATGGATGTATTACCAAGTATTCCCCTTTAAAATTTCGTATTCATAGTATAAATTAGGGTTCCACGGATGTGTAATTACCAACATAAAAATTTCACAGTTAGATTTTCACGAAATTCCATTATGTTCTACAAAATTAGATCTTAAACTCTCGAATAATTTTTTTTAGCAATCAGAATATGATGCCATCCTTAAAAACAGTTTTGAATATTTTTTTCTATGCTCACGAAAAAAAAACCTAATTATGAAAATTTTGCTTGTTGCTATTATAAAAGGAGTTGGTGCCTAGCTTGTTACTTGGTTACCAACTAAAAACTCTGTAATCGTATAAACTTATATGTTGTTTATCTTTTATAAAGATTATATTATTATTTCAAAAAAAAAAAAAACTATGAAAAATATCGTAATAAATATATTTTTGGAATTATAACTGTTTGACTAAATTAATTTTTTTGTATGTACTATATATTAACCTCGTATATTTCCTGTAAAACTTTCAAGGCGAGCCGACTGTGGTAAGTACCTCAAAGTATGTGATATTTACCATTGTGTCTACAAATGTACTCTTATCTAGCCGTGAGAGTACTCTGCAGAGCCGAGCCTGAGGGGGTGCAGGTCGTGCGACCGCACATGGCCCAGATCTGTTGAGGGCCTTTTTCCTTTTGATGTACACGTACTTTAACTTTCCCTCCAAGCCCAGCCCAGCCCAGTGCAGTCCAACATTCCGAAAAAAAAAAAATTATGCATGTGCACGAAATCGAACACGAGACCATGGGTGCGGTACTTGGATTATTGGATAGTATTTGTTATTGGTTAGCCCCTGGATTATATTTACATTTACATCTTTATATATGTTTTTAGTCCCATAGGGCATGGATATTAACAAAAAAATGAGTTATTGCTCCCGTTCAACTTAATCTTTTATCTAGTGCACCATTGACAATAATTTTACAAATTATTGATATTTTTTGCTTATTATGGTTGTAAAATTATCAATAAAAGCCCTTATAATTTTTTTTTGCATAGGACCCTTCTAGTCATAGGATCGGCTCTGGTACTCTGAAATTCTATTTGTTTGGAATAGCCATTTGATTAACCTCCTTTAGCAATTTCATCGTGATCGGAGTATGTTAGGATTGTCTATCGATCAAAAACAACAAAATGATGAAGTTTACTATTTATGAGCCAACAATGTGTTTCAGGATTACGTTGATAATTTACCGATCCCTCACCAAATTACTTGTTGTCGTAAGTGCAGCAGAACCGTAGAGAATAAACGCACAAGATGAACTAGTGTCTAGTTGTATAGTATAACTAGTGAAGCGACACTGGATCTGCTTTCCAATGTGGTAGGACCCACTTGCTACACTTATCCATTCGTCATTGAGTTTCACCCCACCACTCATGTGGGAGCAAAACCACCCAAGAAAGGGACACCTTCGAGATGAGTATGGAGATATTTTCTCATTTAGTCCTAGTCAAATGGGACCCACCCTTCCGTTCTTATCCTCCACGTATATTATCCAGAGTACTATATTAAAAATAGGGATGCAGTACAACTGAACGTAGCTTAATATAGCAGTGCAATATGCATCAAACACGTTGATTACGGTTTGAACATTGAACTTGTTCAGCTGGTCAAACCAATATTTTACATTCAATTTTTAGACAAGAGTTAAAAATTGTAGGAAATATTTACGGAGTAATAATTGATCATACAGAAAAAGTTCTATATAACTAGCTACTAGTTATCAGACCTATACTTGACAATAAGAACAGAACATTTGGAAGGAAGAAAGAAATCAAGAGAAATATGGTTCTGTTAGACCAACTATGGGATGATGTTTTTGGCGGTCCTAACCCTGAAAGAGGCCTTGGTAAACTCAGGAAGCTCTCAAGTATGCTCTCTGATCTCTCTGTTTTTGTTGATTTGCTGCACTTTGTAATTTTGTATGGTTAATGATTTTCCTTTGTGTTTGAATAATCAGCCGGGGAAGGAAGCAGTGGTAAGTATTTTCAAAGGTCGGTCTCCATGCCTTTAGGAAGGAATGATAGTACTCCCGGAACGCCAACGACACCAGGAACACCAACAACACCTAATAAGACCAAAGAGAACGTCTGGAAGAGTGTTTTTCACCCTGGTGGTAACCTTACTAATAATAATAAATTCATTGGCGGTGAAATGTTTGATAAGCCTCATCCCAACACTCCTAGTGTTTATGACTGGTAAGAACACTCTTGTATTCCTGATCTACATAACATACGCATGCAAGTTATATTTACATGCAGATCTATGTTGTATTCGTATGATCGGACATAAACCATTAAGATCTAGAATATTATATACGAAGATTATTTTTATTTCACCAGGAGTTGTAGATATTGGGTTTGATAAATAGAATTGATTGTTGTTACAGGCTTTACAGTGATGAGACAAGGAGCAAGCATCATCGTTGATTTGTGCTGGAGAGTTGTCTTTGGAGACTGGAAGTAAATTGGTATCATCTGAGCGAGACGGATGCATATGTACATACTAATGTTTAGTTTTGTTTTCTCATGAACAGTTTCACCCGTGCGTGGCTGGAATGTGGCGTTGTTTTGTTTTATTTCCTATTGATAAAGTGGTCGTCTGTTTTTGTGTTTCTGGATTAGTAATATAGATCTGCGTTTTTGTTGCGCTATTGCAGCTGTTTTGTGTTCGATCCATCGTCTGCTGTGTAAATTTTGATGGATCTGGAATGATGTACTGCCTTGGTGTTTTAATCGAATAAAGTGATCGTTAGCTAAGTACTCAACAGGGTTCTGGACCTTCTCGTTTATAAACTGTTTAAAATTTGCCAACATAACACGCAAACTATTTCGAGCCAAATTTGGATGATGTTTTGCCATGGTGGAATGTGTCGGGGCTTCACTTTATGGATCTTTCTTGGGCAAATTCATAAACTAGCTAGCTTCCATCCATATACTTAATAAACCAGCCGGAGAAATAGAAATCTTTTACAAAGTGGCCATATCGTTAGATATAATAGCTGGATCCATTGATTTGGTCAGATGCTTTGACAAAGTCAAACTTGGTCCGTGATATTACCATCAAACCCTTGCCCACTTCCAAAAGACGCGTGGGGTGTAATAGATTTTTATTTTTTCAGTTCCACTCTCTCACTCTCTCGTTCTGTCGCTCTTGCTTCTGTAGAAACTAGGGTTAGGTATTTCTATTTCGATTAGGGAACTGATTATTAGAGAAGAGACTGGCTTTGTTGAAGACGAAGATGTTAGTGAAGAACCAAAGTTAATTTGGAAGATAAAATCTGCTTATTTAGGGTTTCAGAGACGGTGTTGATAAAGTGAAGATGAGGTACAAACCATGATTGAAATACTTTGAATCAAGGTGAGATAAGGAAACCCGTGACTTAATATATGATGAAAATCAATGTTCTGATAGTTAATTAATCAATTTTTAGGGTTTCTGTTTTTTGCACTTCTTTTTAATTAGGGTTTATTTGAAACCCTATTTGTTTTGTTTAATTTTGCCCTTAATTTTGTGATTGTTGGTTGGTTTTTATGAATTATTGCTTAATTAGGTTTTGAAATTAGGGTTTGTTTTTTCCCCTTTTGTAATTAGGGTTTAATTGAAATTCAGATGCTATTAGGATGTAATTTTCGTGATTGATTGATTGATTAGAGTTTATATGGGAGATTTTTGGATTTATATTTAATTTTTTTTCATTTGTGTTTCAGTAAGTTCATATTGAGGAATATCAGTGTATATGTGGAGCCAAAGAATGAGACTTTGGTATTTCCTGATTGCCATCGTGATGAAACAGAGTTGAGGATGCTTGAGTATATGGTATATAAGCATTTGTCTATGGATGTTAAAGAGAAGTTTAAGTTATATTGGTTTAAGGATCCATGTATCCCAGAGCCATTGTTAAACAATGATGATTTTGATAATTTTTGGGAGGATTCTTATGTGAATGAGGAGGGGTGTATATGTTTGTGGATGAGGATGGGGATTAAGGATACAGTGTTTGGGACTCCAAAAAGTACACCAAAGAAGAGAGTTAGTAAGAAAACTACACCTAGAAGATCCCCAAGGCTAAATAATGTGGATAAATCAACAGAAGGTGTATCAAGAAAGCTGAGTTTTGTGGATTTGCAGCAACAACCTGAAGATGTACCCATTTCCAAACGTTCTCATGCTAGTAGCATTGGTTGCAGTCAGTCAAAACCTGTCCAAGCTATTGACCTTGATGATGATGTATTTGATGTTGGACATTGGGTCAATGCCACAAATAAAGTGAAGTTTGTTGAAGATTTAGAGAATATTCAGCTAGAAAACATCAATATAGATGAATGTCACCCAATTGAGGATACAGATGCTCCTCCATTATATGATTGTGATGATGACATTGAGTATGGGTTAGATGAAAAGGAGCAAGAAGAAGACAAAGAAGAAGAGCAAGAAGAAGGCAAAGAAAAAGACAAAGGTATATTTAATGTTTTTTTTTTTTTGTTTTTTGAGTTATTATTGAATTTTTAGTAATTCAGAGTTATTGTGTGATACTGACGGTAATACTGAATGTGCAGGTAAGGGTGTGGATGAAAGACCAGCTTACATGGATCAATTTGATGAATATTTTGGTGAATGCATGAAGGGTGAGCATGAAGTTGATCTATTCCCTGAAGAAGAGGTATTTATTCCAATAGATCCTACCAAAATGGAAGTAAAAACTAGATTTGAAAGTAAACAGGAATTTAAGAAACATCTTAGAGGTTTTTGTGTTGCAAATAGATGTCAATTTAGGTTGGATAGAAGTGCTCCCTCTAGAATTAAGGCTGAGTGTAGGTTTAAAAAAGAACATGACTGTCCTTGGTTTGTGTATGCTAGCAAGAAGGAGGGTGAGAAGACTTTTGTCCTTAGGAAAGTGAATTTGGAACACACTTGTCCAGGAGATCACAAGAATAGGAATAGATCTGTTGATCCTCATTTTGTAAAAGATTTTGTGCTTGATCAGTTGAAGAATAAGCCTAAAAAAGTTGTTCCAGACCCTTATAAAATCAAGGAAGACTTCTTAGCTGAAAAGAAAGTCAATATTCCATATATGTGTGCATGGAAGGCTATAAATCTAGTTTTAAAGTCATTTTGTGGGAATTACAAAGAGAGCTACAATGAAGTACCAGCCTTTTGCACAATGTTTACCAAGTGTAATGAAGGCTTTGTTGCTAAGTTCACATTTGACACTAAGAATAACACATTTGAAAGTACGACACTGTCATTTGAACCTGCAATGAGAGGTTTTCGCAAAGGCTGTAGGGGAGTTATAGGGCTTGATGCCTGTCATCTAACAGGATAGTATGGGGGAGTATTGATGGCAGCAACTGCACTTGATGGACATAATGGGTTAGTAATGTTGGGGATTATGGTATGCAGAGCTGAAACAAAGGAGAATTGGACCATTTTTTTGAATCATTTGCGGGATGCCATCTTAGCACATCCATTGAAAGTGGCTTTCATTTCAGATAGGCAGAAAGGGTTATTGGAAGCTGTTCATATAGTCTTCCCTAGCCATCACCACAGATACTGTTGGAGGTAAATTACACTTGTAACTTTTGCTTGTTTGTGAAAGTTTTTTTTCTTCCATACATCAGTTTAAGGCTTAATTGCAATATGAACGCAGGAATTTATACAAAATTTCAAGAAGTATTACAAGGGTATTGAATTAAAGCATTTTCAGGTAGTTGTTGTTGGTTTAATGCAATGTTTGATAGTGAATTTAATATAATTGTTGGTTTTATGTCAGGGAAATAATAGTTATCTATATATTGGTTGTGCAGGAACATTTGGACAATATTGTCAAAGAGAATACTGCAGCTGGTCTTTATCTTGACAAAGAAGATCCTGCTACTTGGTCTAGGGCCTTTTTTTAACCCTATTCACTGTTGTGAACATATGAATAACAACTTTTCAGAATATTTTAACAATATGATCTTCAAGATGAGAAATAAACCAATTATCATGATAGGAATAATTTATGCTAACTTAGTGATAGGTACATGGTACAATAGGATGACTGAATCTGCTTCATGGGTAGATGGAAATTTGGTTCCTATTGCTGTTAAGTTGATTAAAAAAATTATTGTTGTTTGTGACTGATTATGGTGTTGACCCTTGTGTGGCTGGAGAGTTATATATGGTGACTAGTCCAAAGAGCTCTGTTTTTACAGTGAACATCCTTGCCAAGACTTGCTCTTGTTTGCAGTGGCAGTTGAGGGGGTTCCCCTGTATGCATTCAGTGAGTGCATTGCATACAATAAGGCCACATTGGAGAAAGTATGATTCCCTTTTTTGAACTCTGTAGCTTTTCTACTTTTTGAACTCTGTACCTAGCAGTAACCTTTATATAATGTGCTTGAGCAGGTACTGCAGTGATTACTATTCAGTAGAAAACTATAAGGCCACATATGCACCAACTTTTATTCCACTTAATGACAGAGATGAATGGGTGAAGGTACTATTTTATATTTATTTATATTCTCAACTTCATTGATAGAAGTGCATTTACTTTTCAATATATATAGGGTTTCATGAGCACTATGTATCTTATCTCTTATCTCTTTCTTGTTGTAGCCAAAGATGGACAAGAAGCTCTTGAACCCTCCTCAAAGTAGGAAACCTGGAAGACCTAAAAGCAAGAGGGTTAGAAGTTATGATGAACCTAAAGTGGAGAACAGGAAGAGGAGGTGTGGGAAATGTGGACAGATTACTAATCACAACAAGAGAACATGTGCTGGTGGTGAAGTTGGATCTAATCCAACTGCAAAGAGGCAAAGGACTGAATGTAATGCAGAGAACTTCACCTTCACCAACATACAGACAAGCCAAACCAGCAAAGTAAAGGGTGCATCTAAGTCAAACCAGAAGAAGAGAACTGCATCATTTGTTGATGAATGTTCTACAGGACCATCTTCTACTCCAGCACCATCTTCTACTCCATCTTCTACAGGACACAACCTTTCTCAGAATTTTTTTGGCATTGGATCTGTATCTCAGAATATAAGACAAGAAAAGGGAAGGGGAAAGGGAAGGGGAAAGGCTATGAAGAAATGAATTTGGATCTGTTTTGAACTTTTTTTTTGTTTGGGTTTTCCATTTTCTCTTTGTGTTTGCAGTCTTTTGGTTTTGGTTTAGGTAACAATACAATGTTTCATGGGCATTTGCAAACTTTAAGACTTGATTATAAATGAAATATTTGTACTTTAGTACATCTGCAGATTACACTTTAAGATTGTTAAGTTCCTTACATATGGCATTTAGCTGTAAACTTGAGTTTATAATTTTGTTTTTGGCAGCAATGAAGACTTCATCTGAAACCTACTTAAAACCATCACAGTCTATGCAACTGAGGTATGATATATTCTTGTTATGTTCATTATTGCAGAATTTCATTTTTATCTTTGATTTGTAGTTACTTTTGTTGCAGGCTTGATTTTGCAGTGGGAAGTTTTTGAAGCAGTGACCAACTTCTCCACAAGCAGAACACCCATTCTCTACTGGTAACTTTACCATCTTGCATTTGACGGGATCAATTGCATCTTCAAACCATTCAAAGTACAGACATGTTGGAATTGAACACTTCAAAAACATCTGTCCATTTGTTTCTTTTGTTTTTGAGCACAATAGTTGCCTTATACCATTACATGGTATATATTTGCACCTGGAATAAATCCAAGGACAAACCTTTGGATCATGGCATCCATGTTCACAGACAGAACATGAAATTAGGTTTTTTTTTTAACTCTTACCTTGTTATTAATGCTGCTGCTGCTATCTTGAGAACTTGAACTTTGGCTCATGTCTTTCTATATGTTTGCGTTTATTGCAGATTTTTGGGAGATGTTTGATCTATTTGATAGGAGAAACACTATGGTTCTTCTCTGCAATAAGCCCTGATTTATATGAAGTTGATCTGAAGAAGAAGACCGTTATAAGAGGGGGTGAATCTGATCCCTTGAATTTTAAACGGGTCCGTTGATGACACATGTCAATCCGACCGTTACAGCGGTTGCACATGCTCTTCACGTGATACGGGTCAGCGAGTTGACTCGAGGCTGTTTTGGTTACAGACTCAGTCAAGGGTTAAATTATCTTTTACCAGATAGGATAATTGACACATAGGCAGTTAACTGGTGTTAGCCCGTTTTTTGAAAAAAAAGAGGATGGAAAAATCTATCTCGGCCATTTTATAAAAAGATTCAAAAAAACGGTCACTTTATTAAGTATGGGTCGAAAAGGTGGCCACTTTATTAAAAAGCCCATCTTTCTTTTGCCGACACCATCTGTAAATTTTGCTACACTGAACCTTGAGCAAAGAAAATAGAAGAACTAGGATACTCCGTGTTTGGTTCCTTCATGGCTCTAATAACTTGCTAGCTTATGTAAAATAAAAAATCAGAAGGATCCTGGCTCTGATATCTTGGTAGCTTATGTAAAATAAAAATCAGAAGGATCGTTCACTCAGCGTGGATGCTTACAAAACTTTGGACTATTAGAATCTCAACAAGTACATGAATGAGACATACATGCTTAGCAAACCTAATCAATTTTATTTTGCTTATTAGGTTGCTGTATTACATTGCAGTACAGAAAGGTACAAATTACTCTCTTAAGTTGCAGACAAACCTTTCCGGACTTTCGACAATACAACTCATCCAAGTACTTCCAAGAATTATATACCTGTTTTTTTCTTTCATATGGGAGACGTTTTTTTCTTTCATATGGGAGACTTCATTTCTATACGTAGCTTTACGAAGTTGCTTCAGGCATGCTCACAACTTACTAGGAATAATTTCCTTGAGAAAGTTTTTTACTCTAACAAGCTGGCTAGGCGACTTTGGAAACATCTCACCTTGTCTTTCTGAAATGAATTTGGCAAAACTTGAGCCTTTTTCTTTCCCCTCCTTATCGTTAACTGCTTTGCCTATTGATTGTGGCTGTGTAAGAACTGTAGGCACTGGAACTCGCTTGGGCGATATTGGTGGCAGCAATGCCCACACAGAAGAAAGGTTTTCATTTGGTTTGTCAAGAATTTCTAATATTGATAGATCCTTCATCTCTGCTGGAACAAATAGAGTGCAATGGTCAACTCATGGTTATTTCTCAATATCTCCACAGTATCTTAGAGAATTTGAGAAACTAGATAATTCACCTTTTGAGAATTTGAGAAACTAGATAATTCACCTTTTGAGAACTTGAAGATAGGCTCCAGTGCTGCACATGGAATGCTGAAGTTCAGATGTGGAATCACAGTTCCTCCTCCGTGCCTCGCATTGCTACACCAAAAAATAAAAAACAGAATTTCGTGAATTTTGCAGGCAAAAGATGATTCACAGAGTTCAGTAACTTAATGCTGGACATATCAAAGGAAAATGACGCATATCAATCTACCTCTTTCACTGATAGTATACGTACATACCATGTAAGTTTAAGTTTACATTAATACCTTGTTACAAGCCCAATCATAAGGCCCTCTGAGTTAATAACAGCACCACCACTACCGCCAGGATGCACTGCAGCTGTTGTTTCAAGCATAGCTGGATAATCACTTTCTGCGCTCTCTTGCAAACCTCGTCCATCGGAATGGAGTGAGTTCTGTGCTTTGACCACACGTGCTACTACACCAGAGCAAACTGATGGGTATGCATCTGATTCAAAATACAAGCAAAACAAGATAAATGCTGTATCCTTTTTCTAAGAAAATCACGACTTTTGCCTGAAACTAATGTACTAAGAGACTTACCACATCGTGGCCCAATCAGTCCATGCCCAATAACATGTGCCTTTGATCCAGCAGATGGACATTTAAATTCTGGAATAATTGCGCATAGCTGGTTCGGAACAGACTCGAGTTGTAGTAATGCAACATCCAAAGGACCCTTGGATACGTATACTATCCTAGCATCACACCAAGTCCAGGGATTTGTATGATCCAATCGAACACGTATCCTTCTGTAGGTATTAAAAACTGACCCACCTCTATACGGATTTTGCTCATCATCCTTATATGCCTTGGCAGTCTTCACCATACTCGGAAGTATACCTTCCCTCTCCTCTTGATGCTCTCCACTTCTCACACGCCATGTAACCACAGATTCCGTGGAGTTCACGGAGAGTGAAGATAGTGTGGATTGATACATTCCGCCCTGCAGGGTGGTTTTGCCAAACCTCCATGGTTCCAACAGGTGAGCATTTGTGAGTATTAGACCCTGACTGTTGAGTACCACTCCTGAAGCCCAAGCTCCCTCATTTATGGTTATCAGAGCAATAGAGGACATTGCCTTCTCAATTGGAGATTTAAAAGGGTTACGAACAATAAGGCTGTCAGAAGAATGTGCATTGTCTCTCCACACAGATGCTATCGCTTTCCATGGAATCACCAGCTGTTAGCCAGAGCAAGAGGGTCCATAATAAGTTAACCAAAAATAAAACTATAGACGGGGGACACAAAGATGTTCAAATGATACCAGGTTACCTGAATTTCAGCACCACCAACTCGTTGTCTTATAGGTCTGCCAACAATACCAATAAGATGTGCATGTTCACCAAAAACAGGACCACCTTCCATCCCTGATACGTCAAATATTAGAATGGATTGAAGAAACCTAATAGCATATCAACTCACTGTGTACCTTAAGCCGGATACTACCCTACCAGGAAGGCAGCGGATGTCGGCCATCAGTAACGAGCTTTTACTAGAGTTCGAAGGATAGGAATTTGCGACAGATCCAACAGAAATGCTGGTTCAAGCGAGAAACGTGTCACAACAAAATAGCCAAATCACTGCCTTGGAGGTAACTGAATAAAAAAAAAAACAGCAGTCCTTGAAAGAAATGCATTACATGGCAATCTGCCTGACAATTAGGCATCACAAATTGGTTCATGCCTAATAACTTTCATAAAGAAGTTCACTGACACATGAATTGGCTCTTTCACAAATTCTAAATCTAAGTGAACCACACTCTATTTTCACAATTTTGGGATCAGAAATAACTTTCAAGAGCACTTCCATGGCATCCGCTTGACCTTATAAAGACAACCAGAAAGTCTCGTAATTTTAATGCTTAATGGATCCACTATTTATTAATTTTTGCGCAAAACAGGTACTATAACCTCCATAACATTTTGGCAATACAAAAGCAGTCAGTAAAATGACAAAAGTTGCATCACAGCCAAGAAAGAGAAATTGGGTATCATTTTAATCTAAAATATTCTCTAAGTTTCACTGCATTACCTATTTAGGAAGTGGACTGGTGACAAGATACCAAATGGAGATCCCATAGCTACAAGAAGATCGCCCCTTTTGTTTGATGGTGCAATACGCAGATCTGGGAGATCCTGAATAACCATGATCCATCCAATCATCTTGATGAGCATATAACTGAAGTAAAATGCATGGAAAAGTACAAAATAAGTACGAAAGAGGCCAAATTTTTGTGATGACTAAACCATTTCCGTAGATCCACCTGGTAACCAGAGAAGGAAACTACATATCACCTCAATATGAAATGAAACTCCAAGAAAAGCAATTCTAGTGGTTGACATGGCCATCCATCTTGAATTGGTCGATTCACTCATAGGACGACCTTGCTTCTCCCGTGAAGATCTGGTGTCATTCCCGACCTGGATGAGTTGATAAGAGCGTTATCATGATACTAAATCATAATCGAAGGTCCAAGATACATCCAAGCATAAATTCAAGAAGCGCCTTTTCGAATTTGATACGAGTTATCGTTGTTCTTAGTGCTTATTAATTATGATCTTCAAATCTCGGTAATTAAGCACCTAATGACATTAAAAAATCTAGCGAAGTTACAACTGTTGATGCCTACATCACTTGGCTACATTACAATGGTATTGTATAACTCTGATGATTCAGTTGATTGTATACTCAGTATCCACTAGTTACTTCTCTGCCTATCAATACAGTTTCTAATATTATCCCAAGACCCAAAGGTTTAACCCAACGAAAGAAGGATACAACTTTAATAGATGCTAAAGAAGACTAAATGAAGCCAAATATGCTATGAGTACGACCGCGCGAGTGAATGCCTACTTTGACTAACCTGTGGTCGAGGTGGGTCGTTGAAAGCTTGATGATTAGTATTCGATGAGGCCAAGGACCAGCCTACTTCCCATGACCCTTGTTCAGTTAAGCTGGCGGGAGCTTCAACTAGTGCCAAGAGAGAACATGATGCTACTGGGACATCCACCTTATAAACACAGACTTCATTAGTTGCACAGAAAAATAAAAATAAGAAGACAGCAACAATTAGTGAATATTGGAACCTGCTGATTACAGTACATTAATACAACTATACATAACATATCATACATGTGATGAATTTCCCATCTCAGAACGACATTACTAACATGAATCAGTATTTACCATACCATTTATATTGTATCTAAACGAAACTAAGTTATACCCACTAAGCATTATTAACATGAATCAGTATTTATCATACCATTTATAATGGTTCAAACATATTTATGAAGGGGGGACCTTATGCCTACTAAGTTATAATAGTAGATCTTTTTACAGTAAGGCAGCTTAAAACTACTCTGAACTCTGGTGATCATGAGGGACAAATCATAGCCGACAAATTTTAAAGCTTATTATCACATCGAAGGAAGAAGCCACACCTATGTCCTAATCGTAAGAAGAGCTTTGTGATGTTTTGTAACTAACAGGAGTCATATGACATACCCGGCATCTCTACCTCTAGACATTTTGCTCTTAATACTGATATATAAGATAATCTAATAGTAAAGTGTAGACTCAAAAACCACAAAACCATACTAAGCCAAAAGCGATGTAGAAGAATACCAATGCCAAGAGTTGTGAATTCAACCACATAGGCGTTCCTTTATCAAGTCCATCATCATTTACGGTTTTATGTGCACTCATTTTCCCCTGCATATCAAAGTAAATAGATAAACCATATCCAATTAAGCTTAAGGCCTATCGAATCTCCATTACAAAAGAAAAATGTTCATTATCTTGTACCTCAGTCATTACATCAATTTGAACTCCATATATCAACTCAGGAAGTTCCTGAATCAAATTATACACAGACGAAAACAAAAATAACAATAAAAAATATCAAACCCTAAACACCAAGAACTGAAACCAGTAATAAAAAAATTCAAGCAGATAATGGTTGATTATTGACCTGAGTGTTATTATCATGATGTTGTACAGAAAGAAAAGGTTCAACTATTGATGCCACAGTTACAACCAAAGCTGAAACCGATGAAGAATTCTCTCGAATATGTTTGACAATTGGAAACTTATTAAATGTTTCAGGTAACAAAACTCCAGACGCTGATAGAGTTGATTTTCCAGACCTAAAGTCCAAGAAATTAGTTATAAGGTGTTAAAATTAAATAGAATTACTACAAAATAACTAAAGAATCCATTGAAGTAAATGAGTCATTACTTAACTGATACTGATGGAAAGCATGTTTTCTCATCTTTAAGCCCTTCGGGTCCTAAAAATTTGTTTAAGAAATCATGTATTAATCAAGAAATTCAAGAAACAAAATTAGAGATCAGAAGATTGAGAAAGAAAGAGAAACTTACAGGTCCTTGGATTCTAACCATGACTGAGAAATTTCGAGCAAAATCAACAATTTCTGGCAACTCCATTTTACTAGATGAGTTTTCTTCTTGGGTGTTTGAGGGCTGAGGGATTATGTTATGACTAAACTGGAAAGAGAGGAATACAGTGTAATCAAGAAGAAGAGACGAAACGAGTTTTGCCTGAGTGAGGTGGATTTGGAAGCATTTTTAATCGGGTGTTCTTGCCTCAGTGTAGTAAAGAATGGTCCTTGCTCAGTTTCTTGACAGGACTTTATTGCTATTGATACTAATTTTTCACCCGTGCGATGCACGGGTTTGCTTCTTTCTTGCTTACAAAATATGGGACGATCACTAAGTATAACATGCTTACGAAATACTGGACGTCAGTAAGTATAACAATTGGTAACAAATCAGTGAGTATTTTATTTTTATTTTTGATCATAAAAGCAAATTCATTACTGAAAAGAGAGTTACATAGAGTTGTCCTTCTCAAAAATAAAGAGGATACATCTTGATGGTGTCACATCCCACACTTGATTACAACCATAATTTTTTGGCATATTTGGCTAACCCATCGGCCGCTTCATTACCTGTCCAAGGAAAAATCACACACTTAATACTACTAACAGCTTCTATTATCCTACTAATATCCGAAAGAAGATGATGGTCTTGCCAGTTGGATTTAGCAAAATTTGAAGACACAACTTCAATGACAGACTTGCAATCTCCTTCTATGATTATGTTTCTCCAACCCTTGCTCTTAATCCACTTCACTGCTTCTAGAAGAGCTAAACCTTCTCCTTGTTCAGCATCTCTGGCTTTAGTCACTTTCACCAAGGCCTCCAAAAATCTCCCTGCACAGTCTCTCAAGATTAGACCAATTCCACATAACTTTGAATCTTTATTAAAAGCAGCATCAAAATTTAGTTTCCACCAATTCTCAGGTGGTTTTTCCCACTTTTTCAGATTCTTTTTAAGAGAATGCATGCAATATGAGTTAGTTTCTACAGTTAAAATGTTATAGTTTGTGCAGTAATTCCTAATTCTCACGATGATATTACTAGGGTGGATGCTTTTTCCTTCAAAAACTTGTAAGCATCTATGTTTCCATATTTACAAATCAGTGAGTATGATACTCTTCTTACGAATAAAAAATCAACCAAAAAAAAGTAGGTGTGTATAAAAATAAAGTTAACCAAAAACGACTAAACCAGAACGATCGTTAGGATGTAAAACATTCTTTCATCATTTTCACATTGAGAAAAACATCAAAACAAATTAACTCGATAAGAGTTCTAGTTCTTTTATATAGCAAGCTCCATATATTATCTATTGTCTCGATGGCTTAGTTTGTTTCCTTCATTTTGCTTATGTTACTGATCCTGGACACGTGCAATATTTTTGCGTTGCTGCGAGAAACAAAAATCATTGGGATATATGAAGAACTAACCGTTAATTAATAAGCAAGACCTCCTAATCAAAAAGTCCAAAAGCTACAATACGCTATCACTTTTTATGCGAGAAATACACAGTATACATAGTATGATAGTATCGAGAAGAGAAGACCGATAATCTCCATGACGGATCTCAAATCCTTGACATAACTACTAAAAGAGAATTGAAATTCCATTATGATTAAAGTCCAATGGGGTGAAAGACCAATGGATAAAACTAATGGCCAATAAAAATTTATGTGACAAAATAACTACAACAAAACACACGTTCAGTGACAAAATTTTATGTGACCAATAAAATTTTGTCTAAAAATCTAGTGTTTAGAGAGGAATATTTTTTTGGTCACCATATATTTTTTTTTTTGCGACAAACAATAAATTTCGTCATTAAAGTTGTCACTGAAATTTTTTGTGACCAAATATAGCGACCAATCCTGTCTCCGCCTCTAAATATATTTTTTTGTGACCAAATATAGTGACCAATCCTGTCTCCGCTTCTAAATATTTTTTTGTGACGAATTATTTCGGTTACAGAATTGATTTCTAGCGATAAAGGAAAATTATAGTCTCCAAACATATTATTGCCAACAATCCGAGACTTTTATCCCCAAATGTGTCTTACACCGACAAAATTAGTTTGTTACCGAAATGAATGCACACCAAATAAGGATTTTGACGTTAGAACTATTAGTATCCAAACAATTGTTGTCGCAAATGGATTGTTTTTTACTGACAGAAAATAAATTGGTCTCTGAAAAAACTATTGTTGGCAACGTGTAACTTTTGTCCCTATATCTATTTATGCAAACAAAAATTAATTCGTCATCTAAATGAATACGAAGCAAATCTGAAATTTTGTTGTTAAAACTTTGCAGTGGCAAGATAAATTGTGGTCAGCAAATCCGAATATTCGGTGACTGCTAGTGATTTAGTTTGTAGTTCTAGGAATTAAAGTGGTGTTGTTGCTTCGAGTATGACTGGCATCCACATGCATACGTGATGGAACATTTATTGCGAGAAGCGACATATTTTTCTTCTTCCGAATCCATTCCAAGATTCTCATCTAAAAGATAAATAAAAGGGCTCAAAATCCAATGCATGACCATGATAATGCTGATTCTCAAGAGAAAAAACCAAATGTAAACATGTAATAGATCAATAAATTTGTGTTAACAATTTAGTGGTACACTTCGTACCTTCTCCAAAGTAATACTTAGTTTAGAAAGTGGTTCATAAGCAATAGCAATACTCTGGAAATATATTACACCAACAGTGCTAGCTTGATGCTTGGACTTGTCCTAGATGCAACAATATGCCACTTTCATCTAACCCATTTCATCACTTTACGTTATTCTTCACTTCCCAAGTGATCCATATCTATATGATGCATTAGTAGTTTTTTCAGTGTATTTAAGAGGTTGGTGTAACACTTGCTCCCATCTCAGCTCTCCCTTTGCCTTATCAGTTGATGCGTAAATGACCTCAGCATCACCAGGTCTTCTTGGTGCAATTACCAAAGGAATTTTCTGACATAAGAGGAAAAAATATCAAATCAGAAACGTAGACTCCGGGAAAGTTAATCTGCAAGGAGAAAAAATAAAAAACTAAATGAAGCAACATTTTCAATGTTGCAGGAGGTTCGTCAAATACCTTTTCAGAGGCATTCTCAAAGACAGAAACCATCTCCAAGACTGAAGTTCTTTTTCCAGTTCCTAAGTTATAGACTTCACAACCTGAAAAAAATACATTTAGATTTATCAACACCAAGTCACTTCCTAAGTTATAGTTACTTCCTCTCCACCCTCTACAGATAGAAGTCTTGTTGCTTGAATATATTAAGCGAAGCAAGATTTATACATTAAGACTTGTCCCAAAATACTTTCCCAGACATGATATTTGAGACAACTTCATGACAAAAAAAAATTCATCTCAGAAAATATTTCGAGACAGAAAAAAGGGATTTTTTGACATAAAACCCCCATTTTCTTGTAGTGTGGGGAAAAATACTGGACTAGAAAGTTTATATTGCGACCGGGTGACTTTTGGTACTGGTTTTCCTATGTCTGCGAATGTGTTACCAACTTTCTTTATCAATGATATTGAGTTAGCTTTCAATAAAGACCGCGTCTTGCAATAGTAATATTTCACGACCTATAAGAATTAAGAATCTTGTTTCTTTATTGCCTGCCAAAAGAGTAAGTTGAAGGGATGATGATAAGAAACTATATTTTTTCTTAACCAACTGCCAGCAGCTCAAGCTCAAAAGGTCATGATTCAAAGAAATCAATAAACCAAAGGGTAGCAATTTGCATAATAATTTTCTTGTTATGATTAATCAACTGATAAGGCCTATAAATAGGCTACATTACTTGGAAAATAAGAAAACAATACTACTCCTACATTACTATTCCAAAAAAATATAAAATTTCTAAATAAAATAATCAAATACTTAAAATATAATAAAATACCTAAATAAATATATTATCTCTAATAATAAATTATTTATGTTTATCCAATGCCTTGTGCCTCTATTGGACTTATGTGCTCGTTTCGCCCTTCACTTGCTAGCCAGGGTGGCTTCCAAAATATTGAGAGACTTGACCCGTATAAAGGATCATATATGCCAAATATGCTTGACGCATCGGGTCAACACCGTTGACATGTTCAATAAAACGTGGTCTTATCATTCCACCCTCCTTAAATGGGATTTTTCCCTCAAAGTCCATTATATATATTGATATTGTCTCCACATGTGATCTTATCATATGAACTCCAGGATGCAACATACAAATATAAACTTGATTTCCTCATTCTTTAATCTACTTCTTAAAATAAAACCCACTGAATAAGGTTTCAAGGGTAATGTTAAAGGCAAATTTTATACTTGCTCTCCAACAATAAAGGGAAATGTAATAGAAGATTATCATGTTAGGAAAATACGAAATTTGCTCTCCAACAATAAAGGGAAATATAATGGAAGATTATCATGTTAGGAAAATAAAGCTCTTAGATTTCACTCTAGGCTTCCAAATAAATTCCTTCTTATTTATTTATTTATTTGTTAGTACTTTTAATTATGAGTAGCTAAATTTTTATCTAGGATTAAGGAGGAAATCCTACTATGTGTGCTATAATAAAAATATGATAGTTGTCTTCTTTTGGGAGAATGAAATGTGGAATCTTGACATCCTAGACTCTTTTAATTGAACACAAAAATCATTTTTAGAAGATAAGATAAATCTTTAAAAAAGTCGAGGTAGATGAGCTTATCAAGAAATTTTAAACTTGATTTCAAATAAAAATAATGAAGGTTAAAAAGTGTGTAATATTATCATGTTAGGAAAATCTTTGCTCTCCAACAATAAAGGAAATGTTATCTTGGATAAGTACATGAAAATTAGCATTTTGGTGGAGGACAACAAAATCAACACATAAGTACATGAAATTAGCATTTTGGTGGAGGACAACAAAATCAACACACATACCTGAGCCGATAATCTAGGATTTCCGATCTTGCAATGAGAATGAAATTATAGAAATAAAGACCATGAAGTTCAAGGCTAAATGTTTGTTACAATTTTGACGATTTGCTTAAGCTTTTCTTTTGCAAATAATAACAAGCATTCAATAATACACATCAAATGAAGCACATAATTAAGATACGTCAACGTCAAGATTGCTGGAGCAGAATACAAATAAGTAAGAACGCCCTTGTATGGCTCTTACTAATATTAGCTCAAATGCATCTGGTGCATCTGTTGTCTAGTTAAGAGTACTAACATCGTAGTATATAGCCAAAAAATGAAACCACAAACTGCCATATAAATCCAAAGGACGGGACTTTAGAGATCCTAAAGGAACTTTCTCTATTTTGAACTATTGTATTAGTATAAACCATAATCTGGCATTGGATTGTTAATGTGGATGGATTTTAACTTCCGTTGGGAGCAACTTCGATTATGGTAACCAATGGTAACCAAATTAGTAGCTTCAGAAGTTCACCTTTTTGAACACGGAGCAATTGTTCCATTGGCATTATCATAATTGGCACCAGTTGAAGTTTAACATAACAATGTAGGTGCTACATATATTGATACTTTGAGACTAATAGATGAAGTATTATTATCACTAAAAAGTACCACTAAACAAATTTGTGTCTCAAAGAACAATTTGATTCTTATTACATTACAAAGATTATGCACAATTGCACATCCCATCTTCTTGGTTCAGATATACCAACTTTTGTCTTTCCTATGGTAAAGTTACAGTTCTGAGATACATCTACACAAGAAAGAGTGATCAATCTAAGGAATAAGAACGAAAACTAAATTTATTTCTCAAATTCTAATAATTTCGAAACCTCGAAGTTTATTGTATTTCCTATACAAAACCAAAGCGAACAAAACGAATTTAAATCTTAATTTTTCAACTCAATTCAGTATTTGAAATCAATTACACAAAAAGTGTATCACAGAATTAGCTTCCGACATGGGACAATAAATCTGTATGTGCTAAAGATAAATACAACCGGATTTCAAACAAACATTTCAGATAGTCATATTTGAATCTTTGGAGAAACCATGGATGAAAAAATAAAATAAAAAATAGTGTGCAACTTGTTCATGGACAGATGTAGAGAAAGGAATTATGAATACCTCCGCCTTCAAGCTTATGTTGCGAACTGAGGAATTGGCAATAACGGGTAATACATGTAATTACAGTTACTGCAAGTGGAGATTGTGGAGGAGGAGGACTTGCCTAAACCTAATAACCTAAATAAGAGAAATCCATAAAAAGAAATGTTGTTAATCCTGTTTAAAATATCTTGTCATTAACTCCTGAAGACCTCTCAAGCAGTAGCTAAACTGGCGCATCTCTACACATCTCCAAAGCAATATTTTCTAATGTTTAGTCAAAACTATAAAAGACTTTTGATGATGCAGGTACTCATGTTTACACAGTGCGAGACCCATATCTGCATATAAGTTTCCAGATACTTTTTATCTGGATGTGCAATGTAGAGAGAACACTTGGCTATTTTCAAGCCGATCAAATTGGGACAGAAGCGGAAGGTCACACCAGAACGGAAGAATTTACATAAAAACATCTTCAATTGAATACACAAACTTTTATAATTCTATAAATCACGATTGAGAATCCAAAGTAACGAAGATTTAAACAGAAAAGTATAATTCTTTGGTAAAGATACCTAAAAATGAAATTCGATTCATAAAATTTACCTAAAATGTTAACCTTTGAACGATTGGACCAAGATGATATTTCTTCTGCAACGATTAAATGGAAAACCCAAGATCAGGCTAGCTTTAATTAACCTGCAAACTTGAAGAAACGGAGTAACGAAGAATCGCAAAAAAGAAACAACATAAAAGCAAAAATCTTGGGTTGCGAGAGAAGACTGTATAGAAGAGAAAGAAACATAGTCACGAAACACACCGAATATATGTTTAGCAATCAACAAAGATATCAATCCAATTTCTTCCATGCGACAATCTATTAGAATACCTGCAAAACAAACAACAAACTCCGATTAGTCAACAAAACCATCACCGGAAAGTAAAAAAATTCAAAACGAAAGCAAGAAACTACGTCGAAACGATGGGGTTGGGGTTTTGCTCGAAAGATTTATATATAGAGAAACCCGCCCCATAATTAAAACGATTTTGTTTTGGAAATGACATTTATCAATATCCTAAAATATCTGAAATTTCTATTTTTGCTAGTCATATTTACCTATTATAGTATTTTTGGGAAGCTCAAGCCATCGAAATCATGGGTATGCCTATTTCATAAAAAAACTTACCAATCACAATTATCTCAAATCAGTATATTTTTGTCGTATTTAACCGAAAAAAACTAATATACTGTAATTTTTAAATTTTAGATAGCCACATTTATATTTTGCATCTCATGCACGTTTAGCATATCCTAAATATTGAGTAATGTAGTTTTCTTTTTATTTTTATAGGAAGAACAAATTTAAGAAAATAATATCGAATCTCATTTATATTTTCTATTGCACTTTTTTAACTACCATTTCCGTCTCATTTTTTTCCAATTTAATATGAACGCGCAATTGGGGGATACATTTATTAATTGGGGGATATAGCTACAAGACAAAAACGGTGTCCCAATAGCAATTCTGGGTGACCACCTATGTAATTATTTTTTAAATTCATAATCTAGCCCTCACTAACCATGTTTAGTGGTTAATAATAATTATTAAATTCTTAAGTATTTTGGGGATAGATTAGTGTGTGTTTTTATTTTAATTTGTGTGAGTGAGGAGTAGAAGGAGAGGGAAAAAAATTTGAGTGGAATTTTTTTTTTGAAAATGGAAGATGATTGTGATGAGAGAATTGTAGCAGCTGAATCTTTAGCTCAACTACAACAACAATCATATCTTCAATCTTCGGTGTATGATAACAACTCACAATTGGAGTTATATGATGAACCAACACCCTTGGATCATGATTTTCGTGAGCATGAAGTGTTTTGTGAAGAACCAACCCAAGAAAGTAAACATGCTCAGCATACAAGCAACCCCAACACACAGGTAATGCTTCAAGGAGGTCGAAAATTTGATTTTTCTTTTAGAAACCGCCATTTTTTCACTGAAAAAGCTTAGTACCGGCATGCTCTTTGTATGAATACTACGCCAGAACTAGTGCTACCGGCGTGGTATTCATACAACCCGCATGCCGGTAAAATATATCCCCTATTTTAAACACTTTCCAGGCGTGGTATTCATACTCCATTCAATGCCGGTACAATATATCCCCCATTTTAAAGACTTTCCCGCCGTGATATTCATACTCCTTTCCATGCCGGTATAATATATCTCCCATTTTAAAAACTTTCCCGGCGTTGTATTGAAACCAACTATGCATGCCGGTATGCACTTATGCTTTTTACCTAACACCGAATATTCCATAGAATATTCCAACCGGCATGGTTCAATCCTAACTGACGATGCCGGTACTTACAAAAAACTATCCAGGAGTGTAATATTTTTGAACTCCAATACTGGTGTGGTATATAAAATATCTGGAACGCCGGTAGTTGTTCCCGGCATTTTTTTAAAATTACCGCAATGCCGGCACTTGGTTCCGGCAGGAAAACTCACATGTCGAGAATGCCGGCTCCTGTTACCGGCTTATACCTTGTTTAGCGAGAATGTCGGTATTGACTCTTCCGGCCTTTGTGTTCAAGAACATTCAATGCCGAAAGTGTGGTCGAGCACGCCGGAAATGGTACCCGGCATGGTAATTTTATTATTTTCTTTGAACTAATTCAATTTTCTTTTCATTTATTCCTTAGATTGTGACATACATTGATCCAACAAATTCCAAACCGCTTGGTCCGGATACGTCCGAATACTATAAGATGCCTCTGGTATGTTACCAAACAATTCTTTTCACCTAGTTTTTAGAACGTTATGTGGGGATTTCTTGAACCTTATAATCTTCCATTGTTGTCCTAATGTAGGGAATTAAATCTCCAGCGGAAGCAATTGCTTGGGCAAAAGAGACGGGTCTTAAGAACAAGTGTGTGTTGGTGAGGAATACCCAAGGTTCAAATATGCGTTTTGAGATGGTTTGCGAGAGAAGTGGTAAATATGCGAAGTGTAGGACCAGAATATCGCTACAACTATGTTCACGCGGGATTAACAACACTTCTGCGAGCATCATCGCAAGCTCTCCAACAACACTTTGTGAGAGTCAGAGAATAATACAAAGAATGACGTAATAGACAACGACAGCATAAAACATGAGAAAGATGTGAAGATTTTGTAGTTGAAGAGAAATCGTGCGAGCACATCCTGCGAGTACATAGCAAGAGATCCTAAAATAGGGGAAGTGTGAGTTGTCATCCTTTATGTAAACACCTATATAAAGAGAAGAGCAGGAGATAGAAAGGGGGGGACACAATTTTAGAAGAGAGAGAGAGATATTTTGCAGAGAAATATTAGGAGAGAGAATGTATTTTTCTTTATCATCTTCTTCCCCAAAACTAGATTTAGAACTCCATTAATGGAGATTATCAATGTAAATTAAATGTAAACTTAAACGATTATAGTTAAGAATCTTGGATGTAGATCAAATTGATCAAACCATGTAAAAAATCTTGGTGTCCGTTTATAATTTTAGCAATTTTATTACCATTTTTATATGTAGATCTAGAAATTAATATCAAGATATGATAAGGGGTGTGTTGTGGGAAAACCTGCAACTACATTCTGGCGCTAGAAACAGGGACCTGCTTGTTGGATTGAAGAAGATCAAGAGAAATTAGCAATTGTTGATGATGAATTCAATTGGACTTATGAGACACAGGGGAAAATATGGAAGTTTTAGGCGAGAACTTCACATTCTCCACTAACAAAAGACAATTTAAGAGAAATGAACAATGACGAACAGCCAAGACATGTTAAGAGAAATGTATACAGAGAAAGAGAAGCATAAATATTGGGAAGCAGGAGCAGATTTGAAGAAATCTTTATAGGAATGAAATGAAATGAATCGGCATCAATTAATTGTTTAAACATGACAAATTCTTTCTTATCTATTTAATTATATGTTAATAATCTGGATCTGGAAGATTTTGAATTTTTTAACTATCAAACTTTGTTTTTCTCAAAAATTGGTTTTGGGTTGATACTTTGAATTAAAATGAGTTTCGATCGTAAATTTACACCCGTAAAACTAGATTTTAATCGTAATTTTGATTGTTATCTCTTTCAAATTAAATTTGCGAAGTAAAAATGTATGAATCTTCTTTCAATTTTGTGAGTAGCAATGATGTCTTAAAGTTAAATAGATTACTAATTAAATCAATTGGTTGTTTGCGGTGAAGGTAAAGAACAAACGTATGGTACATGAACGAGGTCAACTCGCAGGCCAAAAAAGTCGACAAGTGAAGAAGTTTGCAGGGAAAATATTTTGGGAAGTGGAGACAAATTCATTGATCATGGACGCATCATCAGCAAAACAAGAAGAGAACGAATTTATCGCGTAGGGAAAAGATAAAGACAAACATATTTCATCAACTGCCTGCTTCGTCAATCCCAGTGTCCCAGCTTGATCACCATACGTAATGAGTGAACATGAACTTAAGGTGGGGCAGGAATTCCTATCTAGAATGGGACTAATCATAAAGAAACAAAGAAAAGAACGTAAATGGTGGGGCAGAATGAAGAAAGGATATAATGAAGACTTAAGGTGGGGCAGCACTCACGGACAGCAAAGAAGAAACAAAGAACGTAAATGGTGGGACGGCGGTAAATGGAATGAGATATCATGCCATTTTATAAAGGACGAAGTTAAAGAAATGAGATATTTGAATATCGCAGAGTGCAAAGAGAAACAAGGTAGCTGTAAAGGACGAAGTTATAAAGGACAAAGAAATGAAATCAGCATGAATCACTGTAGCAGTATATCAAGATTTTAGCTGCGATAATATCGCAGAGATGTAAATCCTGTTACAATTTTTGGCGAGCAAAGAAAGTAGATACAAAAACAAAAGCAGCGAGTAGAACCGCAACAACAACAGCAGCGAGAACACAAGCACGGATAATATAGTTTAGTGCATATAATAAATGAAAAATGTGTTGTGCAAGGTTTTACCAAAATTTCTGCGAGGAGGAATACGGTAACAAAGATCAGAGAATGAAATTCATAAGGAAGCACTAGCAACGTAGGAAACAGGCAAACTTATAGCAAACTTCCAACTAGCCACACAACAAGCTTTCTTAATTTTTCTTAATGGAGACCATCGCTAAATCCAACTACTTTGGCTAGACTCGGAATTAATTACAATAATCAAAGATAACAATTACAACGATAGCTTTCTTAATGGGGAATTTTCTTAATAATGTTAACTACGAGATGCTAAGCAATTGTTTTCCAACACTCCTCATAGAGTGCTTAGCTCGTATAATCAATGAGGAAAAGGTTTTTATGATGAAACAAAGATAATACAAAATTATGTTTACGTACTTTTAAGATAAGACTCGATTTTTTGTTTCGTAAACTTAAAAAGAAATTGTTTCTCAAAGCATAAGTAAAGAATAAGAATTTGATGCAAAGTTTTTAAATGAAGTTTACAACTCGTATTTAAATTCATTAATTAAAAGGTTGCAAAAGTAAGTATTCTCACCCCATAATTATTATTTTAAATAAATAGATCGAACCAAAAGTTTTTAGCAAAATCCACCAGAACCTTAACTCAAAATCACAATGTATTTAAAAACTCTAAATGTTTTAGTCTATATGGGACTAATGTTTTATTCATTCACATGAAAAAACATCTAGGGAGCTTTTGGGATCAAAACATTTCGTTTTTTCTATCCCAATTTCAGCGAAATTCATTAATTAAAAGTTTGTTTGTTGTATTTAAAAGGCGAAGGGCTATTTCATATCCCAATTAAGTTTGTTTGTTGCTCGCAGCTAGGTAGTAAATGTATGGATGAAATAGTTTGAACCATGCAAAGACAAAAGCAAGCGCTAAAGGAGAAAGAACAACTAGAAAGAAGAAATCATACAATGACACAATTAAATCAGTAGAGAGGCAAATTCGGTAGTGCACCTCAACAACCAACTAATAAGCATTTTGTGAAGCAAATCAATTTCAGCTACCAATGAGAAAGGATCAAAAGAAATTTCGTGAAAACAGAATAACATAAAAGATTCAGGGTTGATCAACAGAAGATGGTCGTTATAGCATTATAGCACAACGAAGAACTATAGCTATAAAAAGAATTCAGTACAAAGAGGAATCATCATTATAGCATGGATAGGAAGAGCACATATAGTTAAGGGTGGTCAGTTGTTTGCAGTTGGACAAAGAATTCAGTACAAAAAATTTCTGCGTAGAGGGAGCACTTCAATACAAAACTTGAGATAGAGCTCAGGTTATGAATTGCGATGGTCAACAATTTCGCAGCAATATATCAGCTCGCAGTGAATCAATGGAGGCAATCCAACAAAGTTAATCCAACCCTTGACAATCGCAATTTAACGTGAGATCTGTGATAATCATCGTCATCAATACAGTTGAAGAAGGACACCCGCGAAGAAATGTGTAGGCTAAGAAATACTACACAGATTCAAAGTTTCAGCGAGGAAGAGAATATGATGAAGAAAGCAACAACTCCAGTTATAATTTCGAAGCACCCGCGAAGATAAATATCTCTTTTGCGAAGCAAATCTCAGTTCATGAGATTGGTACATCTCATTGGTTCACTTCGTCAAATACATTAGATGACGAGCTAAGTTTTCTCGTCAAACTTAAAATTCTTGACCATTTAATCTAACGAGGGAGAGAGTGACTTGATCAACAAAGAAAAAGCAACACAAAAATTTAGCACAGTGCGTGAATTTCACATGGAACACTAAAGAGATTAAAGAAGATGAGCAGCCAGTGGGACATTGATGGATTTAATTTAATTAAGTTTTTAGCAATATTATATTGATGACGTAGAAGATACTCCTTTGATTCAAAACAAAACGAGAAGCCACGAGTCAACAAAGAAGCCGCGAGTAACACAATTAACAAAAATAGCTATTCGCGCAATTGGCCATTAATTACTTCACAAGGTTTTTGAATATTTCGTAAAGAAGAAAGTTGATGGTTATTTCGCAAGAGAGAGTTAGAACAATTGGTATGGTGCGAGAGTATGCAAGAGGCATATTAAGAGTTCATTTCTCATTTCTTCTCAATTCAAAATCAAATCAAATACTTTGCGAGAGACGACAGCCACAGAAAATCACATAAAAGCTAAGTACCGCTTCCTTGAATATTTTACTTACAGAAAATGAAATTTTTTAATTTAATTTCCTAGAAGCGAAACAATCGCAAGATTTCAAAGAACATTTCTAAGATTTATAATATTTCAAAAGATTTAAAAATAAATAAAATTGATTCAATTTGCCAAAAGCGATATAATCGCAAGATTTTAAGATTTCAACGCATTTCAAAAAAATTTGATTTCACTTACCAAAAAGCGATACAATCGCAAGATTTCAAAGATTTCAAAAGATTATAAAAAATGAAATCATCGCAAAAATTTACAAATCTTAAAAAAAAAGTTCAAAGATTTCAAAGATTACAGAAAACGAAATTATAATTTCTAAATTTCTAAATTTTAAGATTTACAAAGAGCGATACAATCGCAAGATTTCACAGATTTCTCTAGAATATTTCTTTTACAGAAAAAGTTTTTTGATTTAACAACGCGATACAATCGCAAAATTTCAAAGAAGATTTCTAAAATTTCTAAATATTTTAAAAAATATTTACTTCCAATATGATGTTATGAGAATGAAAGAAGAAATGACAGAAATGAAAGACTAAATGAAAGAATAAAGAAACGCGAAGCTATCGCGAGAAACGCGAATACAATTTCGCAGAGACATAAGAATGGGATGAACCCTTATGGCGTGCACCCTAGTTCGCGAATAAAATTTCGCAAGAGGCAAATGTAAGACCTAATAGTGCGTCATATAAGGGGTATCTGATTGCATGGATCAGGGGTAAGGTTATACCGCTGCTGGATCCTGAGTCATAGAGAGAAAGGGGTCCATCTCATTGAGATACCTATCCAGGAGAGGTACCTTGGATTTCTAGCTTTATAAGGTTATACCCTGGTTGGACGACCGAGGGTCTCTTCTAAGAAGTGCAGAGTATGACCAAGGCGCCGAGGTACACGGTTGAGCCAAGGGTTCCCGGGGCGTACGAAACTACCCTGGCCATTCTTGGCAAGTCTTGGCTATGATGCACTTGGCCTGAAGAAAACCCACTTAGGGTGCAGTCTTGTAACTATAAGCCATATAGGCATAAAGGACAAGAGGCTGCGAAAACAACTGGTTGTTGGTAAATCTGGATGGGAGGAGCTAGTCTTGTATGGCCGATGTTCCCTCCTTGAAGGGGCAACCAGGGGGAACATAAGGGCGACACCCTCCATTAGGGAGATGATAAGTGTCTTAAGACGGAAATGTCATGAGGCTTTATGATCGCAAGAGAATTTAGACATGTCATATTGTCGCTTGACGAAAATTATACAGAGGCAACAAGCCATAAGAGAAAAAAGATACGATGAGATCAATGGGTTTTTACATGAAAGTGTAAAGACATCCTACGATTTCATCGCAAGACGTCAATGCCATAAGATGTAGTTCTCGCAAGGGAGCTTAAACTTATCATATTATCGCAGAGATGTTGAAAAAATGTGGATAAGGCAAGATCAATGGGTTTTTATATGAAAATGTGAAGATATCCTGTGATTTTGTCGCAGATACAAAAGGAAAATTGGCAAAATAAGACCTTTAACTAGGAAGGCAAAATAAGACCAATAGAATAATCTCAAACATTAATTATTTTCTTTTAAGAATGCAGGAAAGATTTGTTCATCGCAAGAGAGATAGCAAGTACTATTTAGAATCTCTCATAAATACTATTCAGAATTTCTCAGAAGTATTGTTCAATCTCGCAACACTGTTCATCGCAGAACTATTCATCACGACACTATTTCAGGGGCACTATTCATAATTTCGCAGGGTTATTCAGAAACTCGCGGATACATTTAGAATCTTACAGACACATTCAGAAACTTGCAACCTCATTCAGGATCTTGCAGGAAATGTGATTATTTCGCAGAATATGATTATTTTATCGTATGAGGTAGAGGCAAGATAAGAATAAAGAAACAATTCATTCATTTAACATTTTCTCAAGGATTCTACCTCCATAGATAAAGAACAGAGGCAACTATGGATTACCAAGAAAATATTTTATGTTCTTTATCTTCTCGGCAAGAATCATTTCCAAAATGGACAGGGATTTTCACCAAAAATGAAGTAATAATTTCGCATGAACAGAGGCAATACTTATGATTTTCATTCAAGGACGGATACTTCTTATATTTTGAGGATTGATTACTTCTTATATTTCTTCAAGGATACTTCATACTTCGAATACTTCAAGAGTTAATACTTCTTATTTACTTAACAAAGATATGGAACTTCACAAAAGAATAGAGGCAAGTACGTACTTTTCGAGTCTAGTATTCTTTCGCTCGTTCCTTCATCAACAAAGATCAAATACTACTACAACAACAGATTTTTTCTTAAAGATTACTTTTCAAGCAATATTCAAGAAAAAAGAGGCAAGATGTAGGACCAGAATATCGCTACAACTATGTTCACGCGGGATTAACAACACTTCTGCGAGCATCATCGCAAGCTCTCCAAAAACACTTTGCGAGAGTCAGAGAATAATACAAAGAATGACGTAATAGACAACGACAACATAAAACATGAGAAATATGTGAAGATTTTGTAGTTGAAGAGAAATCGTGCGAGCACATCCTGCGAGCACATAGCAAGAGATCCTAAAATAGGGGAAGTGTGAGTTGTCATCCTTTATGTAAACACCTATATAAAGAGAAGAGCATGAGAGAGAAGGGGGGGGGACACAATTTTAGAAGAGAGAGAGATATATTTTGCAGAGAAATATTAGGAGAGAGAATGTATTTTTCTTTATCATCTTCTTCCCCAAAACTAGATTTATAATTCCATTAATGGAGATTATCAATGTAAATAAAATGTAAACTTAAACGATTATAGTGAAGAATCATGGATGTAGATCAAATTGATCGAACCATGTAAAAAATCTTGGTGTCCGTTTATAATTTTAGCAATTTTATTACCATTTTTATATGTAGATCTATAAATTAATATCAAGATATGATAAGGGGTGTGTTGTGGGAAAACCTGCAACTACACGAAGAATAGCCATAAGAGAAAGGGTTATGTATATGAAAAGAAGACTAATAGGGTATACAAGACTAAGACCAGGAAGGATAATTTCCCCTTTAAGCTTGTATTCAATTTAAGAGACAAAGAAAATGAATGGGATTGTACGGTGTGGTTTGGCCAACATAACCACCCGGATCCGAAAGATTTTAATGATCACTCCATAGTTGCGAATCTAAAACCTCGTGAATTCGAGGATGTAAAGATAATGACCAAAGCATGTATCAAACCAAGAGTGATTCTTAGAATCTTCAAGGAAAAGGATGATCAGAACGTTTCTTCTATAAGTACAATTTATAGTGCACAAGAAACCATTAGAAGGGTGGAATGGGAAGGGAGGAGCGTTATGCAAGAATTTGAGAAGATTGTTTGGGATCACAAAAGAGGACCGGATGAAAAGCCCCTTCAAATATTCATTGCGCACCATTTGCTTTCACAATTGGCTCATACATGTTGTGGTGTTCTTATGATGGATTGCACCTACAAGACAAACAAATACAACATGCCGTTGTTCAACATCGTGGGGAAAATATCGGACAAGGTAACATTCACATTTTCTTGGTGTTTAATGGAAAACGAGGGGGATTACAATTATCATTGGGCATTACGACAATTGAAATTAATATTCCCGGAAAATCAATTTCCGAGGGTCATCGTAACCGATCAAGATGACGCACTAATGGGTGTTATATATGATGTATTTCCGGATGCACAAAATTTCCTATGTACATATCATATAGGTCAAAATGTGACAAAACATTGTCATGCTTTGTTTGAACCCTCTAACGCGAATATTAAGAAGAGAATGCTTGCTCAACTAGAGGAAGATGTTCGCAAGAAGAAACTATCACCCGAAAAAGAAGAAGATGAAAGAGGAAAGATTAAAGAGCTAGTGGACAAAAAACACGATGAAAATCATAAAAAGTGGTTGGAATTTATAAAGGATTGGGATAAAGTTTATTGGTCTCTTACCGAGGATATATATGACAAGAGATTAAATATCTTTAGTGCTAAATATAACGAAGTGTATCCAAGCGTCGTCTCATATTGTCGGGATAAATTGTTGGATAAGTACAAGGAAAAATTTGTGTGTGCATGGACAAACCGGTATAGGCAATTCAAAACTGATGCAACTAGTGTAGCGTAATCCGCTCAAGGTAGATTTAAAGATCTCATCGAGTCCGGGAAAGGCAACGTGGTTACGGTCACCGAGGCAATGGAGCAATACTTTAAGGCTGATATCGATAGGATCAAGAAGGCTTTTGAAAAAATATCGATGGAAAGGATGACTCAATTTCTTAAATATACTAATTTTCTCCAAGGAATAGAGTTCAACGTCTCTCATTGGGAAATAAAACATATGATGAGAGAAATGGCATACGAGAAAAATTATGGAAAACTAGGTGATGTGTGTATTTATCCGGACATGTCTTCATTGGGGATTCCGTGTCGTCATATGCTTGTGAAGTATAAAGAAGTTATACCTATTGAGGTTATTGATCCGTTTTGGAGGCAACTATCTTTTGACCCTCCCCCTACGGAAGCTCACGGGCAATCGCCATGGGATACAAATGAAGCAAAGAAATTCTACGAAGCTTACTTACTGGGCAACTCGGCTAGCCGTCAAGTATTTTTGAGCCAACTAAGGCTAATTACTCTCCTATGGATCAAACCAAGTGAAGAGCCAAGAAAGGGAGATCCGATAGGTAGACCACAAACTAAAGCTTCAAGGAGAAAACAAAGGAACAAATTTAAAGAAATGACTCAACGTGAAGAAGAACTCGCGGCAACCAAGAAACGAGATCTATCCGCAAGTGAGATTTCGGAACTCCAATTCGCGAAAGCGCCGGTTCCAATTAAAAGGGGTAGACCGAGGAAGGAACAGTTAACAAGTAAACAACAAGCGACGGTTTCCGTATCCACACCCGTAGTCGATGTATCAGAGGCTCAAAAGAAAAGGGGTGTTCCACCAAAGGTACCAACATTTAGCTACCAAGAACAACAAGGTGAGCATTCCGAAGCCACACCCATAGTCGATGTATCAGAGGTTCAAAATAAAAGGGGTATGCCACCAAAGGTACCAACATTGAGCTACCAAGAACAACAAGGTGAGCATTCCGAAGCCACGCCCATAGTCGATGTATCGGAGGTTAAAAAGAAAATGGGTAGGCCGCCAAAGGTACCAACATTGAGCTACCAAGAACAACAAGATGATCATTCCTAATCCACGCCCATAGTCGTTGTATCGGAGGTAAAAAATAAAAGGGGTAGGCCGTCAGAGGTACCAACATCGAGCTACCAAGAACAACAAGGTGAGCATTCTGAATCCACGCCCATAGTCGATGTATCAGAGGTTCAAAAGAAAATGGGTAGGCCGCCAAAGGTACCAACATTGAGCTACCAAGAACAACAAGGTGAGCATTCCGAAGCCACACCCATAGTCGATGTATCGGAGGTTCAAAAGAAAAGGGGTAGGCCGCCAAAGGTACCAACATTGAGCTACCAAGAACAACGAGGTGAGCATTCCGAAGCCACGCCCATAGTCTATATATCGGATGGTTTGGATATAATTAAGCTAAAAGATGGTAATATGACGATGTATAAGGATTTGCAAACGGGTAGGACTTATAGACACTACCATACGAAGATAGAGTCTTACATAGACCAACTCCCTGAGTCTATTCGTGAGTTTATCCTTTATATGGATGATGTATGATGTCGATGGAGATGGAAATTGTGGCTATCATGCTGTGACCGAGCAATTAGGAATTTTTGACACGGCGGTTAGTAGAGGTATGACACCATGCAAATATGCTAGAACGAGGATGGATGAACAACTTGTGAACAAGATGAGCTTTTATGAGAAATTTCTTGGTAAAGGCGAGAGGTTTGATGATATGTATGCTCGAGTATTAGGGCCCGAGCAAGAGATGAAGTTTCTTCCTTCTGAATATTGGATGAGAATGCCACTTTGTGGGCATCTAGTGGCGGATACATTTAGATGTGTTGTTCATTATTTTACGCCCACCTTAGAAGTAAAATTTACACCCAAGTGGAAAAAATGAGAAGGATCCCTTAAGAAGAGAAGAGTGGTTTTGGCGTTCATGAACGAAAATCATTTCGTTATTCCAAACTCAAGGACAATTGTCCATTGCCACCTGTTTGTGGGATGGTTAAAAACAAGGACCTAGATCCAAATATCTGGAAAGGATGGATGGCATTGTATGAGGAGAATCACCAATTTTGGGATGCGTTGGCCTTATCAAGGAAACCTCTTGAAGAGGAGGAGAGGCAAATTCATACGTGTGGAAGCGATGATGAATAATTGGGATATATGTGGTTCCAACATACGCAACCTTTGGTTTTTTTTTGAAGTTTAAATTGTATATGCTATGTACGTGCCGGCATGATTTAATTCAAACTTTGCAATGTCGGAACTGAAACCGGCTTAGAAATACTTTTCTCTTTTATGACGTCAACTAACCATTAGTACACAAAGATATTAGTTTATGTTCCGGCACTACATTCAAAATCGTATCAATGCCGGAACTCTAATTTTCTTTATTCTTGAATGTAAACAGATTTCTAGCACGCTTGTTACAATTTAGACCATGCCGGTTTTGAAAAAAAAAACACAATGTTTTATATATGTTAACCAATATATTATGTTCTAAGCCAAAAACAAATGAAACAAATATTTCAAAGTTTAGCAAGACACACACATAAACATAAACCAACAGTAGATTGTTCAAAGACATATCTAATAATATAAAATAAACATTAACAAACATTTTAGATCACTCGGTCCTTGGATTCTTGTGAGCCCTATTTTTCTTTGGAGTCCACTAGTCATTTGCATTTGGATCTTCAATTTTTTCTATCTTCTCATCAACTGTCTTCATTTCTTCCGGGGTAAGCACCTCTCCTTTCTTGATCTTGCATTTAAACCAGTTTCCCAATTTTCCTAGCCGCGAACGCTGATGAAATATATTTCCATTAGTACGTTATCTTTTATAAGTTTATAGGTATACATTCAAACGATAGGAAGTGAACCAGAATTACGTACCAACAAAAGGAGAGTCTTTTGAAGTACGTGTACAGTAGGTTCTTTAATAGTTTCTGCTTGTGGAGGAACTGTTTCGTTGGTCGGGCGTACAATATAAGGATGTGAGTACCTCCAATGACCTCTGAGGAAGCTTGGTTCCGACTCATAACCGTTTTCCGCAAATTCCCAACCATCCCTCTCCAGTTGTTGTTCTTACCTTTTATTCCAATGTACAACTACATGAGTTGGTTTGTAAACTACTAGCATGTGTTGGTCACCTGATATGCATTTAGGTAAGACATGAGAGAATTTGGCATCAGATTCACCCTTAAGTGTTTTCTGTTTGTACCCAAGTTGGCGCATCACACGGAGAGGGTTATGCATAACAAATCCTTTTGGATGAAACAATGGTCCGTTGTAAAACGCTACATTGTCATGCCTCGGAAAGTGAACTCCTCTTTCGTTCTTATATGGGTAAAACACAACATCTTGCAAAGCGATAATGTCCAAAGCCTCCCTCATGGTGAGTAACCGAGTTCTGTTATTGGACTTCGGTTTATTGTCGAAAATGTATTTCTTGGCTATAGGAGTCCGTGGATCCAAACCATACATTGACGACTCCAAATATTTGTACTCATTGAACAATGTTGGGAAGTGTTCATAAGCCCACACCTACGCAAATGAAAGATCGTTCCAATAAAATGTATGTATAAGAAAAGAACTAATTGGAAAACAAAATAACTAGTTCACATTACCTGTAATACAGTGAAATTCCCATTAAATTGACGGCAAGTCGCCTTAGAAGATCTACGCATCTCCGCCAAAAAATGTGCCAAGAAAGTTGTGCCCCATGAGTACTCATGAACCTCCTCCAAGGGATCCAAGTATTGTAAGTTGTTCATATGCACCAAGTTACCATTAGAGTTAGGGAATATTGTGATGCCCAAGAGGAACAACAGATAAGCAGCGCTAGTTTGCTGAATTTGTTCGGCATTCAATTCCTTGCCCATCGTATTCTCAAACAACTATTTGATCTTAACGACTTTAATAGTCTTTGTCATGGTATTCTTTTTCACGTATATATTTTCTTTTGTCGTTTCCTCATCCCAACCAAACAACTTTGTAGTCAGATCATATATCTTGGACCATTCTAGGCTCTTACCGTCGTCATATTTGTTAACGGCTTTTCCTCGGATCTCTAGACCCAAAATTCTTTGGACATATTCAGGGATAATGGTCATCTCGCAAAAAGGAAAATGCATGGTATCAGTCGAAGCATAAAACCTCTACAAAAAGCAATTTGCCGTCACTTGATCAGTGGCCACATAGTATTCTACCGCAGGATACAACCCAGATGCTCTTACTGCTGCTTGAACCTCCAGACACTCCCCGTCCAAATCCCATGTATCCATTTGTTGATGGCGGCAAACACAGAAGGCTTTCTTGTGGTCCTATAAAAACACACCAAACAAACTTAAATTCACCTGATCATATATAAACAATATAATAACAAGATGCAAACGTCTTACATAAGTTGAATAGATCCAACGAGCCCAAGAGTCCTTGTAATCAAAATAAAAGTTTGGTATCTCTCGGCTGACCCCAGTGTTTTCCATCACTGCGTTCTGGAATCATGTCATATAGTTTTGGGAGGTGCTTTGGTGGCTTCTTTTCAACGTTGTCATCGTCTTCAACTCCGGGTTGTCCAAAGCCATGTGAGGATGAGCCACCTGTTGCATCAGCAGATACATAATTCTCCCACTGAGCAGCATCATCACTGCTTACGTCTCCCTCCTCCGGAGGATTGTTTCAGATCATGAGCTTACGACGTTCCGGATTATATCTACTACGTCGAGATCGAGAAAACTTAGGTTTTTCTTCATCAACAACTTTTCCCTTTCCTTTCTTCATTTTTGGAGCTTTTCCTACAAACAAAATTACATATAATAAAAAAAAAGGAACCAGATTTCCGGCATGGTAAATGAACATACGAGTTAGCCGACACTAATACCGGCATTGTCTACTAAATGAGTTTTACGCCGGTTAATAACTTCCGGCATCTTATGCAAATTAAAGACAATGCCGGTATCAAGAGAATTTTCTACAGAGATTCAAAAAATAAGGAAACAAATACCGACATGGTGGATAAACATAATGAGTATGCCGGCATTCATCCCGGTATTGTATACTAAATAAGTTCCATGTCGATTTACCAGTTCTGGCATCGTATGTAAATGAAATACCATGCCGATATTTAGAGAATTGTCTACAGAGATCGAACAAAATAGGGTAAACAATACCGGCATGGCTAGAGAACATTACGATTTTTCTGGGTTTTTCTAATAACTTGCATGCAATAAAAGGAGGATATAAACTAAATTGGAATTTCAATTCACTCAATATTGGAAGTTTAATTCACTCAATTCAATTTGAATTCACTCAATTCAATTTCAATTTCACTATAATAATCATGAAAGTTTCAATTTGTGTTTTTTATAATATGAAATAAACCCTAAAAATGCTTCAATAAACATACACATCACTTACCTCATCATCTTTGTTGTTTCCTCATCATCACTTATATCTTGTTCAATAGATGCTTCTGATTTCGATTTACCACGAGGATTAGGTTTTGGTTATTCAGGAGGTTTGCGAGGACCTATTCTTCTTGGGGTTTGAAGAATTGAATGAGTTGGGTTTGGAAGATGAAACCAAATAATGGAGTTTATGGGTTTTACAAGTTCTCTTGGAAGTGCTAAGTGAAAAAAAAAAGAAAAAAAAGATGGAACCGTTTCCATTTTATGTAGTAATGGAGTTTGTAACCGTCAAATAAAGAACAAAATAAATGGAATGAGGAAGTTTGTGGTCGTTACAATGGGGGATAATTGGGGCGACAGTTACAATGGAGAAGAATAAGGAGTTAGAGTTAGTTTTTTCTTTTTTTAATTATAAAAGGTAACAAGCCTCAGAATTCCGGCACCACATGCATGCTACTTTTAACGCCGGAAAATATTTTTGCTACATTTAACGTCAGAACACTATCTTGACACTCAATTGTGACAGTATTGTATTATGTTAACGAGCCACCACAAGGTTTTTAGCAAAAAAACCGCCCCAAAATGGCCTTCAGATTAATAGTAAGGAAATAAACTAAAAACAATTAAACACATGAACGACGTAACACATAAAATGAAACATCTCAATCCAATTGCAACTAACATCATTCCTCGGAACGAGATTCAAGAAACAAATCAGCTTCAAAATTCCTAAAAGGATTTTTGGACCACTTGAAATATGCTTCTTGAGCTTCATACCTATTCCCTCTATATCTTGCAAGAAACTCGTTGTATTTGCGACATAATTTGATAAGTGCAGTTGTTCGATTGCGTACAACAAGATCATTTCATTCTATTATGTGTTTCTTACAGTCCAACAAGTTATTCGTGGAAGAACCAGTCCTAACTAGACCCCAACAAAAATCCGAAGGGCGGTGATCTTCCGGCAAATCCGATACTATATAGTAGTTTTTAATCCACTGTGTTTCTTCCTCAACATATGCTTCTATCTTAGCTTGTTTTTGACGTTTATCCGCTTCCTAAACATCCGCTTCAATCTTAGCTAGTTTTTGACGATAATGTTCAAGCTTTGCTTCCTGTTTTTCTTCTCTTTTCCTCTTAACTATCTCTTCTTCCATTGCGGCAATTGACTTGGTGGTTTCTTCCTTCCTTCTTAGTTTTTCTAGTATTGTGGCAACTGAGTTGGTGGTGGTTGATGATTGATTTCCTATTGCAGTGCACAATATGTTCCTCATACGTTTTTCTTTTTCGAGGGAATTGATAAACTTGAACTTGGTAGTTGGTGATTGATAATCCATCAGAGCGATGTCTTGGACCTAACATATTTTTTTTGAGGTATCAAGTGCAATGGGTGTACCCATTCATTTAAATAGATGAGGACATAACGGCTCTATTACACTTTATTCTTCCGGCATTGTCAGTAAATTATATACCACGCCGGCAAATCTCTTTATATAGGGAAAAACGTCAATGGCTAGTATGTTTGAAAATCACCAAAACCGGCATTGAAATAATCTTAAAATAGAATGCCGGCAAAAAGTTCCGGCTTAGTATATCATAAGACGAGAATGCCGGTATAAAGTAATTTCTTTACAGAGATTTAACAAAATAGGATAAACAATACCGGCATGATGCAACGAGAATAATCAAGAAGGTAACTTTCAGTAGAGGCTGTCATGAAACTAGGTAATTTCTTGAATCCAATTTGCCGCATCACACGTCGAGGATCAGCCATAATGTATCCCTTTGGGTGGAACAAAGGGCCTTGGTATAATGCAACGTTATAAAACCAAGTGTATTGATGGCTCTCTCTAGCCTCCTTGTAGGGGTCGAACACAACATCCTTGGTAGTCATCGCGTCAAGAGCCACTCTCATTTATATCAGTCGACCATTGTTACCGGGCTTTGGATGGGCGTTGAACTCGTATTTATTTGCTCTAGGATCCTGGGGGTCAACAAATGCCTTAAACTTCAAGAAGGGGTGGTCCTTGAACAATGTTGGGAAATGTTCATAAGCCCATACCTATACAAATTCGAAATGATACATATAAAAGTCAGTAAATTTGTTTCTAAATACATAATAAGGATACACGTTAACAATATAAATAAGAACATAAGTTTGAAAACAAAATTACCTGGAGTAGAGTGAAATTCCCAACGAATTGGTTTGTAACCTCCTTAGAGGCCCTTCTCATCTCCCCCATCAAATGTGCCATTGCCACCGTACCCCATGAATAAGTAAAGACCTCGTCCAACGGATCCAATTACTGAAGGAAGTTTGCACTAACCCTATTGCTACTAGTGTCAGGGAATACCTGAGTGCCCAAGATGTATAACAGGTACGCAGCGGCTGTATAACGAATCTGTGCGGGGTCCCATCCATCCTGCACACTTCTTTTCTTTGTGTTTTGAAACTTCTTCTTAAGAAGGGTCAGTTTGAATGTCTTTGTCCTACTAACCTTAGATACATAGAAGCTTTCCACAGACTCTTTGTAGTCCCAACCAAACAACTTGTTAGTAAGCTCGTGCAAATTCGTCCATTCTAGCTCAAAGTCACCTCATTCTGCAATTGATTTTCCGATAACGTTCAAGCCTAGAATATTCTGAGCATCATCAGGGATCAAGGTCATCTCTCCAAACGGGAAGTGAATTGTATCAGTTTCACCATGATACCTTTAGACGAAGCAATTGACTGTGAAAATATCTGGCTTCACATAATTTTCAACTAAAGGATATAGACCAGATTCCTTTACTATTTCTTGGACATCATCATGCTCTAGAGACAAATCCCAATCAGTCGTGGCTTGGTTTCATCAAACACGCACATCCTTCTTATGATCCTACAATTAAGAGATAATACAATTAAGAGATTTTGCATAAATACAGTACATATGCACGAGATAGAAATTATTATATTGGTCTGATATATAGTACGAGCCCATGAGTGCTTGTAGCCAAATAAAACCCGCTGATCAATATCGGCTGCGCCCCAAATTTTACCATGTTCAAGGTCGGGTATCATGTCATCCACATGAGGAAGGTGCGAACCTTTAACTTTTACTTTTCCTTTGCCTTTCCCCTTGCCTTGTGTGGGTTGTTGACTTGGACCACCTTGTTCAACTACTCCTTGGATTTGGTTTGCTAATTGAGTTGGATCAATCTCATTGTCTTCATCCTCACTTTCCTCTTCATCTTGCTCATCTTCCTCCTCAACAACTGCAGTAGGTTCACTGATTACAAGATTCCTACGATCATGAACACTCTCCCAAATATCCCCTCTTGTCTCAAAACCCAAACGCTTTTTGTTATTCCCCCGAGGAGACAGAGACCGAGGAGTATCAAGACCATCCTTCCTTTTTTTCTTAGTCGCAGCAGCTTTAGCTTTTCCTTTGTTAGCCTCATTTGCTTTGGCTTCCTTTGCTTTAGATCCATTTCAAAAGAAGCACGGAATTAATGTATAAGACAACCACTAACTTTCATTTCTAATACCGACATACAATAAAAAAAAAACATACCAAGTCGTGAGCTAGTTCCGGCATACACGTATAACAAAGTTCAACACCGGGTTAAAGTGACGGCATGCATAAATAAATATCGAGGATGCCGATATAGTAAAGGAATGTTCCTGGATAACTAAACACCACTACCGGAATTTACATACAATAAAAATTCATGCCGGATTAAGGAACCGGCATACATAAATAAATGTAAAGAATGCCGGTACAGCCTTGAAAATTCCTGGAAACTTCACATGACTACCGGCATACAAGCATAACAAAAATAAATGCCGGGTTCAAGTACCGGCATGTAAAATAAAATCTCGAAGATGCCGGAATAAATTCTAAAATTCCTGGATACCAAAACTAGAGTTCTGGCATGAACTCTAAAATACATTTTATGCCGGTACAACTCACTAAACCCTATTGTTTTCTGTATTAGAATATAAATACCGGCGTGGTCTTCAACCTAGATTGAGTGCCGGTACCTATTTACGGTGTGGTATTCAAACTAAATCAACTGTCGAGACTTATATCGGCGTGGTATTCATCCTAGATTGCATGCCGGTTTCAACTACTGGTGCGGTATTCATACTAAATTGAATGCCGTAACTTCAGAAACTAAAAATTTGCAGTTAGGGTTTCGCGATTTTGACCTAAACCCATAGCTACAAATTGAGTGAAACACTAATTAAATAGTTCAAAATGACTAACCTTCTCACAGAAGCCATCTTTGCTAGTAGTTCATCGTCCGATAACTCTGCTTCCTTGTCTTCTTCCTCTTGAGCAATCAAAACAAGTTTTTTTTTTTCAATTTCTATTGAGCAATCGTTCTTCGGTTCGATTGACTTGGGTTCGATTGGGAAGTTGTTTTCTTCCATGGAGGCATGGTTATGATTTGGGTAGGTTAATCGACGAAGAAATTTTTGATTTAACGATTAATCGTCGATGAAAAACGATGAAGAAGATGAATTTTTTTTCGGAACCCTAACCCTCACACGACTATGCCGGTACACAAATGGGGGATAACTTATTTTGTGTGTTTGGTTTTGATTTTAATTTTTTTATTTTTTGGGGAGGGTATAACAGTCTTTTCATAATGTTTTTTAATTAACCAAGGGGTGTTTTAGTATTTTCATACCCAAAAAACACCCCTTAACAGGCACCTAAGGTTGGGGGAAGTAATTCATATCCCCCAATTAGTTTTTATATCCCCCAATTGCGTGTTCTTTAATATCATGGATTGTTAATCACCATTTTCTATTCTAAACATATTGTATTTTTAATTATGGTTCTAACTACCATTTTCGTTTCATTTTTTTTTTCGGTTTAATATCATGGATTGTTAATCACCATTTTCTATTTTAAACATATTATATTTTTAATTATGGAAAATACGAAGTTAAGAAAAATTATAGCGAAATTAGGACAATTATTGATTGGTTTGGAGTTTTTTTTTTCATACTCGTTTGTTTTGTATTAGCTTCTTTTAAATCATAATCTTTGCTCAACTATTAATTCAAAGTACTAATAAAAATTCCAACTGATGTGCAGGACCACGAACAAAGATACGCGCAAAAGAGATTCATCATTGGATCAAAAGGTATGTACCCATGGTCGGGCTAATCATTTTTTATTTTATTCGATTTATCTATTTTCGAGTTTAATTGATAGTTTGTGGTTGTAATTAGGAAAAGTCTATTTTTTAAGACTGTAAAGGACAATGGATATTTGACATTATTTATTTATTATGTGATGATCATTTGATTTATCATGGGATCGACGCATAATCGTTGATTATCATAATGAAATCATGGATTCTGTGATTTAATTCTTTGATTATTCATTAATATATTTTTGGCATTTTATGAGATTCTTAAGATTTAGATATTTTGGGTTAATTTTTTTTTTTTTGATTTAGCTATCTTATTATTGGAAAGAAAAATATTTTCCTGATTTTTTTTTGGTTTAAATGTAATAAGTTTTCGAAAAAAGAAAAAAAAACTGGTGGAGCCAGAATTAACCAGAAGCGAGAATGAACATGGAGCTCCGGTTAATGAGATCGCTTTAAAAAAACTCTATTATTATATAGAGAATTAAATTGGCACGTAGTTATAGGTCTCCCAGCAAGTACGTAATTGCAACTGACAACGACGAAAGAAAGAGCCTTGCTTGGATGACGTACGTTGGTGCTGGACTCGAGCCGTAAAAGCAAGCCGAATCAAAGTTGGTCATCATTAACCATTGACTTTTTTTCTTGGACGGAAAGGCAAATTCAAATTAAGAAAATGACTTTCACTAATACAGTGGAATTAAAAGATTAAGAATCATATTATTGGGGCTGTAGAGGGGCTTGGATTTTGGGGCTTAAAATACTAATTGTAACCAAAGTATGGATAGGAGGAGACCTAAACTATGTAAAAGTTCAAAAATACCCTCAATAAATTTAATTTATTACTCTTTTATCCTTCCATTAACTAATTAAAAACTGATTAATCTTAATCAAATTAAAAAAAATAACCGAAAATCAAGAAAAGAAGAAAAAAACAGGATAAAAAACTTACCTTCTCTAACACCTTCTCTTTCTCTTCTTCTCCTCTCCGCTTCTCCTCTTTTTCTTTTCTTCTTCTTTTTCTCTTCTTCGTTTGAGACGATTAATCGTCGATTCAAAAAAAAAAAAATCATCGTCGATTAAATTGTGTAGATGGGGAAAAACGATCTACTAGTTTTTGCGGAATTGAGGACGACCGTGCGGAGGAAATTCCTTGAACCGAGCGAAGTGTTTAACCTCACACAGATGCACCGCTATGAAGGGGGTGCTTTAAGTTCGAGAGACCAATCTGTAGTACTCCGGCCTAAACCAAGACAATGGTCGTTCCAGAGTAAATTCGGCCACAAGAGAGGATGGGTTGATCTGTAGGAGGGAAGCTGAGAAATGTGTGAGATCAATGGTGATTTGAGATTGTAGGTGTGTTATGATTTCAGCGTGAAATGCTCTAAATGATTGAATCTTGCCTGATTGAGAGTAATTTCCGTGAGTTCGTGTAGACAAAGTGCGTCTATATGAACTTTGGTAAGAAATTGCTCGTTCAGACGATTGTGTTCGAATGTTTGATAACTCTTCGAATCTTGTTCTTTCAATCAGGATTCAGAGACATTATATAATCCCGGAGTTGAAAACACCATGATCCCATGAAGTGTGACAGTTGATGGAGTGAAGGAGTGGAGAGATGGAAATAATGCTTGAAACCGATTTAAGCTCATCGTGCGAGACTTGGTTGATTTTCCACCCACTACTTACTCCCTCAATGATTGCACGACTTGCTCACATTTCATCGTGTGTTTGAACACACGTGCCGTAGACCGCCAAACCAAAACCCTAGTTGATATCCCCCCCAAGTGACACGATTGATGTCTCGTGGTTAATTAAGTTAGTTGCTGATTTCATGACTTCGTGGGACCATGAGTCCACGTATTTGCTGAGTTAAACATGATTTTGTAGAATGTTCTGCAACTCATGAATCGAACGTGTCTGCTGAGATAGTGATAGGATCCTCACGTTGAGGAGAGCAAGTGTTGCTCGCTAATTTAATATTGGTAGTTCAATTTGAGTAAATATTGCTCATCTGAGCAAGTGTTGCTCGTTTGATGAATTATTGGTAGCGTGAGCAAAATAAAATATTAATTAAAGCGTTGGTGGTTGAACCGAGCATAATTAATAAGAATATTGATCATGAGATCAGTGTGAAATTATTAATGTTTGAATCTGGAATCATGATCCTTGGATTCAGAAACCCTAATTTGATCAATTGATGGTTTATTTGAAATTAACCATAGAATGAAGGAGAATCGGCTTCATGGGACCGTGGATCGACCATGAAATTCTCATATGCTCACGTGATCAAAATCCAAGACCTCTTTGAAGAGTTGGTGAGTTGTTGAAAGGATGATTAAATGCTGGTTTAATCATTTATCTTGAATCTATCTTGGGTTCAGCATTAGGTGATAGAACCTAATTAATTATTAAAATATGAGGGACCGACCAAGGGGTTGTGAAACCAGCCATGGGTGATCACGGGATCAAATGATGATCACTCCGTCAAATTCTGAAATTGTTTGGAGAGTTTTTGGACCTAATACGTGCAATTGTGCAAATTAGGTCAGATTGTGAGAAACACGTGGGACTAGCTCATTGCGAGCCACAAAGCCAACCCTGGTCGGTCAAGGTAACATGCTTTAAATCGTTGAGACGTCCGTGTCTCAGTTCTGAGAATTTTTATATTTTCTAGTGCTTGTTTGAGCGACCATTTGAGAAAATATGACAAAATTAAGGTTTTCTGATAAAACCGTCAAAACTTCATCGGATGAAGGAAAATAATGAAAAGTGAAGGAATTATGAAGAGGTGAGGGACCGACCAAGGGGTCATGAAACCGGCCCTGGGTGGTCACGGGATCAAATGTTGATCGTTTGAGCACTCCCAGATTGGTTGAATCCCTAATTAGCGTCCTTTGGTAGAATCAACATAGATTTCTCATACGGACTCGGATTTTGCTGGTCCGCCCCTCCATTCCGTACGGAAAATAATTTCATATCTCCCTATGCGTGGATATTTAGGTTTTAAGCTCTTTCGGGAGGTGAAAACAGCCAGAGAGTAAAACTCAGGAAAAATCAAAGGGGTTGGTCCCATAACATTTTTCCTAATATGATAAAACGAAGGAGTTTTGTTGAAATCAAGGAGTTTCCATGAGACGAGGGAAACATCAAAAATCATAAATAATAAAATAAGGGACGTGTGAGCGTGTGGGACCGGCTTGGAGCATGACTTGCTGACCAAGGCCCGTTCCCGTGTGTTTTTCCCTATTTTATGCATTATTTCATGATTTGAAGGAATTTTCATAATTTGAAGGAAATATCATGAAATCAGGGAATTTTCAAGGGATTATGAAAACATTAAAAATATGCTAATAAAAGAGTGGGGACGTGTGAGCCATCTAGGGTTTGGCCAACCGGCCATGGCTCGTGCACACGGGTTTCCTAGTTTTTATTATTTTTCATGGGACGAAGGAAATATCATGATATTAAGGAGTTTTCATGAAATTAGGGCAAAAATAAAAAAATGAGGAAATATGAGGTGTGGGGTCGGATGGGACCAAGGCATGGCCGGTTGGCCAAGGGTCACGCCCCCCTCATGCTTTCCTTAATTTTATATTATTTCCTCCGCGTGAAGGAGGCACCATGAAGTTGAGGAGTTTCCTCAAAACAAAGGATATTTGTTCAAGCGAAAGGTTTTTCATGAACTCAAGGGAAATAACAAAAATATGATAAAAATATGAGAATGGTGTGGGATTGACCACGGCACGGTCGACCGGTCAGTGGATCCATGCTCCCAGCGCCTTGGTCAATTTTTATTTATTTGTTATTTTTCGTCCTATTTTGCATAGGCTCATAGTTTCATCGTATTTTGAAATACTCACTCGTGCGGCGGTTATTAATGTATCATTGTTGAATACAATTGCACCATTTGAGATAGGGCTTGCTCAGGCGGTAGCCCTGATGCCCGTGCGTCCAATTTTTATTACTAATCCATGGACTTCTGCTGGGAACAACCATGGTTTGCGTAATGAAATATCTGCAAAAATATTTGAATATTTTCAGCAATTCTGCGGATGAATCCAAGAATTTAGGTGTGAGACCGAGCTTGCTCAGGCGGTAGCCCTGATGCCTGTGCGTCTAATATTTATTACTAATCCATGGACTTCTGTTGGGAAGAACCATGGCTTGCGTAATGAAATATCTGCGAAAATATCTGAATATTTTCAGCGATTCTGCGGATGAATCCAAGAATCTAAGTTTGAGACATGGCTCGCTCAGGCGGTAGCTCTGATGCCCGTTCGTCCAATATTTATTACTAATCCATGGACTTCTGCTGGGAACAACCATGGTTTGCGTAATGAAATATCTGCGAAAATATTTGAATATTTTCAGCAATTCTGCGGATGAATCCAAGAATTTAGGAATGATTAATTTATGACTTTATACTAGTAGAGCAAGTTGTTCGGGAGTTATTTATCCCGTGATAGAAATAATGACCGAAGTATTCAGTACTCATGAGATATGTCGTTGTCCACCTGTGAGACTACATATCTATATGCACTCTGAGAGAAAGTATTCTCCATCAGAGGATTCGATGAGAGACCCGTGTCTCCATATTTACGCCTAATTGCTGAGTCAAGGTTCGTGTAATTATGGGTTTACGATTTTATCCTTTGTCGAAAATCCACCATCTACATTAAGTCCCCTGCTTAGTGAGGAAAGCCGTGTTCCTCAGTCAGCATTGAATGGTGATTTTCCGGTCATAACAGTGCAAGTAATTGAACTCAGCCATAAGTTAAGATGTTACCGGATTTTGATCGTACGAGCATATCATGACTTGAAAGCAGGCTCTAGTGTCATGATAGAATGTCGTTTGGTGAGCATGAGTTGGTGTTGAACCGCTGATTTGGATGACAGGACCTTGGTCATTCAGGATTCGCGGGCCGGGCCCAACAAGGAAATCCTTGGAAAATTAGGTTTTGGAAATAAAGTTTGATATAAAAGGAATTGCTTCTCTTTTTTTTTTAAAATTTTCCAACAACCAGCAGCTTCCATCACTTCATCACCTTTACGCCAGCACCAGGAGAGGAGGAAAAAAATTCGCCGGAGCTCCAACGCCGCTGCCGGCGCCGACAGGTATACGTCCAATTTTTTTTTTTTTTTTTTTTTTTGCTGATGCTCATGAGTTTTATGGGTTGTTCACATATTGATCATGATAAAATTATATACTCGTGTATATATGATTGTGGGTTTTGTTGAAATAACCTTCGTTTTTGAAAACGTATGTTCGTTTGATCGTTAGTTTTTGAAAACTAGTAATAATCCCTGATTTAGGAGTGATTTCCTTTCATATATGAATATGTAGGTTCAGTGATGAAACTATGTTGATGAGCTTTCTCGTGAGCCAAAGTTTGATAAAAAGTGAGCTTTTTGCCGTAGTAAAATCTTAGTTTTAAAGAATAACGATGGTGCGGAGAAGCGAGTTCTCCTCTTTATGTATATATGAACTTGTGTCCAGTGATAAAATTTCATGTATGAGCTTTCATGTAAAACTTTATCATGTAATGCGTGAGTTTTCACAAAATTGAAATAAACCTTCGTTTCAAATACATGTGACGGCACGAAGGAAAAGAGTTTTCTTGTAAAAACACATGGAAAAGTTTTTTTTTTTTTTTGAATCGTGGAGTGTCCACAATTTATTTTTTATGAGCCTGGATCATGTTGAATATATATATATATATATGCGAATATATTATTTCTCTAAAATCAAAACTTTGAGTTTTATGCGATGTTGCTTAGAGATAAAGATTATTCATGATAAAATAATGTCTTAATTTTCATAATTCTATGGTGAATGTTCACACGATAGAAATGTTCATGATTTTATGAAAAATCTGAGTTGTTCTTTTTTGTAGGTTTCGAAGAAACGAACGATTTTGAAGTATTAATCCTTGAATTACTATCACTACCGTTAGTGGAAGCGTAAAAAGGTAAGAGTCAAGCGTTACCATTTTTGCCGATGGATTTGTTTGCAGGTTGGTAATCTTTTGTGATTCTGATTCCAGAAAATGTCCAACAACAACAATTATTCTTCCACTAGCTCTTCTGATGAAGATTCCAAAGTTCCCGTATCAAAGTCTAAACCCTCTCAGGGCGGGCCGAATTCCAGCATACCCTTGAATGAGCGGAGGGTCTCTTTCGCTGAAATCAGGAAAAGGAAAGCTGAGGATGATGCAAAAGATACTCGTCAACGTGATAAGGATCGAATCCGGCGCAGAATGCAAAGGGCTGAGGAGAAGCGTCAATTCTTGGACGGGCTCTTGCTCGATGCTTGATGATTCTGAAGAAGACATATGGGAGGTACCCGGGACCTGGAATGTTCAAGATGAAAGAGAGTATTAGAGGTCCATGAAGCGATTTGGAGCTGAATTGGAGGAAGATTCAGATTCAGATGATGATCCAGAAGCTTATCCGAGACCCGTCGACACTGATTCTGATAATGAAGAAGATAGTGATGACGGCTTAGACGAAAAAGCGGATAGTAATGATGATTCTCATAATGAGTCTGACGAGCAGCTTTGTCTTTTTTTTTTCCGGAACATTCGAATGTTCTTTAGATTTCGTAGTAGAAATTTCCTCGATGATTTGAACGAATTTTCTTTTGATTTAGAAATTTCTTTTGAATGAGAAAACTCTTCTATGTTGATTCTTCTGAGTAAATAAACCAACGTTCGCCTCGAATTCATCATGACTTCCAATTTGCCTTAGTGATTTCCGTTTGTAAAAGGAACTGAAAGATACGTGTTGCATAGGCTGGGAGATTACGAGTTACACATGAGTCTGTGTGACTTTGATCGTGTGTGCCAGTCCTCAGCTATATTTCTTCCGTATCTTCAGTGTTGCCCTCGTTGAAATCTTAGGGTTTCAGTAAAACCCGCAACTGAATTGACCATCAAAGAAGATAAACCTCCGACGTGGCTAACATATATCTTCAGGACTTCAAGCTTTACCGTCTGCGCAAATCTTTCTTCTGATCTTGAGTTAGCTTCATCGTGCAGAGAATTCTTGATCATACCTTGTTGATGCCATGTCAGGCAATGGTGTCTCTTCTCAAGATAATACTCAGTCGAAGCGTAAAATAGTAGCGTCCATCCCAGTAAGTTTCAGCCTTTTATTTTTGCCTGATCAAGATGGTGGTTTGATCATTAACAAAACGGCTTATTGCAGGGTAATCAGAAGAATGCTTCTTCTCAGCCCAAGCGAACTGTTAGAGCTCCTGTCCGATCAGGTCATCCGTCTTGAAGTCGGCTCGTCTGTAAGTAATCTTATAATTCTTGAGATTATCTTGTGTTTTATTCGAATTAAATACTTCTTCATTTTATTGCAGACGGACGTTCGCGTCGTTGTTGATTCCAGAAGACGGAGCGGGAAATCCGTGAATCGTAGTCGAGGTTGAGGACAACAGCACTCCGAGCTGGTGAAGATCCCGTTGATTCCGTGGAAACAGGAGATAGCGTTCATGCCCGTGAATATCCTGCAGATGGACTCCCATTCGAAGCTCCTTTGATCAACACTTTTGCGTGCAATGAAGTGGTTGGCGGGTTCGTCGTCCCTAAATGCCATGCGTCCTTGTACACCAAGATCTGGAAGAAGTATGGCCATATTGCTACTACAGAGGTATGGAAAGGCTTTCCTCCAACCCTATTGACCACAGTAGCTGGACTGTTGCCGATCATTGAGGAGATGAACCAAAGGCGCTTGCGAGATGTCAAAAATAATGAACTGCATGAGTTCTTGTACCTTTGACAATTTTATTGACAAAAATGGGGAAAATTAATATGTAGTTCACACTACAAATACATATGGTTTTCGGATCATTATGTAAGGGGTAGTGGTTTCCATGTGATATGGAGTATTGACTAAGGGGGAGTGAAGTATCACCATAGTATTGTTGTTGAAGTTGTGATGCAATTAGACTTTGACGATGTGTAATAATAATATGACACTGTATAACAATGATTGAGAACCGATGCTTTTCTCATTGTTATAGCTACGGATTTTCAACAACGATGATGCTAAACTTACAACCTTTGGGATCATTGGACTACTTGGATGTGACGAAGATTTCGAGTATTGTTGAAGATTAGACATGTGGAATAGGAGCTACAAAGTTTATTTATATTTTTTGTATTCCATATGTATTAATAGTTTTGCCACTAAAATTGACGAAGGGGGAGATTGTTAGAGCATTGCTCGGTCGAACTCGCATGCGTTGCTATATCAATCATGTTTGTCAATGTTAGTGATCAAAACTATAAAGTCTTGATTTCTAGTCTACTATAGCTAAGGTCTCGGATTAGGATAAAAAGTGTAGTTTATCTCAAGAACTCCATGGAAATCATCATACAAGACGATGGACTACTCAAGGAACCAGTGGATCTTCATCGACTAAAAGGTATGTGGGGACTTGAACTTATATATCACTCAAAAGTCTATCTACTCTATCTCCTCTCTTGAGACAAAAGTTGTTTTACTATATAGACTAAAGATATACACATGTGACATTTCTAGCTGAGTATATCTCGGTTATTTATTTCTCAAAATGTGTGTTGGTAAAGCTTTCGTTTTAGCCAAGTTCATCTTTGCCTAGTGACGAAAGTTATGTTATGTTTCAATCACTTTGGAAATTGCTCTAACGAAAACTAGTTTGTGAATAACAACTATATGACGTCCTCTGAGAATGTTTCAATGATTGAAATGAGATTTTAGATAATATAACCACTGGGGGATATAAAAATTGTTGTGGTAACACATATATGTACAAGTCCTTAGCACTTGAAACGAAGTTTGCGAACTTTGTTGATCAAGTGAAAACCGGAACTTGAGCAGTCAACCCAGTCCGCGAACGTGTGTAGTTCTTGAACCCGAGAATTTCTGTTGGAGTTTGTGAACTCCAACCGGTTACTTAAGTCCGCGAACTTGAGTGGTTATGTCTAAAAACGATGTTTGAGAACTTATTTAAATTATCTAAGGAATGCTATTGCAAACCATGGATTTATAGTTCATGAACCGATTCTAGTGAATCACATCGTTTTTGCTTCAATTGTGTCTTGTGTAGTACATAAGATCTCATAGCAATTGAACAACTCTCTAACTAGTTCATTTGAGTCATTTAGACTAGTTATGGTGAAGAAGAATATGATTGATATGAAAGTTATCATTTGGCTAACCATTTGGTTAACTAATATTGACCAACTATTGTACACGTTTGGGTACGGTACACAAACCCAAAATCATCAAGTACATGTGTGTATGGCAAGCTAAGTTTTCGATCTAACGGCTGATAGATATTAGCTTGTATCTAATCAAGTTTTCATCTAACGGTGAATATTGAATGCTTTGTTACTAAGCTAACATTGATTGCGAACCCTGATTTGAAAGACTATATAAGGGAGAACTCTAGAAACTAGGAAACCTAATCCCCATACATTCTGTGTGATACTAGTTTGCTAAGCTAGAGTTGATTCTCCTTTAACCTTTAGTTTTCTTCTTCTGAAACCAGGTTAACGACTTAAAGACTTCATTGGGATTGTGAAGCCAGACCGGTACTACTTTTCTTGTAGTTGTGTGATCTGATCTTGCTGTTTATATCGTACGAGTAAAATTGTAATAATTGGATTGAGATTTATATTTCCGATAGGCAAGATATAAAAGTAATCACAAATATTTTCGTCTCATCGTTTGTGATTCCACAATATATTTTTTCGCTGCGTCGATTAAGACTATTGTGAGGTGATTGATAAAATTGAGTTGTTCTTCGGGAATATAAGTCTGGTTTTATTGATTGGTTACTATTCACATTGATTTATCAAAACACGGAGCAATACTCATAGGTTTATTCGTGGGAGACGAATTTATCTATCTTGTAGACTTTTCTGTGTGAGACAGATTTGTTTGCTAAAGTCTTTGACTTTGGGTCGTAGCAACTCTTGGTTGTGGGTGAGATCATCTAAGGGAATCAAGTGCGCAATATCCTGCTGGGATCAGAGGCGTAGGAGCATAACTGTACCTTGGATCAATGTGATATTGATTGGGGTTCAACTACAGTCCATACTGAAGTTAATTTGTAGCAGGCTAGTGTTTGTAGTGGCTTAATACAGTGTATGTTTAATCTGGACTAGGTCCCGGGGTTTTTCTGCATTTGCGGTTTCCTCGTTAACAAAATTCTAGTATCTGTGTTATTTATTTTTCACATTATATTTTGTTATATAATTGAAATAATACAGGTTGTGCGTTGTTCAATAAATTAGAATATCCGACCTTATTGGTTGTTGATTTAAATTGATTGACACTTGGATATTGGTCTTTGGTACCTTTCAAGTTATATCTCTTTGATTATAACTCGCGAATCATATTTGCTTGAGTAAATCAAATCGAGATATTGAGATAATAACTCCTTGAGTGTTTTCTATTTGATTGATTCTAGTTGATTCTCTAGAAAACAACTCGGACTTGTCCATACAGATTTCTAATCGAAATATTGGGTGAGGTTGTTAGACCCCTGCTTTTTCAGAGTCTTCATGAGACAAGGCTTGTGATTCAGGGCTGGCTAAGTTTGTGTGAGCTTGTATGAAGGCAGAGGAGTTAAATTGCAGGGAGTTGTGGCTGGTTTTGATAAATTTGGTATTGATGTTCATGGTGCAGTAGCTGGTGGTATCGCATGTGATTTTATAGTTAGAACTGATGCCGTGTATTCACAATGGAGTCATGGGTTCTGGCAGTGAGTTGGAGATGATTCTGTCAAGAATTGGTACTGTGAGTTAGAGATGGAAGTGGTCTGGAGTTGACATGGAGCATGCATGTGATAGAATTACAGGTGTTTAGAGGTGCAACTGAAGGCTCTATAGGTGATCAACGGAAGGAACAACAAGGGAGTAGAGGCATGTGAAAAGAATGAGTGTTGGCTAGAGGTTGTGCACATGATTCAGGTGGCTAATGCAGTGCAAGACTCAAGGAAATAGTGGTAATGGTTTGAGTAGCTGATGACAACGAAGGCAATGGTGGTGTTCAAGAACATGGAGCTATAAATCAGTGGAGTTGTTGCTGTTAAGAGGTGATGCTCAGGGAGATGGAATTAATTTGTGGTGGTTGCATTGGTTTGCTGGCGGAGATGTAGGTGCAGTTCAGATGGTGATGTTGTTGTTGGCATTGTGAATTGGCAAGCAGGGAACTTAAGTATGGTTGTGATGGAGATGGTTGTGTGTTAATAGATGGTGTTATGGAATGTTGCTGTTGAAAGTATAGCAGTTGACGGGGACTTGAGATAACTTGGGATTTGGGTACAAGCTTTTACAGTATGTGCAGTACAAGATGGAGCTGATTAAGACAATGGCTCTGGTTATGTTGCAGTTATGATGGTATGTTGGAGTTGTGACTAGTTTGAAGTTGTGCAGGAGTTAGGTTATGATGCAGTATTGCAAGAGTTGCAGGAAGTGACAGTGCTTGAACCGGACTGCAGAAACTGTGCGTAAACGCAACAAGAATGGTGAGCCGGTGAGCATAGGTCGGGATGCCGGATTTCGGAGATTAAAGCATGAATCATAAATTTTGAGTCAATCATAAAGGTAGAACGAGTCAGATGCAAAAGTTGACGGCTGGATATATGAGTTTGGAGTCGCGCTTTTGGGCACGTTTTCGCAAGAACAAAGAATTAGCTTAAATGGTTATTTTGTGAATGTATGGACTGCAGAGAAGTAAAGTTGAGCTACTGGAAGTTTAGAATTGCCTGGTGACAGTTTCTTATCATTCAGGTGGCCAGAGACATTTTCCCGCTGATAATTTCCGGTGCCGGGACCGGATTTCGGTGATGACGTCAGCAATCCGGCGACCCAGTTTTGGACCCATAATTTCCAAAAGAGATGTTTTCACACATGGGATTGGTGGACCAATTGGAGATGGGTTACGAGAAGAGAGTATCCTTTTGGGAATTGGAGAGGCATATAAATTGAAAAGTCTTTCTCAAACCAAGATATCTCCATGAGGGAGACTTCTACTTGTTTTATAGGGTTTCACATGATAGTTCTTCTTTGCTTCCTTTGATGATTTCCAAATACACAAGTAACTAAGTTTTTATTATTGGTTAAAGATGTAGTTAGATTTTGGAAAACAAGTTATGAATTTTATGAATTAGTTTTCTCTCCATATTATCGTTTGATTTCTACTAATTATTATAATTGCATGATTGATGTATTGCAATATGATTGAATGTTTGTTTAGTTAAGTCTAGAATTGATTGAACTTACATCCATATCTATAGCTAATTTAGGGTTCATCATCGAGCGATAACCTTGAATATGAGTAGCATGATATGATTACGGTTTGTAGTGATACACTCTTGTAATCATGTGCAAAAATTGACCTTTGTTCGAATTGTTTGCAATGTATTTCAATTGCATTGATTAGCCTATTTCACCATTCTTAATGCATCTTTGGGAATTGAACTTGATTAGCACAAGGCGTCGGGTTATTCTCTGGGTAGTATTCTTACTTGCATCCTTTTACATGGAAGTGTGATGACTTAGGAAATTTACGGAGTATTCTTGCAATAAGTTATTCTAGGGCTTTTGATGATAGCGAAATTAAATACGAATTTTATTCATACTTTCAAAAAACTTGTTTACAATTGAAGATGAAACCTTTACCCAATATTTCACATCTTTGATTTGCGTGCTTTGTTTCTTTGTTTTGATTTTATATTAGTTTCATTACATAAAAATCAGAAAATCACCCCATTGTTTTATATAGGAAACCGAAACATATTGACAACCTAAGACCTCTCTGTGGGAACGATCCTTTCTTGCTCTTTCTATATTTTATATTTTGAGTTGTGATAAAGTAAATTTATTTTTGACGCATACGACAGCGATCAATAGACTGAGTCGAGACAATACAACAAATCGGTTCACACTTCATGTGATTGCCTATGTATACGAGATCGAGACAATACAACAACAAAGTGTGTTTACTTGATACTAAGGTTCGGACTTAACCAAACTCAATAGGATTGCATATCAAGTAAATAGGAATTAACATTTGTGCAATTTACTTTAATTATAATAAAACAATTATAATGCGGAAATATAAAGTAAATGACACAACAAGATTTTGTTAACGAGGAAACCGCAAATGCATAAAAACCCCGGGATCTAGTCCAGAATTGAATACTCTCAGGATTAAGACGCTATACAAAATAAACCAAATTTATTTGGTTGAGACCAATCAACTAAACCTATAGTTCACCTAGTTCCGTCTGTATTCCCCACACCTCCAACTTGTAAACAAGTCACGTACTTGGACCAATTCCTTTGGTTCGTATTCCAAACAGTACAGGAACAACAAATCTGTTTGGTATCAACTCTCTTCAACCAAGTGATATGAGTTGCGCAAAGGATCTGTTGTTTATCTTAATATAAACTCCTTTGCCAGGTTCCAAGATCAATCTTATGTTCAATCACCAAAAGGTAATCGTTAAGATTTGCTATCAATACCTCTAATTCCAAGGAAATATATTGATTCCGATCTTCTCAACTATTCTATCAAAATACCGCAAGGATAAATCGATTATAGTTGGATCCTCTATTACTGAAACAAGTATTATGCACACCAAAGATTATAAAACCAAGTCAGAAATCTTCTATCTCTTCTTTGTCTTCAAATCTTCTTAGATCTTCAATAAACACCTGCACACAACTACTTGAATCTCTTGTAATCAATCACACACAGAACGGAGTCTATTAACAATGGATTATCACAAGATCATCTTTTGATCTAACAACAATCTAAAGATCCCTGTCGAAACCTTGAACTAGTTTGAGTGAATCTTATATCAGAAGAGAAGATTCTCAAGCATAAACAAACTAGGTGCAATTAAAGTTCAACCACCGTTAGTCAATCAAATTAATATGAAAACTAAAGATAAACCGCAATTTTCTAGTTTCCCACTAACGGTACACACTAGAGCTTCTCAATCCCAAAGAAGACTTTAAACTGAGCGGACGTAAGAGATTTCTCCTAATTAGGTTACTCTCCTCTCCGAATAGGCGACTTCACCAGTAACAGTACAACATAGGAAGTTCACTGTCACGAAGGATTAGTTTGCTTGAAATGCAAACTCAAAGTATTTATAGACAAGGAAGTTTGGACACCAAGGAATTTCCAAAACTGAAAATATTCTCAAGATATTTAATATAATTCCAAATTCGGTTTTCATAATTCCTGAGAATGTACTGTCCAAATTTATGATCGAAATATCCTTGGAAAATCTTTAACTAGCAAATGCACATTACTAATTCTTATTTTCCATATATAATTAAAAACCTTAATTAAAAAGATTCTTAACTTATTTAAATTCGATCTTGGGATTTACTTCCTTCTTAGCTGTTAAGGAATATATTTGAACAATAAAAGATACACATTAATGCGTGTTCAAAGTGTGTCAACATCTTTCCTTTTGTAAGTCCCTTTTCATACTTACTCACTTGAAACCGATTTACCACACTTCCAAACAAGTTTAGAATTGGTTCATCTGACTTTCAAGAACTATGTGATTGATCAAGTAACACTCAATCACAAGTCATGGGTGTAACGGTTCTACCAAAACAAGTTTCGGTTCTACCTCCATGTGAGTACTGTGCATAGACACACTAGCTTACCAAATTTTCAGTTGACTAGGTACTAGGATCGGTTCCCCACACATATTTGGTATCTAACTTATATGTGTTGCACATGTCCATAGGATCGGTTCCCCTTTGCCTAAAAATGTGTTGCATATGTTCATAGGATTGGTTCCCCTTTCTACTATAAACCTTGCTGCACCTCATACAAGCATCGGTTCCCCTTGTGATGTACTGCACCTCTTACTAGGATTGGTTCCCCTCTCCAAAATTTGGTCAGACACACAAACCCGATCATACCCCAGGTGATTACTTAAGATCGGTTTCACTAATAAAACTCATACCAATACATAAGTCAGCCCTCATGTGAATAGTTTTACCAAGAACACAAACAAGTCATGATCGGTTATATTAATCACACATATTGGTCGTTCATAAGATATGCAATGAAGAACAACCCCAATAATGCCTGGCGATTTCCTTTTCGGTTCACAACACATATCATGAACTTACTTCCTTAAAACACATGTAAAAACATTATTTCCTATGATGCAATCCTCACCTCATACCCATACATAATCACAATAGCATTCATACGATTATGTTAATGTCTTATATACAAAGTTTAATGGGTAGGTAATAAACCTCATATTGTATTCCTTAATACTTTGTCTATCTAAAGTGTTCATGCTTCGCAGTTTTATGTTTCCAATATGCGCGATTTGAAAGATACGTTCAGGAATGAAACAGTCCAAGTCAAATATCACTAACCTCAAGTGGGAGGATGATGTTGTGGTTGTAGCTCCGTACTTCTTCACTTCTTCAAGTCTTCGCAATACTTGTAATGTCTCATCCTAATACTTTCAAGCTAACCTATACGAAGTTGACTCTAGTACATTTAAATCAAGCGACTCTTAAATGAGTTTTGGCTCACTAAAATATGACAATCAAACTTGACATGCCAACGCTTGGTGGGTTCAACCGATCTATGCTCTAACAAATATGAAATGGCTGGGTATGTCAAATTTTCATAGCCGTTATTGTTTGTCACGGATAGGAACTTAGAAAAACCTAACCGCACCCTACTGTTTATGGTTAGGAATAACCTAGGCGTAGTAACACTGTGTTTAAAGTAAACTCAACGGTACTATTTCTGTCTAGGTTATTCATATCTGTAATGGGAAAAACCAAGACATTATTTATATTTCCTAGATGTTTTATGTGTCACGGTTAGGTCGATTATTACATTTCCATCTGTAATCTTGTTACGGCTGGGTTCTTCCTGGTCGTTTATTTCTCAATGGCTGGGAATGTGTTCAATTCCTAACCGTATTTACTTGTAATCAACTTTAGGTTATGATCAATTTTGAACATTGTTGTTTATAATTTTATTTTTAATCAACTTTGAACAGAGCAAATGAGAAGAATAAGAAGAAAAGAACACAAGAAGTAACACTGATAGATATATTTTTGTGTCTAAGTTGTCCTCAATGTTCTGTATTGTTAGTGCTCGATTTGGACTAATATTGTGTTTTTATGTATTTTTGGAAATTTCGGCTCGAAAAGTTGTTAAAGGCACCCCGGAGGAAATTTGCTAAAAGGCACCCTCATTTTGGATATGGGCACCACCTTCTTCTTCATTTTCAAAAAGAATTCTGGCGAGAAATTTGAGTTTCAACAAGAATATCTTCTTGCCTTATAAACAAGGAATCTATGAGTATTAAGTACGGGAGTTTTGAAAAAAAAAGGAAGTTATCTTGTAATAAACATGAAAGATATTCTTATAAGATTTTCTCCTGGATTTGATTCTGCGAATTAAAGAAGATTTGGGTTTAATAAAGAAATATAGAGAAGGAAAAGAAGGAACAAAATTCCTGAAAATATTTTTAATTAAAAAGAAGAAGATTTTGGAGTTATGGAAGAATATATTTGAGTAATGGGTTGGTATGTATAAATAGAGAGCTAGAGAGCACATTTTGGGCGGAGGAGAGTTGAAAAAAAAGGTTGTGGTTTTGTTGTTTCGTTATTTATTTATTTTTTATCATTTGTAAAAACTTTGAGCCATGAATAAATATTTAAAGTATGTTTTCGATGAGATGAGCTAAATTCCAACACTGGGACGACAAAGGAAGACGAATTTCATACATGGGTAAAGTTATTTAATTCTTTTTAAGACTTTTGCATTAATTTTAATTGAAATATGATTTGAATTAATTGGTTGTCATTTAATTTGATGAGGCATGCTTAGCTTAAATGTTTTGATACATCATGCTTAGGATTTACAACCAATCTTTTGAGAATCTACCTTGGAAAAATCAGAGTCCATGTTAATTTTATTTATTGAGCTTTAATTGTTGAGAATAAATAAATTGAACCCTATGTTATGAATTCGAAGAAATCCTAGTCCCAGTAATTCTCTTCATCCTGTGACAATAATTTGTACATATCTTTCTTTTATTTTAGTTTATTAAGTCCTAAAATCAATTTCAACAAGTCCGAGTGAACGACAACTCTATTTACCACTATATAAAATTCGATCAATTTTTGGCGGCGCCGACGCGGACTTGTGTATAGATTTGTTTTTAGGTTTTTTTTTTTTTTTTTTTTTTTTTACGCGTTTTGGTATTTCTTGTTTGCTTTCAGATTTGGAGATAAGCTAAAGAAAAAAAAGTGCTGAAAAGGAAAGCAAAGCCAAAGAATGAAAGAAAATAGAGATCCAAAAGGAGTGAAGGGGAATATTTTTGTATATAGTTATTTTATTTTTATTAGATTTTATTTCTTTTATTTTTAGAAACTGTAATTAGGAAAATATTTTTGTAATCTTTTATTTTTGGACATTTTTATTATTTATTTTTGGACTTTAAACTTTGGGACCTTATTTTTAAAACCCTAAGGAAGGGTTAAAAATTAAATATAAACTGCACAGGAAAGGACGACGGTTACGATACTGTCTCGGCCCCTCGGGTTCGTACACTGACATAGGAGTCAGTGGCCCGAGTCGACTTCAACGGTTCATCCCCCGTCTGGAACGGGAGGTAAGAATTCTAAACACACGCGAATCCCCCTGTCAGCGGGTTTACTGGATGATTTTGTATGCATATATGTTGAGGTATTGAAAACGGCTGCTTTAATTTCCTAGTAAAGGGCAAGGCCTGGCCATACAAGATAATGGTTCGGATTTCATCACCGTTCTCTTCTTGCCCGCCTTAGGAAAACAATACCAAACGCGAACCCAAGCTTAAAATACTGTCTAGAACGAGACCGATAGGGTAACGAGCTTAATAGGAAAGTCATTCGAAAAATATTGGTTACTCTTTTAAGCATACTTCGAAGTTCATGATGGTTTCTGTGAGTTGAATGCGTGACTGCGCCGCCTTGTAATCCGGTGAGGCCTTGGGTATCAAAGCTCCATGTAGCTTCCCTCGCCACTATTCAACTTACTTAAACTCAGATTGATTCCAGAGGGGTCTGCTTAAATTGTAACGAATTCCCTTTCAAAGGATTAGAAGATGGTCTAGAAACAATCTAAGTGGAGCCATCATGCTTTTTGTTTGCTAGAAATCAATAAGTTTGTTGTGGTCGAGTCAGCCTTGCTTTTGCTTATGTAGAATTCCCTTGCAGTTAGGATGTCAAACTGGTATTATAATAGCCATCACAATGAATATGAATATCCAACTGAACAATATGAACATTACTCTTTTTATGACCATAGTGTGAATAGTGGTTGGGAACGCCAATCTTTTGAAGGTTATATGTCATACCATGGTGAGCCCAATTACTATCCACGCGTGCATCAGTCTTACGAGAAAGAAGATTATAATACTAGTTCTTCATCTCTAGAGGATACAATCAAACTATTGAAAAGTAGTCCTTTTTATGATCCTTCTGTTCCTACTCCTTCTTTAGAAGAGTCCCTCGGGAAGTTAACTGAGTCGACACGTAAGTTAGATGAGATGAATGGTACAGTTATGGATGAAAGAACTACAATAATGAGTGAACCTTCTTTAGAAGATACCCTCAAGCGGAAAGCTGAGACGAACGAAATAATTGCTCGAAATAATCTGAATTTCCAACACAGTGTTCCCAGTTTCACCCTTGAAAATGAGGATAGTTACTATTTACCTAATCAAGATGACAAGGATAGAATTGGAGACACTATTTTAGATGAGGTTCAACCATTTTCATTTTATTATAATTATGAGGATAGTGTTAATGAAGAATCATACATATGTAGGCATAGTGATAAGGAAATTGTAACTCTAGTTGAGCTTATTAATGATAGTACTATTTCTAGTTCAAGTCCCAATAATTTTAATGATTATTCACCTATTCGAAAGGACGAGGATTTGACTAGAGATGCCACTGTTTTATACGATGTAGTTCATGATCCTTTAGCCTGCAATATGTTTGATGTGCCTATAAGTGTGTTGATGGTAGATTTTAGTTTAGGGCTAAAATTGTAAAACCAATATTTGTGTGACCATCCTGCAGAGGATGAGATTATTTTATAAGTGATGAATACTTCTTCGCTTCATTAATTTACCTAGAATGGAGCATGTAGCAACCATACCCCGAATATTCTGTGAATTTTAGCATTATTGATTAATGCATTGAACGCCTTGTATTTCCTGTGTTATTCCTAATAGAACTCTCATTGTTGGTGCGGCATGATGACTGATTGTTACTCGCAGCATAGTAGCATGAATATCCAAGTACCAACAATGAGGCATGCACAAAATGCTCGTACAGGCTGTAAACTCTCGGTGTTTTATACTAGCCCGATTGAGAATATATCTCTCGGTGTGTTATACTATCCCGATTGAGCATCCAGACTGTCCATAGCAGTCTCAGAAACAATCACGACCACGCAAGTTGGCCGCATGTTTTAACCATCCTAGACGAACCCTAGCAGGAGCAGGCTATCACCACAATGACCACCAGCAGGCTCGTTTATGCCCTGATCGGTCGAACATATATCACATCTCACAAAAGCCACCAAACGCCAGCCTAAAGGAGGATGGTCTTGAAGCATCTTGAAGGAAGCGTGAACGATCAAGACTGCTAGCAGCGGTCTTAAAATCATCCACGACCGTCCAACTTCGCCGGCGCGATCGGACGGCGTGGATCATCCTATGTCCGGTCGGACAAGCTTGTCCTGCATACCGGCGGGCCCCCTTCATACTTACCTGACCGACCTTATCACGAGCAAAGCCTTGGAGCAACAAACATTTACTCAAAACAAGGCTGACGTGATGCTTTAAAGGGTTATGTGTCGCAGTTTGGTCACAACTATCCAACTTCACCGGCATGTTTGGATGGCTTAGATCAAACCTATGGCCATGGAACAGGTACCAACATGTTCACCGCCTTCCCAATATGGTCCCTACATGATTGTCCTCCCCAAGGGAGAAGCATAACATGTAAAACCGATCGGGTGAAGTTACATGGGCGTGGACTATACGAAACCCTAATTAGGGTTTTGCGACATGTTACATGTGTCGCAAATCGATCACGAGCGTCCATCTTCGCAAACTTAGATGGAGGGTGTAGATGTAGACTTAAAAGGTCCCGAGCATGTCAACATGATCACCATGGGCCCATCTACACGCATGATTGATCGACCAAGGCCAACCATGGACGAACGCATTTAAACGCACGCCTAAAGTAGACATGTCGCGCGGTTTCCATTTCCTTTGCGGCATTAGAGTTCTATCGCAAATCGATCTCGACCACTCAACTTCGTCGGACGAATTGAGTGGCCTAGATCACACTTTCACGAGACAATGAGGTATGGGTGGCTACACCGTCATGCCGTATACATGCGTACACGAACGTCCCTGACAAAAACGTGTTCCAAGCTTGGATTCGACCAAGATGAAGAGTGATTCTTGCGCACCTCTTCATAAACCCTAATTTCACTAACATTCGCAGATAAGCGTCTCAAAGATCATCTTGTCCGTTTAACTTTACCTGCTTGGTTATAGAACCCCTAGTCAGGAGTTAATTGGTCAATGGGGCGTCATGATGATCACCATCCGCCACTCTACTACACCATGTGGTCAGCCAAGGGAGGGCTTGCTAGCGCAGCCTCCAAACCATCACATGAAGTAGGCAGGGAATAATTCTCAACAACGATGCTTCATATGTGCCGAATACATTCGATTCATAACATGCATATAATACACACGATACTTTACAAGTATCGACTTCCTAAATAACTTAGTTATTTAACTAGCATTACATGCTACCTTCTATGGGTCCTACGATCCACACACTCGAGACATCAATCATGTCATAAACTGGGGGATACATACTGGGGTATTGGTCTGGCGATTTACAGCGTGCAGCGTGCAACGCGCCATCACAAGAACGTGTCAGGAAGACATGGACGGTTAGTGATGATGGGAGGAGTGGGCAAGACTGATCGTGTAACACTAACATACAACTCCACTACTCCATCACTCCACTTCCTCCACTTCCCACGAGATACGTGAATAAGGCTCAAGTGACTTGTATAAATAGGTTCTCCGCCCTATTTCCACAATAGACATAAAACAACACAGAAACCAAGTGTTAATACACAACGTATTCAAACACCCAGAGCCTGCTTGCATTATTTGTAAGCCTGCTCACCTTTCTATTACAAGTCATAATCAAGCCTACACCTTCATAATCTCAACACCTTCTTCACTTACCTCCCTAAGATCAACCCCATCTCCTTCACTTTGTGACCGAAATAAGTCTGGAACGGCCATTTCTTGGTTTAGGCCAGAATTGTATAGATTGATATCTCGAATCAAAAGCACTCATCGCGTAGTGCATTTGTTTAGGGTTTAGATTCACTTCTCATCCACACACCCAAAATTACCAAAACTGACAGAAGTAGTTTTCACCTATAAACAAAGTGAATCGGAGGAAGTAAATATGATTAACACCTTAGTTAATAAGCCTTTACTAGAAACTTTCTCTGATAATCTTTTATATGATTGTGATGATGGTTTATAGGAAAGAGTTTACCCTGAGAATACTGTTTTAGAGTCTAGTGAGCTAAAAACCCCAGTCTTAAAATAAGATAAACTCGTAGAGATAAGTGAGGATGCTTATTGTAACTTAGAAGAATCAATTAACCATTTTCAAGAATCTGATGATCTAGAAATTAGGGAGATTGTGACTATTCTATCTAGAGACACTGAAAACTCTAAGTTTGGGGGGTGGTTATCACTTTCCTAGTGCCTTACCTTTAACTCTCAGAAAGTCCCCTCACTTAGGACTGGACATCTGTGCCTCAACCATTTTACAAGATTATCTTCATACACTTTTTCTTGAACCTAGTTTTGTCCATAAAGAAGTTCAGTTGTTAGAAACCTATCCTCCGGTTGATGTGGTTAACCCAGGCTACAATACCACAATTGACTTTGTTTTCCCACCAAAAACCTTCCTTCCAATTGTGGAAACATATGAATTTCAGATGTATCAATTATTAAGTTTTGAGACTAAACCTAATTACTTTAGAATATTAGGGTCGACACATTTGCTTAAGAATGACCACTACTGTGGTCAACTGCGTGAGTCAAGTATGATTGACTTAGAGGATCCCCAATTATTCATGTTATTTTTATGTGCTACTAAGTTCTTAGTTGAGTATTTCTAGACTCTAGAACCTGATCTTCAGGATCCTTCCTTTGAGGAAATCCAGCCGATGAAAACTTTTTATCTAGATCCTTTTATAGAGCCTGAACCCGAACCACAACTAGATGTAGTTGTATTAAACAAAAAAATAGATAAGGGTGTGTTGGATATCTTCCTGGTCTATTGCAGTCTCCTCTTCTCCTGGTTGTCACTTTTTGCTTCTGATGACCCGCAGTTATTCCGGCTACTGCTATATGATTCTTCGAGGTGACTAATCTCTTCCATTGTCTGGCTGAAGACTTTAAACTTAGCACTTCTTGGGAGGTAACCCAATATCCATGCGACATGGTAATATCTTTCCTTATCTCTTTTGCTTCAAATGGTAAAAATTTCTCCTTGTTCATGTTTTTAATTTCATCTTTAGAATATTGAGGACAATGTTAGATTTAAGTTTGGGGGTATGGGAGAAAAAATTTAGTTGCAATAAAAAAACTCCAGAGCCTAGAAATTTATGCTTATTAAGGTTGTCACTAACCAATCTAAGTGGATGGGAACATCTTGGTTGTAGGAGTTGAGGAACCAATCTGATTAGATGGAAACATCTAAAGAGTCTATTCATAAAAGCACAGAGCTCGGGTGTTAGAAAAAAAAAACATGGTAGTTTCTCCATATCCTCGTGATGGAAACATCGGAAGAATCTTGATCACTTCTTTTTTTCCTTTTTACCATTGTTAGGGTGAAATAGAGTGACTGAGATACAAAAAAAAAAAAAAAAAAGGAGAGACCAGACCACTAGACCAACCTGAATAAATACAATAAAGTCTATCACTGGTACCCTGGTATATGCCAGCTGAGTTGACCTAGAGTTAGGATTATCGACCACTGGTTCCCTTGTATATGTCAGTGTGTTGATATTAGTCCATACCAGTATCTCAGTCCATTAGGATAGGTTCACCTTAGTCAACATCATCCACGTTTTTCTCTACATCCATCTTCTTAATCTATCCATGTGATTGGTTGACTCCGGTTTATGATGTCCAGAAACTATCTGAGTAGAGCTCTGTCACTTTGTATGAATTTTAGTATGCTTGAGTGCAAACTCGTGTATATCAATTGGAATTTCGCATCAGGGTACTTCCTCATGTAGTCAATAAGTATGCCAACCAAGGAGATTCTTTAGTGCCTTCCAAGGTTCTGCGTAGATAGCTAGGGTATGGAGTAATGGTTTTGTGGGTACACCTCTGGTAAACCCTCCTGAGATTAACTCGGTCAGTGGGGCCACCTAGTGAGTTAGAATTTTATTTTCTAAATTAGATTTGCTCGAGGATTAGCAAATAATAAGTTTGGGGGTATTTGATAGACACATTTTTGTGTCTAAGTTGTCCTCAATGTTCTGTATTGTTAGTGCTCGATTTGGACTAATATTGTGTTTTTATGTATTTTTAGGTATTTTTGGAAATTTCGGCTCGAAAAGTTGTTAAAGGCACCCCAGAGGAAATTTGCTAAAAGGCACCCTCATTTTGGATATGGGCACCACCTTCTTCTTCATTTTCAAAAAGAATTATGGCGAGAAATTTGAGTTTCAAAAAGAACATCTCCTTGCCTTATAAACAAGGAATCTATGAGTATTAAGTATAGGAGTTTTGAAAAAAAGGAAGTTATCTAGTAATAAACAAGAAAAATATTCTTATAGGATTTTCTCCTGGATTTGATTCTGCGAATTAAAGAAGATTTGGGTTTAATAAATAAATATAGAGAAGGAAAAGAAGGAACAAAATTCCTGAAAATTCTCTATATAATAACAAAGTTTTTTAAAGAGTTCTCATTCACTAGAGCTCCACGTTAATTCTCGCTTCTGGTTGATTCTGGCCCCACAAAAATATTTTTTTTGGAAAACTTATTAAATTTAAACAAAAAAAAATCGGGAAAATATTTTTTTGCCAATAATAAGTAGAATCTTTTGGGCCCACGAAATATTATTTGACCAATCATATTTTAGAAAATAATTACCTAAATTTAGTAAATCTTATTTAATCTTGGAAATATAACAAGACAAATATAAACAACTTCAACATTACCAAAAAAAAAATAACGATTTCATCATGATAAAATTAAATATGCATTGTTCATCGTGATATCATCATAAAATTAGATCAATCATATGAATTAAAAAAAATAATCCAATGTCCAGTGTCAATTTACAATTTTTGTAATAAAATCTTCCAACTCCAAACTATGGGTAAAAAAAAGTACATACGATTCATTTTTCTGGAAGCTAACGAATAAGTTATTCACCTGATTACACTTCCATTGATGAAAACTTAAAATAAAAAATTAGATTAAATTAATCGCGAGCACTAGCCTTTCGATCATATAATATATCTCTCTTGCGAACAACTTTATTATTGATCCTGTTTGCATACAATTTTTTTTACAAATCATTAAAATTTGAAACAGAAAAAATGGGAGCAAATATTGATTAGCATATAAAAAATTGAGCAAAACAAAAAATCGAGAAAACAAACAATGATTAGTAAACATCATTTCCACGTTACTTTTCTTAATTTTATATTTGTACCATAATTAAAAGAAAACATATATAAAATAAAAAATTACTCCCTCCGTCTTTAATTAACAGTCCTAATTGACTTTGTCAAAATATTAAGGAAATCCTATAAAATGTCATGACTAACCTTTGACTAATCTATTTAATGTTATATTATTACTAAAATTAAAATTAATATATTAAAAAATATAAATTGGGTAATGTTATTATTTTAGGAAATGCTTTAAGAAAAATAAAAACCAAAATATTTTGGTTTTATTATGGAACCCATATGAATAGATAGAGCTTTATTAGGAATTTTATAGTTGTCCATACATAAATATTTTTATTTAAAAAGAAAAAGATAATTAATATGAAAGATATTGAATAGATTTTTTTCCTTATATATGGTGATACTATTTAAGATTCTGGATTGAATTTTTATTAAAAATGATTTTATGGTTATAAAAAATAAAGGATATACCTGATAGTTTAAGTGAAAAATATGTCTATAAACAGAGCAGAAAGATAAAAAAAGACAGACCAAAGTAGAAATTAGGACAGATAAAAAAAGACAGAGGGAGTAATTAAATAAGGTGCATTTTTAATTTTGTTATATTTTTATATGCCCCAGATTTTGTATACCAAATTTAATTAAAAAAAAGAATACATTCCATAACAAACAAAAAATAACGATAATCTAAAATATTTTTCTAAATTTGCTCAATAATGAAAAGCTTTCCTAAATGGATCCGAAGAAAGACAAAAATGAACCCAAATTTAAAATAATGTGGCAATTTTTTTTTTGTCTTTTTTAGAAATGATAAATCTTTACACATTTTTTCGGTTAATATAAGATATTAATTCCAAAAATAATTTTCTTTCTGCATGTATAACTATAACTTCTCTACCGCAGATTAAGATATTTTAGGTAAATATAACTTGAAATTATATAAATTTCATATATTTTAAGATATTGATTAATGTCATTTCCAAAACAAAGTGTTTTTATTTATGGGGTTGATGTCTCTGTATATAAAGCATTCACGGAAAATCCCAACACCATTGTTTCTTCCACATAGTTTTCTTTCCGTCGTTTTTATTTTTTTTTCTTCCGGTGATGGTTGACTGATCCGAGTTTATTGTCTGTTATGTTTTGCAGGTATCCAACAAAATCCCGACCCACTGTTTCCATGTAGTTTCTTTACGCGGTTTTGATTATTTTTTTCTTCTTTTCCGGTGATGGTTTTGTAAACTGATCAGAGTTAGTTTATTATCTCTTCTGCAGGTATCCAACAAAATCCCAGCATCTCTTCTAACATAAGTCCATGTAGTTTTTTTATGCAGTTTTGATATATATATATATTTTTTTCAATCGGTGATGGTTTAATTTATAGAATTTTATTGCTTCTTTTGCAGGTATCCAACAAAATCCGAACACCTCTTCTTTATGCGGTTTCAATTTTATTTTTCTTCTTTTCCGGTAATGGTTTTGTAGAATGATCCAAGTTGGTTTATTGTCTCTTTTAGTATCCAACAAAATCCCAGCATCTCTTCTAACATAAGTCCATGTAGTTTTTTTTATGCGGTTTTGATATTGTTTTTTTTCAATCGGTGATGGTTTAATTTATAGACTTTTATTGTTTCTTTTGCAGGTATCCAACAAAATCCGAACACCACTTCTAACATAAGTCCATGAATCTACAATATTAGTAAAGCTTGAAGGAGTATGTATCAATATTTCCTTTCTCAACATCAGTCCATGAACAGTATTACGTCAGTTGTTATTAACACTGATATTCCTATGTTTTGTTTCTTTTGAAAGGATGTGGCTGAGAAGGGCTCTGTCCAGTTGATTTATATTGATGTTATTAAATACATTTGATTTTTTGGTACTAACATTTTCTTTTTGCGTGTCCCTTAATTTTTGTCATTTTATAACTTGTGCACCTCGGTAATAATATTAGGTCCCATATTGGGTTGTGCAGTGACCATCATAACTTAATAATTTTAGCAGTCTATGGATGCTCTGAAGCTTCAAATATCACTACCTGAAATGTTTTTTTGAGATCCGGTTGTATTTATCTTTAGCACATATAGATTTCGAGCATTTAAGTAACCATCACCTCATCCGGTTGAATAAGAATCTTACGGTTTACTTTTGTAGTTGTTGTACAGGTATGAGGTGGTGAATTCCTTTTTTTTTTTTTTTTTAATCTCTGGTTATCTTTGTTTCTTATTTTCGTTGTTGTTGTGTGATATGCCAGATCAGAAAATAGCAAACTCAATACATGGATAGGGTATTGGGGTGATGTATTAATTTTTTGACCCTTTTTATGTTTAATTTGTTTTTAATTTTTTAACCTATGGCTTTCTGCGATTCCATCCTCCTAGCAATGGATGAAGCGATGCATTTTTGGTCCAGTTTCTTTATCAATGGATGTTTTCTTCTGATTTTGCATTATAAAAACTCATTGTTGATTGTTCTAGTACCTATTTGTGAAGGCTTAAATCTCCATTTAGTGTTGTTGAACAATTAAAATGTTTCTCACGGGGAAGAAAATTTCTCGTATAAATCATCCTGCATAGGTTGACTATTACATGCTTTCAGCAAGCCAATGTCTGTATATGACACCAGTTTGACGAAGAGTACATATTGAGATTAGGAATTTTTAAATATGTCAATTTTAATGGAAAATAAAGATAAAAAAAAGTCTAGAAAACTAACGAGAAAATATTAAACATATTTAAATATTCGCAATTTTCAAATTAAGTAATGATTATTGACAAATATTTATAGAGAGAAAGTATCTGAAAAACATTCTTCGACAAACATGTGTAGAATTAGCTTTCTCAAGATGGGGGAAATAATAAAAGGTCAGATTTTTTTTTCTTAAGCAAGGTAAGATTAGTTTTATCAGGATAAATACCAGATTTGCAAAGATTGGTTTATGGGTAACAAAAACTAAGTAACCCATTTTAAAATTAAAATAGGTAGCAAATATTTATAGAAAGAAATAATTGTGTATAAACGGCTCAAAATTTATGCTAAATTTACCTACCGGAGATGCTTACCTATTATTACCTTTTTTTAGAGGAAGTTTTTCTATAATTATGTATACAGTTGACAGTATATAAAATTTAGATTTTTGTTTTAGAGAAAGCAAAAAATACTTCGAGGAATGATGACCTAGTCAAACAAGGTTCCTATTATGTAAAGGAAGTATCATGGTCTTTTAGGATGAAGACTCGACCCTCCATATCGAATTTCGTTTCTTTTGTTTAATCAATCAAAGCATCCAAATCAGCCTAATATCTACTTCAACAACTTTACAATTTCAAGATCAATCGCAACAATTAATTAAAAATAAATAATAATGACATCATTGAAATGAAATAATTTATAAAGAATCAAGGTGTTAAATGAGATTTTTCCAAGATATGATGTATCCCGATTTCGATGAACAAGAGATGTAAAGTATATAAGACAACAAGAGTATGAGCTCCAAAAGTTAATAGAATACCAAACGTTGGAGAAAATATCTAAGAAAATATGGTTTTTAAGGTTAAAATAAAGTTGGTCCATAAATCCTTATAAAGTGGTCCATGAATTATATGGATTTGTGCAATCAAGCGTGCCAACGAAACCGTAATTCTACCAAATTCCCTAAACACATGAATTTCATCCTTGAAATTCCGCATCCAAACCCACATTTTTTTTTTCAATTAGTAAGGAATTTATTTTGTAAAGTTTTTTTTTTTTTAAGTATTTTGAATCAATGAACGAGCTAAGATTATTATTCACACTTTTAATTTATCTATCATGGAACATATATATCATTTTGGCCTAAATTGTCTATGTAACTTCCGTCAATTATAAATGCTTTCAGTGTTGAGCGTGTTGCATTTAATCATAGACGATATTTGTAAAGGATGATATCAAACGCATACGCCCCTTTTTATGATATTTTTTATAACAAGCATCCAATATTACATAAAGCAAGAACAAGTCCCGTGCATCGCACGGGTGAGAAACTAGTATTTTTAATTAAAAAGAAGAAGATTTTGGAGTTATGGAAGAATATATTTGAGTAATGGGTTGGTGTGTATAAATAGAGAGCTAGAGAGCACATTTTGGGGGGAGGAGAGTTGAAAAAAAAAAGGTTGTGGTTTTGTTGTGTATTTCTTTTTTATCATTTGTAAACACTTTGAGCCATGAATAAATATTGAAAGTATGTTTTCGACATGATGAGCTAAATCCCAACACTAAGACGACAGAGGAAGACGAATTTCATACATGGGTAAAGTTATTTAATTCTTTTTGAGACTTTTGCATTAATTTTAATTGAAATATGACTTGAATTAATTGGTTGTCATTTAATTTGATGAGGTATGCTTAGCTTAAATGTTTTGATACATCATGCTTAGGATTTACAACCAATCTTTTGAGAATCTACCTTGGCAAAATCAGAGTCCATGTTAATTTTATTTATTGAGCTTTAATTGTTGAGAATAAATAAATTGAACCCTATGTTATGAATTCGAAGAAATCCTAGTCCCAATAACTCTCTTCATCCTGTGACAATATTTTGTACATATCTTTCTTTTATTTTAGTTTATTAAGTCCTAAAATCAATTTCAACAAGTCCGAGTGAACGACAACTCTATTTACCACTATATAAAATTCGATCAAACACCTTCTAATGTCCCGACTCCGCAACCTCGTCACGCTAAACCATTGGGTCCAAACGCAAGGAATGCCACTTGTGGAGGAAGTGGAGGTAGAGAAACGGAAGGTGGAGGAAATAAAGGTGGAGAAAATAAAAGTGGAGTTGCCACTGATGGTGGAAAAGAAGGTGGAGGAAATGAAAATTGAGTTTCCACTGATGGTGGAAAAGAAGGTGGAGGAATTGAAAGTGGAATTGCCACTGAAGCTGGAGGAATTGCACCAAATTTAGAGATTGAAGAAGCAAACTTGGCCGAAACAAGTGGTGCTGATAAAGGTAAAGTCGTATTAGTGGAGGAAAAGAAGAATAAGGTATCCACCAAAACAAACGACAAGACAAATCATTGATGCTATGGTGCCTTTACCTCCCAAGAATAATGGGAGACCTTGAGGTGCGCCAAGAGATCGTTCCGTCTTGATTTGTTACCCTTCTTCATGGGATGATAGGGTTTGCGACACAAAGGTAATAAATCAAATTACATATATGTTATTTTCATTTTATTATGGATTATTAATTATAACAATTTTTTTTTTTTTTTTTTTTTTTGTAGTTCCCGGATAAAGCGGTCCCTAAACTAAAGCACCAACAAGGAAAGTTTTGTCCATTGGACAAAGAGCATCCAAATGTGGTAGCTTTGGTAAAAGCTTTAGGGTTATGGTATAGAATCGAGGCTTTGCAGAAGACATATGATGTTGTGACAGTTTGTGGTTTTATAGAAAGATTTTGGCCCAAAACTAGGAATTTTCATATCCCGTTTGGCAAGATGACTATCACTCCGGATGATGCAAAGAAAATCACTGGTCTTGCTTTAGAAGGAAAGTTTGTGTTTGAGGGTTTCAACAATTCTATTCCTTTTGATCAGCTTTATGTCTTGGCGAAAGACTGTCTTGGGTGGGGCAAAGATGAAGCGGAAGAAGAGTTTGAGATGGGGTATGGAGCCGCACCTAGATATAAAAGGGAATTTAGTCAACCGGGTAAACTTAGTGAAACAATGAATATGTCAAGGAAGATTAACCTGGTTCGTCTGAGGGAGAAGTTTGAGGATTCTGACCGCAAGACTGCTAATGGAGAGGTGGTGATGGACGCATAAAGAGCTAGACATACGTCTATAGCTTAGTAATTGCACGCTCTTGGGACCGTATTTTTCCCCGATTTATCTGGAAATAAGGTAAAGGCTTGTTATTTGCAGTGGTTGAAGACTCTCAGTCTCGATCCGAAAACAAACGAGGTACCTAGGTACTCGTGGGGCACCGCCCTCCTTGCTAGTGTGATGGAAAATATTTTCAAAGATTCTAGGTGGAATGAAACACAAATTACGGGATGTGTTGCTCTTATCCAGGTAGTAAAAGTGTATTTATTTTACTTTTATATATTGGTTTGTGTGTAATATCTCATTTATAATTGATTTTTTTCGTAGTCATGGGCTTACGACTATTTTAAATGCTTGAGGCCTTCTCGGGATACAAAATGGGCTCTAGAAAAACCTACAGGAGGAAAATACCCCTTTGGAGGGACCCAACACAAGTCTAAAGAGATGGAAATGGTCGAAATGGGGAAAAAGTTGGATGCTTTGACAATCGATGATGTGGATTTTGATCCATATTTGAAACTTGATGAGGATGGAGAAGATAAAGCTGGTGATAGAGTATTTTCTAATGTGGTGACCTATGTGAGACCTTTGTTTCATTCAACTGGGTTCGTCATTTTGGATCCTCGTGGAACGCTCCGCCAAATTGGTATTGTCCAGAAAATTGTACCTGAAGACTCTTGTTTTAAACTGAGCGTAGCCAACTCCAAATTTAAGGACAAAGATGCCAGATTGAACTATGAACCAACACCGTTGATCGAGCATTGGAATGGTCATTCCGAAAATGTAAACCAAATGAGTAGAAGAGCTCTTGAAGATTCTCATGGGACTTCCGAAGAGGATGCGAATTACATAGAATGGTATCAAGAGTGGGCTCATCCTTATGTGGAAAATTTGGATCCGGAGGCGCAGAGACATTTCATGAAAATAGAGAGAGAGTTCAAAATCAAAGATATCAATGAATGAAGAAGATGATTGGGAGAAGATGGTGGTACATATACTACTAACTATGTTTGTATATGTTTATTTTTTAAATTTTATCTATGAATAATTGCAGTATGTGTATTTGATATGAAAAAATAGGTTAAACGAGTTAATTGGGTGGTCAATGACATGACCCGTATGATTAATTCGGGTGAGAAGTTAACGGTCCCTGAACAAAGATTACTCTGGAATCGAGTTAAAGGCATAATCATCCCTGAGAAAGTAGGTCTATATGCTTATGAAGATGACCGATCAAGGAGAGGTAAGAGGGCTAGGTATCCTTTTTCTAGCGATGACTCGGATATTCCCTTCGGTGAGCAAGTTCAATCAAAGTAAGGAAAATGTGGTCGAGGCGGTCGAGGTGGAGGTACAAAAGGTGAAAAAGGTAGCCGTGGTTGAGTGAAAAAGATGGTCGTGCTGGAATAAGTGCTCGAGGTGGACATGGTGGAGGTAAAAAGACTCCAATTCAAGGTGGCAGTGGAAGAGGTAAAAAGGATAGAGTTGTAGAACAAGTTGTGGAACATAAGAAAGAGGACGATTTGGATTCGTTTATGCGCTCGTCTTCGGAGGAGCAATCAAGTGAATGACTATTTACTCGCTTTTTAGGATTTTACTTCATGGATTTTTTTATTATCTAAGACTTTGTCTATTTACCATTTTCGTTGCTTGGTTATGGATATGGATGGATGAATATTTATAACATTGCATCTATGAATGAATGTTAGTATTTCCATTTGTCTAATCTAAGAAAAATGAGTTCAAAATCAACATTATTGAATTTTTTGTGCACTTTCGGCTAGGCCGATGCTTCACATAACCTAGACGAAAATGCATATAATTGTTGTCACATAAACTTGCATAGTTTTCTGGTTAGAAACTCTCGGGCGTTAACATGAAAACGTTTAGGAAAAGCATCCCGTTAACTGTTTACGGTTAGGAAATACCTAGCCTTATATTACTCTAGTCACACAAAAAAAAATTGCTCCTGGTTATGGCTACATATCCAGGCCGCGTATCATGCTTACAGTTAGGACTCCAAACCGTAATTTTGACATAACTTTGAAACTCTTGTTTACGGCTTGGTCGACCTTTCTATTTCCTGACCGTAATGTCAGTATGGTTAGGAACCCCATCCGTAAACCTGTTACGGTTGGGAAATACCTAGCCATATATTACTTTGATAACCCAAAAATAAAATGGCTCATGGTTATGGCTACATATCCAGGCCGTATTTCTGACATAAAGTAACAACTCTTATTTATGGACAGAAATTCTAGCCGTAAATATGACGCACCACAAACCCTGCAAGTTTATACAGAATTATGGTTGGGTAGACCTTCGATTTCCTAGCCGTAAATACCTATAATTTCCTTTTGTACCACATCTTATCGGCTAGTTTTTTGAATTTTGAAAAATAGATCCGTTTGAAGACTGATCTATAGAAGGTTCTAGTTATTCAACCACTTATTTAAGCTTGAAATAACTCCACCTACATATAACCACCCATTCCAAATCAAAATCACACCTTCTACCTCAATAATCTCCACCAAAACTCCTACAAACTCATTGCAATGTACTCAAAGGATAAACCCAACTTTACTTTGGAAGAAGACTTATCTCTTTGCAAAAAATTTGTACTATGCTATCCAAAGAGGGGAGAAGAACGAAGGAAAGGTGGTTTACCAAGTCAATCGTATTGGAGTAAGATTTTTGAATTATTTTATAGTGAAACAGGTAACACTAACAACCGCGATGGAGTTGAATTGTATCTTTGATTTTCAGACATACGCAAAAAAGTGGAAGAATATATGGATTTACTTCGTATGTGCAAGCAACTTCGACTTAGAGGTGAGACTGGTGGATAAGTCGTCGCTCAAGCTAAGAATGAATGCAGAAAATGGAAAGGTTATAATTTCAACTCGAAGCTCAATTTGCCATCATCAAATACTTCTTGATACATCTAAAGGGATGTTATTGAAACCAACTTTGTAATGAGTATCTATTAAGTATGTAATGGGTTTTATTGTGGTCTAATTAATGAAAGTATTACTAATTTTCAATCGTAGTATGCATTCATGTTGAAAATCAAAATTTCCCAACTTACATATTGGTTTACGGATGGGAAAAATATGTTATCCTAGCTTTAATACAGACTCTGAAGATTCTGGAAAGAATAACGACCGGAAGTTCTTAACTTCCCATCTGTTTTTTGTGTTCACGGCTGGGAGTTCCTAAGTTCCCAACCGTAATTAGGTTTTTACGACTGATTCGACACATTGTCCCAGCCGTAATTGGTAAAACTTTCAGATTGTGCTTTGATTTTTTAACGGTTTTGAATCGATAAAATTGATGTTGGGAGTTGATTATAAGGTTATCCCGAGTTTTATGACGAAGGGTTTCATCATTTTTCTTCAATTTTTTTGAATTGTTTTTCACCAAAATCATCATTTTTCCCTCTTCAAAATCAAAATAAAAATCAAGGAAAATCAAGTTTTGATTTCCAAAAGTTTAATCATTTTATTAGTCTAATCCATTCACTAATAATGATTAGTTAGCTTAATCAATTTAATTATCACTAATCAAATTGAGGGTATATTAGGTATTACATAATATATCAGGATAAGGGGCTCTATGGATTACTATTTCATGACCCTATACATCCCCAAAAAACTCATCCGTTTACATCCCCAATAATAGGATTCAAGGTTAAACTCATGGGGCTAGCTCATACCCATAACAGTTTCCCAATTACATGTCAGAGAAGATAAAAAAATTCCTTGGAACAGTTTAGTATGTGTATGCGTATTTTATTTTATTGATAAACAATGAACTTTTTCATTAATGGAAATTTGAGGTTACAGTGAGTTTAAGATCGAAAATAAGAGAATACAAAGTAATAAGAACATACCACAAAAGTACAATTCCAAAGAAATCCGATAAGAGAAGGAGAAGGATTACCGGAGGAAGACAAATACAAGTATGAATAAGATCCGATTAAATTGGAGGAAAAATAGTTTTTCTAGGAAGTAAATCCCAACCATGTAGTTTTTTTTTCTTCTTTAGAAAGATGTGCTCCCAAAATAGGAGTGATTTTTTTAAATCTCTTGTAACTAGTCGATGAAGATTTCGTCGTTGGAGAGCATCACTATCGATCTTAGATACCAACCGCCATCAAAGCGAAGATAAACCTCAAAAGAGTAGAGAAAACCACCATAATAGTGTAGATAAGTAGAAAACATAATAAGCTAAAACTACTAACTAACCTAGAAAACAAGAAATGGTGAAAAAATATATTCAGATCCGGTCCAAAATGGACCAGATCTGAGCAGACAAGGATTTTTCTTGATGGTTTTCTTGAAGAAGAAGAAGAAAAAGAAGAAGAAGAAGTGAGAGAGAGAGAGACAGAGGAGAGAGGAGAGAGAAAGGATTCATATTCTCATGTTTTTTTTTTAGTTTAGTATGTAAAGATCATCTATAACTGGTGCACTTAACATTTGTTATCAATTGTTTAAAGTGCATATACTTACCAGAATATAATCAGTTAATTCTTTCAACCCATGTAGTTCAGCAAACGGAGAAAGGAAGTAAACCCAAACTTTTCTTGATCATCTTTTGCCCTTTCCTATTTTTCCATTCTCATATTATTTATTTCACACCTTCAGAAAATGTCCACTTTAACCCTATTGTGTGTACCCTAATAGTTGGGTGCCAATATTCACTAACGGTATCCTTATTAGTAGGAGTACTTTTGGCCCATAGCCAGTAACCCATTTCCGCCGATCCATCTCCTTGGTTCAAGAAGAAAGTTCAAGAATATTCCAAATTACTTAATAGACAAGTTTATACGACTATATAAATACATGGGTCTAAACCCTAAAGGAAAAACTTCGTCTGTGCTTTTGAATCCAGAGAAAACATTGTAATCTTATCAATAAAATATCTCTTCCCAAGGGGATTTTCTATGGATGTAAGCATAACTCGTCGAATCACGTTAAATTCTTGTCTTCTTTTTTTATCTTTTATTTATACGTTTTCTTACCCTAATTTACATCATAATCATCAAATCCACTGTGTTCTGTGCATAAAAGAAATTTTTGGTACAAACAACTATCAAGGAAGTAAATCCAAATTTTGGCTGTCTCTTTACAATATATATATATATATAGATGATTAATCGTTGGAATTAGTAATAGCATAGAGCAGTGGTCCCTAGACTACTTCTTAAATCCTAAATAGGATTTTTTTTTGGCGATTATAGGGTTCGAATCCCCAATTCCTCTATAAGAGAGAGCATGAGAACCATCAGACTACTTGATGGTTCTCTTTGGACTTGGTAATTTCCAACTGGTTAATTTTAATACGGCAGGTTATCTGTCCAGTTTCAACAATCTATAATCAATATTAGCAATAATTTCCCTCTTTTTGGAAACTGTTTTTTTCTCATGGAATTATTCTTTGCTAGTAGTATAATTTTGGAATGGAAAATGTTATTCCTATATATTTCTTTTCGTTCTTTGATGCAAACACAAAAAAGTTTATTAATCTACCAAATTAAGAATATTGTTGGAGTCATCTAATAATAATAATCTTGATATGACTTCAGGTGGACTATCTAACCATTCTGAAGTAATGTTAAATATCCTACTTAACTTAGTCAGTGTATATGCTGATTTATTACAATTTCAATGTAGAAACCTACTGCTCCAACTATTATATGATTGAAATTTCTCAGCAATATCAGCAAGAAGATCTGAGTACTCCCAAGAATTATTGTTGATATTCCAATATAGAAGTATAATATTCCCTTCAAATTCGTCTCTATCAGTGTATCTTTTATCCAGATCCCAACACCAAGTTATTGCTTCTCCTGGAGCTATGCATTCTGCATTGTCCGAGCCTCTTATATCTCTAGTATATTTGGATTTGCATATCTTAAAACCACCTCCAAAATCTCTTATTAATTAGTCCAATGTTAGCTTTTATTGATTTCTTTAATAAAAAAAGTATAACAAGCAATAAAAACAACAAGTAAACTAGGGGGTTCCTAGGTTTAGTGTTTAGACTGTTGAAGGATTCATGATTATATGGTTTTCCTTTTAATCAGGCATGTTAGAGCACTGCTCGGTCGAACTCGCAAGCGTTTCTATCTCAAGCTTGTTTCTTAAGTTTAGGTGATCAAAACTATAAGTCTTGATTTCTAGTCTACTTATAGCTATGTCTCGGATTAGGACAAAATGTGTAGTTGAGCTTTAGACTTCACGACGTTCATCGATTGAAGATGAATACCTACTGAGGAGAGCTTGGAGGAACTTCATCAACAAAAGGTATGTGGAGACTAAAACTTATCTATCACTCAGAAGTCTATTATATCTCCTATTGAGACTAAGTTGTATAGCTATATAGACTTTTATATTATACACATTTGATATTTCGAGCTGAGTTTAACTCGCTTATATCTTTCTCGAAATATGTGTTGGAAGCTTTTTGTTTTAGCTACGTTCATCATTATTCTTGACGAGTTTAGTTGGAAAATAATTTATTTATTGGAAACTAAATAATAAGTCAAAAGATAATCATGTGAAAATTTCCTTGAAACATCTTACATGATTTGTGTGAGACAGTCATTTGATGTTGACTCGGAATGTTTTGTATTGATCATTCGATCACTAGAAAATTACTTATAAGCTAATAGTTTGTGTGAGATAGCTATTGTCGTCTTCTATGGATTTTTCAATGATTGAAATGGGAGTTCAGAACAATTAACCATTGTATGGATATAACATAGTATGCATACCAGTATGCAAACTGATGTAGTATGATTCAGGTCCGGAAACAAAGTCTGCATACCAGTATGTGAACGGTTTTAGTTGTTAAAGTCCGTGAACCAAGTATACATACCAGTATGCGAACGGTTTTACCTAAGTTAGGTCCGGAACGATAGTATGCGTACCCATTTGCGAACTGTCGGACAAGACCAAAGTCCGAAACATAAGTTTGCATACCCGTTTGCAAAACTGAGTTGGTTTAAGTTCTAAAATAGGTTAAGTATGATTTCATACTCATGAAAAAATACATTTATATATTAAGGAATGCAATCTTTGCAAACCGTGGTTAAATGTTCATGAATTGATTCTCTTGAATCAAATCCGATTTTGTTTCAATTGTATCTTGAATACTTCTATGAGAATATAAACAATTGAACAACTCTATGAGTAACACTAAAAAAGCGGGGGTCTAACAACCTCACCCAATATTTTTATTAGCGATCTGTATGGACTAACTCGAGTATACTTTTAAGAGAATCAACTAGACAGTCAGCCTCAATCTTAATAAAAAAGTATATCAATGAGTTAATATCTCTATCTCTCAATTTGATATATACTCAAACAAATAGAAATCTATGAGTCTTTATCAAATACAAGAGATATAAACTTAGATGGTACCAAGGACCAATATCCAATGATCAATCAATTTCCAATCAACAACCAAAGGTTGGATTTCACAATTGATCGATACAACACATAACCTGTGATATTTCAATAATATAAAAAATATAATACGGAATAGAAATAACACAGACACCAGAAGTTTTGTTAACGAGGAAACCGGAAATGTAGAAAAACCCCGGGACCTAGTCCAGAATGAACACTGGTCGGTTGTCATCCGAGCAAAAGAAATTACACTTTCTCACTACTCAAAATATAAATACAGCAAGGGCAAGAAATGATCGATCCCACAGAGAGGTCTAGGTTTTCAAGTTGTTTCGGTTTCCTATGTAAAATACCGGGGGATTTTCTGATTTTTATGAAGTAAAAGTAAAATAAAAGCAAAGAAAGAAATAAGCAAACAAATCAGTTAGAAGAGATATTGGTTAAGGATTTCGTTTTCAATCACTAACATGCTCTTGTCATAATAACTAGAATTGATATTTAATCTCTCTTTTATCAATGGCCCTAGAATACCTTGATCGCAAGAATATCCCGCTAATTTCCTCTTGTCATCAACAAACACATTAAAAGATGCGAGTATGAATTCTATCTAAGAGAACAACCTAACGTGTAAAAGCACTAATCAAGTTTAATTCCCTAGATGCATTAAGTTCTATGAAATCAGGCCAATCAAAGCAATCGAACGTGTAAAAGCACTAATCCGATTTAACAAAGGTTATGGTTCACTTGTGATTACTAGATGTATCACTACAAGAAATATTCACAATTATGCTACTTGTATTCAAGGTATACCACGTTTACGTATAATAAACCCTAAACTAGCAATAGATATGATTACGAGTTCTACCAATTTGCAACTTGAAAAAACTAACAATCAATCATACATGGCGATATTTCTAGTGAATCATAATCGATAATATGAGACAAAACTAATTTATTGAACAAGAAACATGTTATGTGAAATCAAAGTAATCCATCACCAATAATAAGTTTAGCTCATGCTCATGGAGTTCATAACAAGGATAAAGAGAAGAGTTTTAATGTCTAAACCCTAGAACAAAAGTAAAAGTTTTTTTTTCTTTAATGGAGATATATGAGACCCTTATATACTTTATCTCCTTCCCTGATTTCTTAGCTAGGTCGCACCATTTTCTGCCAAAAACAGTCCCTGATAAAACAGCCCATGAACCAAGCCCAACAATCCAAGTCCATATGAGTCAAACTGGGCCTAACTCACTGAGTCAACTCGGCTATAACCGATTCCGACCTAGTTCTGGCTGTATCTGGTAGTTTCCAAGCCAAATCCGGCTTATTCATAACTCCTCCTCTGCACAACCTAACATACATCTATAGCATTCACTTCATTCATCCAATCAATATCAACACAATCTCAGCTTAAGCTACCACCTCCTTGCATTGCACAATCATTCACCAGCAGCAACTTCATGTATCCTCCATTTCCTTGCTTAACCAACTTCAGCACTGCCTCAAACCCTTGACTCCATCGAGAACGAACCACCACTCATTACTTGTTATACAATTACACCATAAACCCCTCTCAGCTCCAACATTCTCCATTCCCAGCACTGCACCTGCTTTTCATTCTTCCACGCCATTTTCTGTAACTCAACAGCAACCGACATTACTGCTTCGCAATCTCAGCTCCATAGTCTCAGTCCATCGCCAACTGCAGCTGCATCAGTTTATCACCAGAACTGTTCAATCCGCAAGCATGTATACAACATCACTAGCTATCTTCCCCCCATAGAATTCAGTTCCAACAGCTTTACCAGCTCCAGCTCCGCACAATAACCTACAACTTCAAATTCGCAATGGCAACAGATGCAACACCTTCACTGCCTCCAGCCAATTCCCTGCAAAATTCCACCATAAACAATCATTCATCTGCGCAACTCCAGTTTCAGCTGCACTGCAGCATACTCTCAAGATCTCATTGCAACAACTTCTTTTCTTGGCTTCGTTCACTACTACCTCATACTGAATCACCACCAGTGCTGCCATACATTCTCACAAAGTGCAGCAACATAATCTTTATAAACTCGAGCCAAGAAACCAGTGTATCAAACCACCAACATCTCCATTTTCTCAGTAATAGCAAACCCATTCTTTCCATTTCCTACTTTGACACAACGCACTTTCTGTAGCTTCTAATTCCGCACTACTATTCATGTAACTCGTAATACCGTGGCACCACAATCAACAGCAGTAACCACCACCATTGCAGACTCAAACCCCATTTTTTTTTTCAATTGAAACTGCAAAACCTCACAGAACTGCACTGCATCTCAGTCAGGCCACCTGCAGTTCAATTACCACCAGCTTCCTGTAATTTCAGTCAACAAAACCATCACTTCAGCTCAGCTGCAATATCACCACAAGCACCATTCATCCATTGCAGTATTCCTTGTATTCTTAATTCTCTCTATATAGGCTTCATTGCAGCAGCAACAGCACTTCATTGCAGCTGCAACTTCACCTCCTTCTATTGCTTCAACACCGGTCAATCAACAACAGTGACCATTTCCATATCATAATCTTTGCATCACAATTCCTTTAAGCATCACCATCATCTCTTCTTCATCTGACTCATCAAGAACTTCTCCATCTCCACCTCACACAGAATCACCACAAACCCTCAAGTCTCACAACCATGACAACAATTTTCTCACCAATTATTCTCTTCTTCTGTGTAATCTCCAAATCCAACACAAACCCATTGTTTACAGACCTAACTAATCTCCAATCGAGCCCCCAAATCAGTTCTTAAAGAGACCAACACAAACCCTAATTGCTTAACTGACTCTTCATTGAAAACCAATTGAACAAATTCGGGAGTAACCCATTCTGATTTTTTGCATCAATTTCTTCACAGCAGCATCAGATTCCACTCAAAATCAAACCACCTCTTCTCAATTTCACTCTCTCTGTGTTTTTCCACAACAACAGAGACCACCCAGGGTTAGAGACCACCCATACTGGTTGCCCTGAGTTTCTGCCATGGTGCTTTTAGCACTTATGTGGGTTACCCCTTATCCTTGGCCAGGCTCCTGATATCACTCGCCTGTGAAAATGGCCTTTTTGCACTTCCATCTCAAATTGAGCGATTTCTTCTTCTTTTTCCCCGTATGACTCCAGAATACCTAATAACTCAAAAACACGCGTAAAATACATAATTACAAGAAAAATAGCAAAGAAAGCATAACCAATAGATATTAAATGAAGGCGTATTCTACACCTATCAAATTACCCCACACTTAGACTTTACTAGTCCTCGAGAAAATCAAACAAAATAATTTTAAAACATACATACAACTCCGTGTTGTCGAGGCTACGGTCACTTTTAACATAAATAACAAGCCTTTGAACCCCTAGGTGTCCCTAGTGGACGAGTTATAGTCTCGTGAAGGTTTACAAGAGGTCTACCTACAAAACCTATATTTCCAACTCCAGCTACCTGTGACAAATCTATGAACGAATCCAAAATGACTATTGGAGGAGGTAAATTAAGCTCTACTTAGAAATTTGAACAAAACACAATACTCAGAATCTGACTAACCACAATCACAATGAAAAGATTAAGAAGATGGATATAGAAATAGATGTTGGCGAATGTTAACAAGTGATCGGTGTTTCCCATATCTGTCTGAAGGTCACCACCAAGATGAACCTATGCATCCTATTGGATTGAGCTACTGGTCTGAATACTAGTGTCAACACACTGGCATATACAAGGGAACCAGTAGTCAACAATCTTATTTCTACATCAACTCAACTGGCATATACAAGGGAACCAGGAGTCGACTTTATTCAATCAATAATAATATTTTCTTTTCTTTTTCTTTTTCACTTTTTTTTTAGATAGCATGATTAGATCTTTTGGATCCAAGCGCATGCTTTTTTTGTCAGCAAGTATGTGATAGTTTCCTTGGATCCTGCATTCCACGCTTGTTTAGGCGACGGAGACAGGGACAACGTTTCACACATACTGCTATCCAAGTGTCTTTTTTATTCTGGTTGGTCTAATTGGTCGGTCTTTTTTTTTTTTTTTTTTTAGCAACTCAATCACTATATTTCATCCTAGCAATAATAACAAGTTGATGTTTAGTGACCCACCAAAGCACTTGGAGAACAATAGATAAATATGGAAAAATAAAAATAGAATGTGATATGGTGAAATTCCGAGATATGGTAACAACTATCATATTATTTCTAACACTTGAATAATTCCATCCCTTTTAGTTAATGGGTTCCTCAACTCCTCCAGCCAAGATGGTTCCATCCATTTAGATTGATAGTGTCATCCTAAAGGCACAAGTTTCTAGATTTCGGAGTTCATAAAGCAATTTTTAAAAAAAAAAATTTTACTAAAGGCATCAAACAAATTATACAAACATATAAATGCTCCCCCACACTTAAACTTTACATTGTCCTCAATGTAAATTGAATCGTCCAAAGAAAGTCAAGGTGGGAAATCCATAACATGATATATAAACAAATGCATAATAAAAACTCATTACTCCAACTCATAGCTATTTCTGAACAATGGAGAATAAACACTAAACAAGCTATTTAGTTGGAATCTAATCCCAACTCAGCCAATATATACACCTCACCGCAAAGAAAAAATTCCATCTACTTAGAAAGGCTAGTGTTTATTCTTAATTGTTCAAAAATCTCTAAAAGTTGGAGTTTTGATATGCAAATATACAAAATAAGAAAATAAAGATAAAAGACTTAAAAATAAATAAAATGATAGAGATAGATACACAAAACCAGTGGGTTGCCTCCCATTTAGCGCTTGGTTTAAAGTCTTCATCCCGACTATATCCTTGCAAGATTCATTCCCCATACACCAATAATCTGAAAAGTTGGGGAACCTTCCATGTAACCTGTTTTGCAAATATTAGCTTCACACAAATATTAGTACAAGAAAGCAAAATTGAAGCTATCGCCTCATAGAAGATTCCCCCATACTTATTCTTTTCTACACTTGGAAGTGTATAAAGAACATAAAAATCAGGAACTTCTATGGTTTATTCTTTGCAAACATCCATAGTATGAGAATCAAAAGTTTCTAATGTTGGATATCGAGAAACAAAGTCATTTAACAATATTCTCGAAGCACATATATTCAAGCCAATAAGAGGCAAATGAGAAGGATAAATAGTCAAAGGGTTAGACAAACCTTGCAACTCTTGTATTATAGTATCCTCTTCATCCTTAGAAACTTCAAGTGAATTACTTACCTCTTGCACATCGTGGTCCTCTATTGAAACTTGCAACAATTCTTCATTCGTTTCTGCCTTAACCGAAGTCTCTACATCAACATTTTCGTTATAATCTTTTGCATGCTCAATTGGGTCTTCCACAATATTGGTCAAATCGGTTTCATTCTCAACATACTCCTCTTCGTTACTAGGCACATGCTCTACTGCAGATCCAAATTTCACTATGAGGAACTTTTTTAGAACACTCAAAAATGCATCATCCTCAAGCTCCACCCTTTGAATAGGCTCTTGATCATTATTAAGATCAATGCTTGAGTTATCTACATAAGTGTCATCATAGTCCTCTTCGTCTTCATCTTGATCCCAAAAAGATTCCTCTTTACACCTTTGGGAAATGTCACCATGAGTTGGTTCAAGCGATGTATCTTCATAATAATCTTCACTTTCATAGTTGACATAAAGTTGGTCATCACTGAATTTAGTGTTTCTAGTCTCAAACTCATCCTTTTGAATAGGTGAATGATCATTATTAAGATCAAGAGTTGAGTTAACTAAATAATTATCAACGAAAGACCCCAAAGGTTGGCCTTTTTCAACATTAGCATCAATCAAATATTCATCACAAACCACAGGCACATTAGAATAGTTATTGTTTTGAAAACAAAATTCTTCTTCATACCTTTCTTATTTGTATTGATCGATATCTCTTTGTAAGTTAGCAATACCTTCACGAAGTTCTTGTAGTTGCTTGTCTGTAGCCTCTTTAACTTTTTGAAACTCTTGTTGTACAAAGTTGGAAAAGTTGTATAACAAGTTAGAGACTTGTTGTTCACGAGCATAAGAATCCTCCAATCCTTGTGGTTGTTCACACACGTACCCACCATACGGTTGTTGAGGAAAACCATAAGGTTCCATGGAATATTGGTCATAACCAATAAATTGGTTTTGATTATACCCCTGGAATTGGTAGTTGTCATATTGTGGAGGTTGTTGAAAACCGTATCCATCAATGTAGTATGCTCCTTCCATGAGAAACAAGTACCTGAAATAAGATTCTCAAAATAAGGTTAAAAATCAGAAAATAAAAGAAAAACAAAAAACAAAAAATAAGAAACCAAAAACAAGTGACAACCGCTGCCTCCCCGGCAACGGCGCCAAAATTTGGTCGGTTGTCAGCCGAGCAAAAAAAATTACACTTTCTCACTACTCAAAATATAAATATAGCAAGGGCAAGAAAGGATCGATCCCACAGAGAGGTCTAGGTTGTCAAGTTGTTTCGGTTTCCTATATAAAACACCGGGGGATTTTCTGATTTTTATGAAGTAAAAGTAAAATAAAAGCAAAGAAAGAAATAAGCAAACAAATCAGATAAAATAGATATTGGTTAAGGATTTCTCTTTCAATCAATAACATGCTCTTGTCATAATAACTAGAATTGATATTTAATCTCTCTTTTATCAATGGCCCTAGAATACCTTGATCGCAAGAACATCCCGCTAATTTCCTCTTGTCATCAACAAACACATTAAAAGATGCTAGTATGAATTCTATCTAAGAGAACAACCTAACGTGTAAAAGCACTAATCAAGTTTAATTCCCTAGATGCATTAAGTTCTATGAAATCATGCCAATCAAAGCAATCGAACGTGTAAAAGCACTAATCCGATTTAACAAAGGTTATGGTTCACTTGTGATTACTAGATGTATCACTACAAGCAATATTCACAATTATGCTACTTGTATTCAAGGTATACCACGTTTACGTATAATAAACCCTAAACTAGCAATAGATATGATTACGAGTTCTACCAATTTGAAACTTGAAAAAACTAACAATCAATCATACATGGCGATATTTCTAGTGAATCATAATCGATAATATGAGACAAAACTAATTTATTGAACAAGAAACATGTTATGTGAAATCAAAGTAATCCATCACCAATAATAAGTTTAGCTCATGCTCATGGAGTTCATAACAAGGATAAAGAGAAGAGTTTTCATGTCTAAACCCTAGAACAAAAGTAAAAGTTTTTTTTTCTTTAATGGAGATATATGAGACCCTTATATACTTTCTATCCTTCCCTGATTTCTTAGCTAGGTCGCACCATTTTCTGCCAAAAACAGTCCCCGATAAAACAGCCCATGAATCAAGCCCAACAATCCAAGTCCATATGAGTCAAACCGGGCCTAACTCACTGAGTCAACTCAGCTATAACCGATTCCGACCTAGTTCTGGATGTATCTGGTAGTTTCCAAGCCAAATCCGGCTTATTCATAACTCCTCCTCTGCACAACCTAACATACATCTATAGCATTCACTTCATTCATCCAATCAATAGCAACACAATCTCAGCTTAAGCTACCACCTCCTTGCATTGCACAATCATTCACCAGCAGCAACTTCATGTATCCTCCATTTCCTTGCTTAACCAACTGCAGCACTGCCTCAAACCCTTGACTCCATCGAGCACGAACCACCACTCATTACTTGTTATACAATTATGCCATAAACCCCTCTTAGCTCCAACATTCTCCATTCCCAGCACTGCACCTGCTTTTCATTCTTCCACGCCATTTTCTGTAACTCAACAGCAACCGGCATTACTGCTTCGCAATCTCAGCTCCATAGTCTCAGTCCATCGCCAACTGCAGCTGCATCAGTTTATCACCAGAACTGTTCAATCCGCAAGCCTGTGTACATCATCACTAGCTGTCTTCCCCCCATTGAATTCAGTTCCAACAGCTTTACCAGCTCCAGCTCCGCACAATAACCTGCAATTTCAAATTCTCAATGGCAAAAGATACAACACCTTCACTGCCTCCAGCCAATTCCCTGCAAAATTCCACCATAAACAATCATTCATCTGCGCAACTCCAGTTTCAGCTGCACTGCAGCATACTCTCAAGCTCTCACTGCAACAACTTCTTTTCTTGGCTTCGTTCACTAATACCTCATAATGAATCACCACCAGTGCTGCCATACATTCTCACCAAGTGCAGCAACACAATCTTTATAAACTCGACCCAAGAAACCAGTGTATCAAACCACCAACATCTCTATTTTCTCAGTAACAACAAACCCATTCTTTCCATTTACTACTTTGACACAACGCACTTTATGTAGCTTCTAATTCCGCACTACCATTCGTGTAACTCGTAATACCGTGGCATGACAATCAACATCATCAACCACCTCCATTGAAGACTCAAACCCCATTTTATTTTTCAATTAAAACTGCAAAACCTCACAGAAATGCACTGCATCTCAGCCAGGCCACCTGCAGTTCAATTACCACCAGCTTCCTGTAATTTCAGTCAACAAAACCATCACTTCAGCTCAGCTGCAATATCACCACAAGCACCATTCATCCATTGAAGTATTCCTTGCATTCTTAATTCTATCCATATAGGCTTCATTGCAGCAGCACCAACACTTCATTGCACCTGCAACTTCATCTCCTTCTATTGCTTCAACACCAGTCAATCAACAGCAGTGACCATTTCCATATAATAATCTTTGCATCTCAATTCCTTTAACCAGCACCATCATCTCTTCTTCATCAGACTCATCAAGAACTTCTCCATATCCCCCTCACACAGAATCACCACAAACCCTCAAGTCTCACAACCATGACAACAATTTTCTCACTAATTATTTTCTTCTTCTGTGTAATCTCCAAATCCAACGCAAACCCATTGTTTACAGACCTAACTAATCTCCAATCGAGCCCCCAAATCAGTTCTTAAAGAGACCAACACAAACCCTAATTGCTTAACTGACTCTTCATTGAAAACCAATTGAACAAATTCGTGAGTAACCCATTCTGATTTTTTGCATCAATTTCTTCACAGCAGCATCAGATTCCACTCAAAATCAAAACACCTCTTCTCAATTTCACTATCTCTGTGTTGTTCCACAACAACAATACTCCATCTCGATCTTCTCTGGGATCTCAATTTCCTCTCTGCTGTTTCAGGTGATACATAATCCCTTTCTCATTTTCAGAAAAATGTAATAAAAATGAATGATTGAGACCACCCAGGGATAGAGACCACCCATACTGGTTTCCCTTGAGTTTCTGCCATGGTACTTTTAGCACTTATGTGGGTTACCCATTATCCTTGGCCAGGCTCCCGATATCACTCGCCAGTGAAAATGGCCTTTTTGCACTTCCAGCTCAAATTGAGCGATTTCTTCTTCTTTTTCTCCGTATGACTCCAGAATACCTAATAACTCAAAAACACGCGTAAAATACATAATTACAAGAAATATAGCAAAGAAAGCATAACCAATAGATATTAAATGAAGGCGTATTCTACACCTATCAAACACCAAACTGTATTAAGCCGTTACAGACACTAGCCTACTACAAACTAACCTCGGTATGCACTGTAGTTGAACCCTAATCAATATCACACTAATTCAAGGTACAATTGCGCTCCTTATGTCTCTGATCCAAACAGAATACTATGCACTTGATTCCCATAGATGATCTCACGCACAACCAAGAGTTGATACGACCCAAATGCAAAGACTTTAATAAACAAATTTGTATCACACAGAAAAGTCTACGATAATAGAAAAATCTGTCTCCCACAGATAAACCTATGAGTTTTGTTCCGTCTTTTGATAAAATCAAGGTGAACAAGAACTAATCAATAACCCAGACTTATATTCCCGAAGAACAACCTAGAATTATTGATCACCTCACAATAATCTAAATCGTATGGTAGCGAAACTAGATATTGCGGAAGCACAAACGATGAGACGAAGATGTTTGTGATTTCTTTTTATCTTGCTCTATCGGAGATATAATCTCAAGTCAATTATTCAGTTAAACTCGTACGATAGAAAATGGCAAGATCAGATCGCTTAATCATAAGAGAAGTAGTTTCATCTGGCTTCACAATCCTAATAAATTCTTTAAGTCGTTAACCGACAGGGTCTCGAGAAGAAACCTACGGTTAAAGGAGAATCGACTCTAGCAAACCAACTAGTATCACATAGGAGGTGTGGGGATTAGTTTTTCCAGTTTCTAGACGTCTCCTTTATATAGTTTTCAAATTAGGGTTTGCAATCTAAGTTACCTTGGTAACAAATCATTCAATATTCACCATTAGATGAAAAACCTGATTTATCCAAGCTAATATCTTTCAACCGCTAGATCGAAACTTAGCTTTTCACACACACATGAAATGTATTTCATTTAGGTTTGAGTAACCGTACCTAAACGTGTAAATTTGGTTGGTTCACAATAGTTAACCAATGGTTAGCCATATGAGCACTTTCATATCAACCATATTCATCTTCTTTACAACTAGTTCAAATGACTCAAAAGAACTAGTTGAAGAGTTGTTCAATTGCTTAGATCTTTATACATAGACACAATTGAAATAAAATCGGTTTGATTCACTCGAACCAATTCATGAACAATATATCCACGGTTTACAAAGATTGCATTCCTTATTGATTTATTTTTTAAGTTCATGAGATAACTGATTTGAGAAATATATACATCTTGGGTAGGCCATACGGGTATGCGTACTTTAGCTAACGGATTTTAGTTCACAAATTCAGCAGAAATTTTCGGTTTGAAAACTTACGTGGGTGTCTCCTTCACCAATACCGCATGCATACATATGCACGCACTTGGTTTCCGGTACATGGATTTATACACTAATGTGCGAACACACTATATATGCTTATATCCATGGATGTTTACGTAATCTCAACTCTACATTTCAATCATTGAAACATTCTTCTATAATGTTATAATAGTCGTTAAACATAAGAATCGACTATCGTCATCAAAGATATTTTCAAGATTGAACGTCATCATGACTTTCGTAACGGATAAAGATGAAAAGTGGTTAAAGTGAAAGCTTACCAACACATATTTCGATAAAAAGATAGGCGAATAAACTTGGCTCGAAATAGCAAATGTGAATATATGAAAACTATCATACTTATACGACTGTTGTCTCAAGAGTAGGAGATAGATAGAATTTTGAGTGCTAGATAAGTTCAATTATCCACATACCTTTTGGTCGGATGAAGTTCCACTGGTTCCTTGAGTAGTTCTTCGTCTTCGTAAGATAATATCCATGGAGTCTAGAGCTCAACTATACTTAACTATCCTAGACCGAGACTTAGTCATAAGTAAACTAGAAATCAATACGTATAGTTTTGATCACTAATATTGACAAACATGCTTGATATATCAACGCATGCGAGTTCGACCGAGCAATTATCTAACAATCCCCCCCCCCCTTTGTCAATTTTAGTGACAAAACTATCAATACATATGGGTTACAAAATAGACTTTGTAGCTTCTCGTCCACATGCTTGATCTCCTTGGTGCTTCAACATTACTCGAAAACTTCGTCTTTTCCAAGTACTCCCATGATTTCATAGATGTTCAGTTCAGAATCATAGTTGTTGAAGATCTGTAGCCATAACAATGAGAAAACAAAAAGCTCTCAATCATTGTTATACAATGTCATAGTATTATTACACATCATCGAAGTTCTTATATCACAACCTTGACAAAAATACTATGGAGATATGTATCACTCCTCCTTAGTCAATACTTTCGTCTCAACACGAAAACCACTCCCCTTACATAATGATCCAAAAACCATATGTATTTGTAGTGTGAACTACATATTAATTCTCCCCCTTTTTGTCAATAAAATTGGCAAAGGTACGAAAACGGGATCCTAATGAAATGTTCACGGAGACGCTTCAAGACCAAAGAAAAGGACATATCAACTTTGTTTAGATGCAATCATAAAGCTGAATCTAAATGCATTCATCAAGGAGTTTATAAAGATATAAGATAACCCTTAAATATTCCACAGCCGCACTCCCCACAAAGATATGGAAATTAAGCGCAAGTTCAAAAGAACTCTCCCCCATTTGATGTCATTCCCGAGAGAACAACAAGAGCGACCTTACTTTTACAAGAAAAGAAGGATTTCTCTGGACATCAAAAACCACAAAAATGATTTTGTATCCAAAATATCTCAATTAAACTAACCACAAGAAAACCCATGATCAATTTAATTGGAAAACACAACCAAAATAACCACAAACGAATCTATGATTACTCTAGTTGGCAATGCTCACACAAGAAGACTTTTGGAGCTGCACAGTATATACATAAAATATGGATCAGGGAAGATCAATACTGTGGCATAAACAAGGATTCATTCTATTTTTCATCACTATTTGCACAATGTCATAATCCTTGGGGAAAATAAAATCATCCTATCTTCCATCAATTATTTGCATAACGACATAATAGGTTCAATTTTTGTTTGTCAAAAGTTCATCGATCTTGTATCAATACTTGCATATCGACATATAAACGAGATGACTTTTGACATCGTATGGGACAATAATAGTTCACGGACGCAAACACACATATCCCATAACATATTGCAATATATAAAACCATAATACCGCAAAAATCATCTTCCAAACAATTTTAGAATTTAAATATATAAATCTAAAAGAAAGATGAAAAACGTTGGATATAGCTATGTGTACTCACAATAATGGCTATTCCAAACTCTAGTTATTCTTCTTAAGAAAACAAGAAAATAAAAGTTCTTATCCGAAGATTTACTAGATTTTAAGAACATTTTACTTATTTTCAGAATTATTCTCATAATCCCTATATTCTCCAAGCTCATCTTCAATCAGATCAATCCTTGATTCGAGGTTTTTAATATTTTCTTCCAATATTTTGGAAGATAAAACCAGTTCATTTTTCAGAGCACTCACCTGTTCCAAAACGAGATTCATGGTCAAGGAGAGCTTCTCAAACTGTGATACAGACGGATTTTCATCAATAGAAACATCACGTTTGTCAGAGCACATCTCATTATCAGATGAGTCGAAACGAATCTTCTTGGATGGAAATAGAACCGTCCACACATCACTCTCTTTTCTTGAGATACTAGAAGAAGACATGATAGAAGAGAGAAAAATGAAATGCTTAGCCTTTAAAAAAAGGAAGGAGACTTCTTCTTAAAGAAGAAGATATTCCATGAAGATCTTTGACCAAAACCCTAGATCAATGGAGGGTATAAGGTAACAGTTTTAAAGGAGATATCGTTTATAAATGCTCACCAAAAAGGTCTTAATCAAACCAAACAAATATTAGAAACATCCTCAGAACAGATATACAACCTTCTTTGTAGGATATGGTTCTTGTTGAAAATTGAGGGTACAAGAACCATCTTTTACTCTTACTACATAATAAGTTCCTTCATATCCATAATAGGATTGGGAGGTCTCCATCTCAAGGGAGTACTTATTTCTTGATTTCGTTCATCCTTCGAGTGAACATAATTAAGAGTTTTACTCATTCCTTCTAGAACTATTTTGAAAGCTCTGTTTGTTGATCTATGTAGGCTACAAGTGGCCTTGTAGTCCTCTTTTGTACTTTTGATAGTACACTTGGAAGATTTATTTTTCCTTTTTGGCAGGTATGTTTTAACTGGGAAGACAATGTCTTGATTTTTTGTGCTTAAGTCATTATCCTGATTTTTCACACAAGATTTCAAAGCTTTTTGAAACAATCTTGTGGTTCTCTATATCATCCTTTTCGTTAGATATAGGGTCAAGAATAGTTTGCTGGGAATAAATAGTCTAGGGATGGCATTTCTTATTGGAATCACAATTGCGAACATTTACAATTTCTTGTCTTAGAACATCCAGTTGATCTTCCAAATATTCAATCCTTATCATTAGACTTTCTTCTTTTGAAGGAAGGGGATTGGGTAATTCGGAGTGGACTGGACTGTTTGGAGGACACATGTGATTGTCATCAAAGAAGTTAATGGAACTTACACAGACTTCTTCCTATGGACAATAGTGAAGAGTATCCATTCAAGCCTTTGTTAACTCATTAACCTTCTCATCAGATTTTTTTGAAGTATGAACACTTCTGTAGCACTTTAACAAGACTTATTTTGATCTTTATTATTCTCCTCATTGATTGAGATATCTTTCTTATGAGACTTTATTTTACTCTGTCTGAGTATCTTTTTCAACTGTTGTATGAACAATGAAAGAGATGAATTAAAGTTATTCTCATTTTTTTCAATAACTTTTGGGTAGCAAGATTTCTTATCAGTTGTGGTAACAGTGTTTACTACCAAATGATATTTCTCTCGCTGTTGTTGTTCAAGATCAAAAATCATTAACTTCCCAACCAGAGTATTTCTGGAGAGAGTATCTAGGTTATTTCCCCCAACGATGGCATGCTTCTTAGAATCATATCTAGATGGCAGTGAACTGAGAATTTTCATCACAATGTCCTTTTCAGGAATAGTCTTACCCAATGCAAAAGATGCATTAACAATTTCAGGCAAAGTAAGATTTCTGCTTCTCTGTATTTTCCAAGACTTGCAAGGCCGCTTTCTCCAACTCCAGCTTTTCAGTCAATTCGGCAATATTGGCCATTTTCTCCTCCACAACATCACTAGTGAAAGGTATATCATTCTCTACTGCATCCTTGATGGCATCGATCTTTTGGCGATGCCACTTCAAGTTGAATCCAAGCTCTTCAGATTTCTTCAAGTTGTACTCCCAATCAAAGAATACATCTTGAGTGACAGTACTTCTAGCCCTGGTCCGTATATCATCTATGACACGCAAGATAGCTCCTACTCGCATTGTCAAAAAGTAACTGCGTTTTGGATCCTTGGTGACAACAATGTGACCATAAATTTTCCACAATTTCTCATACATTTCAGCATACCCTATGGGAGCGCTAAATCCACCAACCGATATGTGATATGGGAGTGACTCACCGAATGGAGGATCACAAATAATCCATGCATTAGGGTATTCATGCACTATTATACGATTCTCAACTGTTGGAGTAGCTTCAGCAATTATGGGAGTGTTTTCTTATACTAACAGGGAAGCTTCTTCCATTATGGGCACGGTTTCTTCTACCTCTAAAGTGATGATGATTTGAGCTTGATTCTCCTCGACGACTTCAGTGACAATATTCTCACGGCATTGAGGTGCAGAGATAGTAACATCATCAACTCAATTCACCGAATGGTTCGAATCATCATTTGTTCTATTATTCTCAACTTCAGCATTTGTTACCTAATACGAAGATTACATGAGATTAGAGCAATCCGAACATGGAAATCAAAAGCGATCATAAAATCCAGCATCGCGTCTGAAGAGATTTTTATACTACCCTATATGAAACGATGGACTGGGAAAATTGGTAAGGAATTTAAGGTTGAGTAATATACTATTCTCTTCGTATAGATGTTTTCTACAACATATCAAAATTTCATAGCAATCGGATAAATAAGCAAAGAGTTGTGGCCAAAACATCGGACTACAGGTCAGCTAAAAAAATTATGAAGGTCTCCTGGAAGTTTACTGTTTCGATTATTTCGGCCCCTAAACATGCTCAAAACTCAAAAAGCTTCTGTGTTATAGCTTGGACATAAGCATGCATGGGTAGATCGCGAAAATCTGACATCGGATGAAGGTTTTATGACGTTTTTGCTAAAACGCTGAGTTCTGAATTTTCTGGTGACGTATTTCGGTAAAGCTTTTCGTTTATTCACGATATTCTCATTCATTCATTCACAAATCAGCAATATCATAATTCTATGAATAGAATATGAGATGGATACTTACTTGAGGAATTCCCAAGCCATTCGAAAGATTAATATGGTTGGCATCAACATTGGGAACACCGTTGCCTCCATTCGGTCCCAATTCTCGAAGATTCACTATTCAAAGATGAATGAACGACCTGTTCTTAAGAAATATGAATTTTTTCTTGTTTTGTTTAAGTGAAGAATATATGCTCTTTACATTCCACTGAGAAAATGAGATGGTGAGAGGAGTTGGACACGTCATTCATTTATATGCTCAAGACACCTGGTGGGAGGTCCAAGTGTTTGTACCAAAGCAAACACAATTCTTTGTTTACTTTCGTCATTTTGTGGCTTTGACTCGTGAAATATGTGATGCAGCAACTTGATCATTTAAGCTTGGGCTCCTTTATGTTTTCATGGTAACTAGAATGGTTGCTGATATATGGAAATACCAGGCCAACTCATTTTGTCATTGTGGTTTCTGATATATGGAAGTACCAGGCCAACCCATTTCATCATTTTGGTTGCTGATACATGGAGATACCAGGCCAACCTGGCTGCTGATATATAGAAATACCAGGCCATCCCATTTCATTACTGCTGATACATGGAAATACCAGGCCAGCATAATAAGTGTTGCTGATATATAGAAATACCAGGCCAGCATAATAAGTGCTGCTGATATATAGAAATACCAGGCCAACATATTTCATTGCTGCTGATATACGGAGATATCAGGCTAGAATATTTGATCATTGTGGTTGCTGATACATGGAGATACCAGGCCAACCACATTTTGCCATTTTCGTCGCAAACACCAATAAGTCTCACATTTTGCTGTTTATTCGTTGGATGATCGAATTCACTTGTACTTTCTACAAAAGCACTAAAATAGTATTAGTAACTAAAATATTGTATCCTAGCTAATATAAATATGAGTATAAAATGTAGCATTTACATGCTTAATGATTTTTAAGATGTTCGGGACGAAATGAAATAATAAATAATAAAGACATAACCAAAATAGGGAATGAGTTATTAGGATTTTCGGTTTCCACCAATTAATTATGCAAACTCTACTAATCTTTAAAAATATATTCCATGCTTTTTCAAATACTGTTTCTCTACTATAGTTTTCTTCGCTTCATAGGTAGTGATTCTAAAGTATTACCTATCTATCCTTGCATACCACGTCTAGAGATTTAACCGAAGCACGAAATATCAATTCAAAAGCATAAATAATCAAGAAAATCACATGAGCAATTAAATACCAAGCTATATGAAGAAAAACTACTAATCAATTAACTCATTATTAAGCATATAAATGTAGAGTTTTCATAATAAAATTGGGTTCTACCTAAACCCTAACATGAATCTAGCTAGACATAGATTTCTCAAAAGCCGCAAATAAATCTCAAATCCATCCTAGCTAATAAAAAAAAAATGGAGAATTAAGCTTCAAACCTAATCTTCTCCACGGCTCGCCCTGTAGCTGCGCCTCCCCCTTTCTATTTTTGTTCCGTTCTTCATATAGTCTATTGCGAAGAAATTTGGTGGAGACCTAGCAAAGCTGCCAGGCCCAGTCCAGCCAATTCAGCCCAATTGCATTCAACCAAAGAACCCGCTTCCAAAATCAAGCAATTACCAAAGTCCGACATATTTTATTTTCTTCTCTACTCAGTTCACAGCACCAATTCAGAACTCGTGAACCTTAGCCCCCGGCAACATCACCATCTTCCAATATCCCGTTCAGACTCCACCCAACTACTAGTAGCAGCAAAACCTCAGCACCTCCACCAGTTCGACTTCTCACTGAATATCCTCCACTCTTCTTGACATAGACTCTCGTATTTCCTTTGACTGATCATCGTCCAACAGCATCATAGCATACTAAAAAACCTTGTTACACTCCAACTGACAATGAGCTCCATAATCACCACTGCCAACAGATTAGGAACTTGATTCCATCTTCTTCACGCCACCAATTTGTGTCTTGTGAAGCTCTCAGTATTTGGCTCTCGAGCTTCTCAATCTGCACCCATCCAAATCCTTGTTTGCTTGACCCTATACACGAGCTTACAGTCCTTATAAATCATCCCCACAAACCATGGTAGGCTCACATCATCTTCAGTTTGAATTCAATTAGGTTGCAAAACGCATTTACATTGAACCAAATACCACCAGCACCGTCGACCCAACTCAGTTCATTTCTGAGTCCCAACTCCGGGCACTACCTGTTGGGTGCTTGGGTGCAATAATCAAAACAAAGAAAAATCAAATAAGCAAAAGTTATTGATACTTAGCTCCTTTTAATGGAAGTGATGGATTTGACGAAACGAGCGAGCTTCTCATATCTCCACAACAGCAACAAGGCAAAACTTTGAAAAAACAGAGTGAGTCACGTGTTCAACACGTTCCCCTTAAGACATCATCGCCCGGCTACACTCAAGCATGTATATTTCTGCAGCAGGGAAGGTTTGGCGGTGACGGGTACCTTACCATAAGTCTTGAGGTGGAGATTGTTGGGCTATCCCTCCTTATGGCCCAGACATGTGGAGTCCCCTTAACCAACGGGAGGAGGAAGTTAGTGGTTGCCTTGTTTTTTGGTTATAAGACCAAAAGGCATCAGGAGAAGAGATAAGTCGAGCTCTTCATTTGTTTTGTGAAGAAAGAGAAAGAGAGGAAGAAGAAAAAAGAGAGAGTGTAGCCACCATTAGAGTTGATCTTTGGTGATGATTTTGGAGTTAATCTTTGAAGAAGAAAAAAGGGTTCTTGTCTAAGGATCTATTGGTTGTTGTGGTGAAGATTGATTCATCAATTTCCACATCTCTTCAAAGGGGGTAAATTCTAGGGTTTGTTCAAACCCTAGTAGTAAGTATCTCAAATCACTTATATTCTCAAATTGATAGTGAATCTCATATTATATGTGAATGAATTGTTGATCCATCCTTAGCGGTGAGTGTAATTTAGGCAAATTGGTATCCAAGTGCTATAGGCACTTTGAAGTTTTTGTTATCCCCAAAATTGGGAGAATTGTGTGTAACCCATTATTGTTATAGTGGAAGATTTTCCCGTGGTTTTTTACCCTTCACCTTGGAGGGGTTTTTCCACGTAATTTCCGGTGTTGTGTGATTGCTTCTATATTGCGTAGTTGTGTTATTTCCGAATTTGTATATCATTGCTTGTGTAGGTTTCGTATTGCGCATAGTGGCTCGGATTTCGTAAGCCTCCCCCAACATAACCAATTCATTGAATAACCACTTCCATTTAATCCCAATTTCATTCCTTGACTCATGGAGACCACCACTACTGCATGCAACCACAGTCCTCTTCTGTATGACATTCCCATGCTCATTTCTCATCTCTATTTCACCTCAACAAATGTGAAGGGGCGGCTGCTTCTTAAGAAATATGAATTTCTTCTTGTTTTGTTTAAGTGAAGAATATATGCTCTTTACATTCCACTGAGAAAATGAGATAGTGAGAGGAGTTGGACACGTCATTCATTTATATGCTCAAGACACCTGGTGGGAGGTCCAAGTGTTTGTACCAAAGCAAACACAATTCTTTATTTACTTTCGTCATTTTGTGGCTCTGACTCGTGAAATATGTGATGCAGCAACTTGATCATTTAAGATTGGGCTCCTTTACGTTGTCATGGTAACTAGAATGGTTGCTTATATATGGAAATACCAGGCCAATTATTTTCGTCATTGTGGTTGCTGATATATGGAAGTACCAGGCCAACCCATTTCATCATTTTGGTTGCTGATACATGGAGATACCAGGCCAACCCGGCTGCTGATATATAGAAATACCATGCCAGCCCATTTCAATGCTGCTGATACATGGAAATACCAGGCCAGCATAATAAGTGTTGTTGATATATAGAAATACCAGGCCAGCATAATAAGTGATGCTGATATATAGAAATACCAGGCCATCATATTTCATTGTTGCTAATATACGGAGATACCAGGCCAGCATATTTGATCATTGTGGTTGCTGATACATGGAGATACCAGGCCAACCACATTTTGCCATTTTCGTCGCAAACACCAATAAGTCTCATATTTTGCTGTTTATTCGTTGGATGATCGAATTCACTTGTACTTTCTACAAAAACACTAAAATAGTATTAGTAACTAAAATATGGTATCCTAGCTAATATAAATATGAGTATAAAATGTAGCATTTACATGCTTATCACCTGTGCATGATGGATTTCTATGACAATCTCCTCCTGCATGCATCAATGACAATTATCATTACTTGATTCAAGGAGATGCCATGATCAATTACACAGAGTGATACTCACATCAACCTCTTCATCGACGTTAAATTCTTGGATTATTCGTATAGAAGAAATATGAAGACCGTCAATAACCGAGGGAGGGAAATTCTGAAACAAATTAACAATATTCTTGGGATCCTAATTACATGGGCAGGAAAAGCGCGACAGAGAAGGAAGTGCTAAAAACTTACCAAAGAACCGCTTGGGGAATGCACCTTATTCGGTATCATCCTATGAAATGTTTTACTTCTGTCTTCTCCTCCCTGGGGACTTTCTTGAAGATTTGAGGAATTTACATCAATTCGAGGTCTCACAATATGGCCATCCTACCACAAAGTCAATAATGTAATCAAGGTGCAATTATCATGCTTCAGCTAAAATCATAAAAAAAAATTACATGTGTCGCATCTGGAAGCGCTTTCTTTTTGTCACCACTGGAAAGGTACCTCAACCTTGGTCGATCAATAATCGTGTTAGAAGAATGGAACTCTCATTCCGGAGACTTAACATCCATCACAAACTTATACAAATGCTCAAGTTGTTGATGCCATGAGTCTATGTAACCCGTTACGAAGGTAGCTCGGTCAAAGCATGGAGATAAATACTCATTTCCTTCTACATGCGTGCAATTTAAATGAGCCTTCAGATGCTAAACTGATGGTTTGTTCATTCGATGACCTGGAATACATTGGTCGGCACCCATTTATCGAGCTGCTCTATCGATATTATATTCTTCTACCTGATATTCTTTATGCATCACTGATACTAAGAAACCAGGGGTGCAACTCAATAAAAAAGATCTCTCTCCATCGCTCAGAAAAGCACCGGTCCTCAATATGACATTATCTTTAGAAGTGTTGAAAGTGATCAATTGTGAGAAAAGAGAAGGAGCCGACGCCCAGGGGCGAAAGTTGAGCTCGTATTCAATGTCTAAAATGTCGGTGAGGCATATCTTGTATTGTGGTTTCTTTGTAGACCAACGCATGATCCTGGCATTATTTGTCTCGAGGAAGGCATGACGAGTATCAACATTGGGTCCTTGCAAGACGCTACAAGAAATTGGAGCATAATTCTTAAGGTGCTCCCATATCAAAGCTTGGAGAAACATAGTATTGGCATATGTTTAAATCTTCATGAAACCATTGGAGATGCTGGAGTCTATGACTAAGGAGTCTAAATTGGAGAATAGTGAACCCAAAAACAGACTACCGATAGGAAGTTTCTCACCTTTAGCCATCCTTATGACAAAAGGAATCACAAGTGGCTTCAAAAAATGTCCGCTATCCTCAAGAACATCCCTGGAAAGCCACAAGCATAAGAAGGCAACAATGGTTAAGGTACCATCAACAGATTTTTCAGGAGATTCATCTCTCGGCCACCAGTATTTCAACCATTGAGCATAACAAAATTTGGGCGACTTGTTGAATTCATACATTTTAGCTTCCATCTCGTCAGAAATTGCATTCTCCTCTGCTGAGAGCTTTCGTGGAAAATTACCAGTTATTGGGAGATACAATAAAACGACTACATCTTCCAAAGTAATTGTGAATTTTCCCCATCTCCATATAAAAGTATGAGTGGGAATGCAACAACGGGCAATCAAAGCCACCATACCTGGTATATCATGATGAATGATTAAATCCCCAGCATCTTGGATGGCTCGAGTCACTTGTACTCGATTCAGCATGGTCCTTACGTGACTATGGCCCAACATGTGTCTCTCCCACCTAAAGAAATATGTTAGAGGTTTACGGGAAATCCTAAGTTCTATGTGTGAAACCAAGTAGTGTCTCCCTTGCAAGCGAACCGAGTTATCGATTGAGGAGATACCAACTTGTTTTGAGTAGTACTCCTGGGAGTTATGAGCAGCCGAAATGAGGAACCTAAGGGACGTTTTTCGGGACTATACAGATAGACAAAGAATTTATCTTCGGCAGTTGGAATGCTCTTGGTCTTGGAAGTTTCCTCTTTCTCTTTAGAAGTCTCAGAATCATCATTTCTGGAGGAACCATCATCTCTAGAAGACACATCTGTAGAAACGTCATCTTCAGAAATTCTACCACGGGACTGAGTCATCTTTGCGAAGTTGCTGTGACATCCATACACGAATTTCATCAACATAATAGAATTAAAGCAGCAAAACAATTATGATGTTCACGTCAATGTCTACAAAAAACGGTAATCCTTAATCCTTACCTATTTACAGTTTCACGAACTTAGTGATAATGACGTAAAATTTTGAAAACTCGCTCACTCCTTCAAACCTGTGAAGACGAGAAAAATCCATCATTCAAGAGTTAACACTAACTTTCACGAAACTATGAACAATTATAACCTTTCATGTGAACATTCGCTGATTTTTTACGTGTACGTACACTATAAAATTTCCAAACTCATACATATACTACGAACTCATCAACTCATAGAAATATTGTTTGCTTTCAACAATTTTCGTGAATCAAAATTTGACTTTTTCATGTAATAAAAATATAAAAAAATCTTGTGAGCTAATAACTCACGTAAATATCAAAATTTTTTTTTTTTTTTTTTGCTCGAACGAGCATTCGTCTACGAAACGAGAGTCTTTTTTATTTTTGTAGTCCAAATAAAATTTTGGAGATTCTCAAATAAATTTTATCATAAACTACATGTATTTTCAAAGATCATTATTTATTAATTTTACTACGAACGAACATGCGTTTCTAAAAGTATTTGTGAAAGTTCATACTTCGAAAACAAATATGGATTTTTCATGAAACCTCATAAGTAAAATTTTCTCCACTGCAACTAGACCATGTCTATTCAATAATATATGTATCTCTTTCATATTAGGGATTATTGCTAGTTTCTTAAACTATCGAACGAACGAGCATACGTTTTCTAAAACAATTTTCATGAAACCTACATCTTCATACATGCATATGAAATCTTGTTTTGAAACAACTCATGAAAGGATCACCAACAACAGTAAAAAAAAAATCGCTTACCTTTATCGGCGCCAGAGTTCACCGAAAATCAGTCGATGGCAGTCGGTGATGGGAGCTCCTGCGTGCACGTTTTTTTTTCTTTTCTTTACTCGATCAAGAGTGGAAAAGAAAGATCTGGTCGGTCAATTAAAAAAAAAGAGTTATTTCCCTTTTATATTAATTTTATTTCCAAAACCTAATAAAATAAAGGTTTCCTTTTTGGGCTCGGGCCCGTAAATCCTAAACTGACCATAACTAAGCCTCCGGGCGCCCAAATCAGCAGTGTCTCATCCCTCTGTGCCCACGAGATGACACTTTATCTTGCTATCAGGGTCCTTATCTGTGCATTGGCTCATACATGACACCATTGGAGAAAATTGAGGATTCAAACACCGATCTCGTCGACTAAAAATCACCAGCTAATGCTTACTGTGGAACATGACTGTCCTTAACTTAGCAGGGGACTTAATGTTGATGGTGGATTTTCAACAAAGGTCAAAACCATAAAATCAAGATACTGCATGTTTCTGATACGGCTTCAGGCATGTGACGATTCATATTTTACGAAGCCATGATGAATATGTTTCCTGAAAGGCCACCACTAGCTGAGCGTTCGGTACCACGCATTTCATTATGACCTATGTGTAGAATAACATAATTGTGGGGTTCTCCGTAAGATTGAGAGCAATACGCCTTCAGGACGTCGTTGATACTCACTGTCCCCTGACTACATGATAGAGACCCCTCTCTATATAGAAGAACAATTGGGCGGTTCTCCGTAAGATTGAGAGCAGTAACGCCTTCATGACGTCGGTGACACTCATTGTTCCCTGACTATGTGTAAAGACCGTGTATAGATCCAGGAGGTTCTCTGTAAGATTGAGAGCAATAACGCATTCAGGATACCAGCCGTCTCCTGACTATGCACCTTTCGGAATGGGTATGACGCTTTAACTGGCTAATATCCCTTCTGCAATAGATTAATTCTACTGTGGCATTTACCACTGAATTCCTATAAGTTAATTTATTTTATCTAATTACTTCGATTTCATAATCGAATCCACGGCTGATCTTATGGAATGGTAATAGATAATCTCATTACTCCGATTTCATGATCGAATCCACGGCTGATCTCATGGAATGGTAATAACTACTTTCATTACTCCAATTTCATGATCAAATCCATGGCCGATCTCATGGAATGGTGATGGATACTTTCATTACTCCAATTTCATGGTCGAATCCACAGCTGATCTCATGGAATGGTAAAAGTTAATTACTCTGATTCTATGGTCGAATCCACGATCCCATGGAATGGTAGTGCTCATTTATTATTCTGAATCCATGGTCAAATTCATGGCTAATCCTTTGGATTGATAATAAATAACTACTTACTTTTATTACTCAGTTTCATGAATTATTCTCCACTGAATTTCATAAATTAGTAATAAATACTCAACAATCGGGCATCTGGACTAATACTGAGTAAGCCCCATAAAATGGTGCTAGTGTACTCGACAATGATGCACGAACGAGCATTCAAAAATATGGACAACGAGGAATCCTACATAAAACAGGAGACATAAAATAATTATAAAAATAGAAAAGAGGCGCCTAAGGACCGGGCCCACCGGTCGGCCGGTCATGCCACCGTGGACGGTCCCCCACGCCTCTTCCTTTTATTTTTCCTTATTTTATTTATTTTCATGAACTCATGAAAACTCCTTCATTCTAGCAACTTTCATTGTTTGAGAAAAACTCATGGTTTTTCCATATTTTCACGGATTCATGAGAAATAATAACATAAAATAGAGAAAGGTGTTGTGGGACTGGGAAACCTAGTCGGCCGGCCGGCCGTGCCCTAGGCTTGGCCATCCCCACAACTTACAATCCCTAGTCTTTCATAAGTATTATTTCCCTCATTTCATGGTTTCAACAAAACTCTTTGGTTTCATGGAATTTCCTCTGTATCATGAAAAATAATGTAAAATTAGGAAAAGTTTCACGGGACCGGGCTCCTAGCCGGACAGCTATTCCTTGGCCGTGTCCGGTCCCACACTTTCCAAACCCTAGTTTTATTATTATTTCCACATCTCATGAAACTCCTCAGTTTGAGCAAAAATCATGGTTTCTTCATATTTTCTCAAATATTGCTCAAACCATGAAAAAAGCCAAAAAGTCAACATGGTCACACGACCGACTAGGATACTCACGCCAAATAATAAAATATTATTATTTTAATATTTTACAATTTTTGATCAAACGAGCAAATTTCTACTCACTCATTCGAGAAAAATCAAGAATTTCAATCAAAGATCGAACTCTTCTGAAAATCTGAGATATTACTCAAATGCACATCAGAAAATACCGAGGCTCTCAGGACTGAGATATGAACATTATGGTGACACGGACATGCTTCCTTGACCGACCAAGGCCGGCCCTAAGGCTTACACAAAGCCGGTCCCACACATATTCATAATTTTGACCTAATTTGCTCAATTGCTCATATTGGGTCCAAACTCTTTCCAACCAACTTGGAATTTGCTCAATCGACCATCAACCGGTCCCAAACCCCTAAGGGCCAGTTTCATACCTTCTTGGATGGTCCCTCACTTCTCCATAAATTAGGTTTTATTACCTAATGCTCAATCGGGCACTATTTTTCGATGAAACCGACGTATAATCATCATTCTTTCACTAGCCGACCAACCTAGGACCTGGTGCACGCTCACTCAAGCACTCGGGCATCACATGGTCGTCCATCATCCCATGTGGTCAGTCCCTCCCTCAATCATGACCTATTTTCAGCAATTCATCAATTGACGAACAATTTGATCAAAAATTAGGGTTTCGAAAAAACGCTCCACGAAATCATCATTCTGAGCAAGTTCAAACACTAATAAATTTATGTTGATCCATCAATCAACATTCAGATTAATTACATAATATCTGGTTGGCTACCAATATTTTTAATTAATATTTTTTTGGGTCACGTTACTAATAATTCGCCGAATTGAGCAATACTTGCTCAGTTGCTCGAATATTGATCTAGCTATCAATATTCAGTAATTTATAATAATTCGACGTATTGAGAAATACTTGCTCAGTTGCTCGAATATTGATCCAGCTATCAATATTTAGTAATTTAACATAATTCGTCGAATTGATCAACACTTGCTCAGTTGCTCGAATATTGATCCAGCTATCAATATTCAGTAATTTATCGGTAATTCGTCGAGGAATACTTGCTCAGTTGCTCGAATAGTCCACTTATATTCAATAACTCATCAATATTCAGTAACTCGCCCAACTGGGAAACTCCAATATTAGTCGCAACTTAATATTCAACAACTCATCGAATTTACAACATTTGCTCAGACGAGCAATATTAAAATTCATGAATCACTGAGCATTCGTCAATCATGCTCGATTCAACAAAGCCTAGACATGTTGTCTAATCAGTCAACAAATGACTAACTAAATACATGTCTTCCTTGCAGACTCTACGATTCTTGAGACATCAATCACGTCACAAATAAGGGGATATCACTTAGGGTTTTGGTCTGGCGGCCTACGGCACGTGTGTTCATCCACGACGAGAAATGTGCGTAAGTTGTGCAAACGGTTGAAGGAGTTAGCAAAGTAGTGGGTGCATGATTAGTCAAGTCTTCACACGACATGTAACTGACTTTTCCAGGATTTCCCACTTTCCCACTCTTTCACTCAAGAAACCGTCACATTTACAGGGATCAATGTGTTCATTACTCTTACAATATAAATAAGTCCTCGAATCCATGATTGAAAGAGTATGAAAAACACACAGAAAATCCACGAGATATTGAACAGACAATCCATCGTGTAACCAAGAATCATCGTGTGAGCAACACTCTCTCAATCATTCGAATTTATTCATCACTTGCAGAAACCTACAATACATTCACAATCCTTGATCATCACTGATCCCATATAATTCTCAGCTTCCCTCCTATATATCAACCCATCTCCCTCTTTGTGACCGAATTGACTCTGGAACGGACATTGACTTGGTTTAGGCCGGAGTCCTACAGATTGATCTCTCGAATCTAAGCACTCCCTTTACAGTGCATCTGTGCGAGGTTGAGCAGTTTTCCCAGTTGAGGAGTCTTGAAAACACGTCCTTATCTTCACTTTCCTAAAGAAACAGAAAACCGTTTTTCCTCATCCCCACAACCTCACCCAATATTTCGATTAGAAATCTTTATGGACTAACTCTAATATACTTTTAAGAGAATCAACTAGATAGTCAGACTCAATCTTAATAAAAACTATATCAAGGAGTTAATATCTCTATTTCTCGATTTGATCTATACTCAAGCAAATAGAAATCTGTGAGCCTTTATCAAATACAAGGGATATAAACTTGGATGGTACCAAAGACCAATATCCAAGGATCAATCAATTTATAATCAACAACCAAAGGTTGGATTTCACAATTGATCGATACAACGCACAACCTGTGATATTTCAATTATATAACAAAGTATAATGCGGAATAGAAATAAAATAGACACCAGAAATTTTGTTAATGAGGAAACCGAAAATACAGAAAAACCATGGGACCTAGTCCATATTGAATACCACACTGTATTAAGCCGCTACAAACACTAGCCTACTACAAACTAACTTCGGTATGGACTGTAGTTGAACCCTAATCAACATCAAACTGATTCAAGGTACAATTGAGCTCCTTACATCTCTGATCCTAGTAGGATTCTACGCACTTGATTTCATTAGCTGATCCCACCCAAAACCAAGAATTGCTACGACCCAAAGTTGAAGACTTTAATAAACAAATATGTATCACACAGAAAAGTCTATGACAATAGATAAATCTGTCTCCTACAGATAAACCTACGAGTTTTGTTCCGTATTTTGATAAAATCAAGGTGAACAGGAACTAATCAATAACCCAGACTTATATTCCCGAAGAATAACCTAGAATAATTTATCACCTCACAATAATCTAAATCGTATGTTAGCGAAACTAGATATTGCGTAATCACAAACGATGAGACGAAGATGTTTGTGATTTCTTTTTATCTTGCCCTATTGGAGATATAATTTCAAGTCAATTATTCAATTGAACTTGTACGATAGAAAATGGCAATATCAGATCGCTCAACTACAAGAGAGAAGTAGTTTCGTCTGGCTTCACAATCCCAATGAAGTCTTTAAGTCGTTAACCGACGGGGTCTCGAGAAGAAACCTACGGTTAAAGGAGAATCGACTCTAGCAAACCAACTAGTATCACACAGGAGGAGTGGGGATTAGTTTTTCCAGTTGCTATACGTCTCCTTTATATAATTTTCAAATTAGGGTTTGCAATATAAGTTACCTTGGTAAAAAAAGCATTCAATATTCATCATTAGATGAAAAACCTGATTTATCCAAGCTAATATCTTTCAACCGTTAGATCGAAACTTATCTTGTCACCCACATATGAAATGTATTTCATTTAGGTTTGAGTAACCGTACCTAAACTTGTACATTTGGTTGGTTCAAAAATAGTTAACCAATGGTTAGCCATATGAGCACTTTCATATCAACCATATTCATCTTCTTTACAACTAGTTCAAATAACTCAAAAGAACTAGTTGAAGAGTTGTTCAATTTCTTAGATCTTTATACATAGACACAATTGAAACAAAATCGGTTTGATTCACTCGAATCAATTCATGAAAAATATAGCCACTGTTTGCAAAGATTTCTTTCCTTATTGATTTATTGTTTAACTTCATGAGCTAACCGATTTGAGAAATATAACCATCTTGGGTACGCGTACGGGTATGCGTACCTTAGATACCAGATTTTGAGTTGGTATTAGTTTCCAAACTTAGCAGAAATTTTCAGTTCAAAAACTTTTGTGGGTACATGTACGGGTACGTGTACCTGAGGTGACTGGTTTACTAGTTTGCAAACTACAAACTCAGCAGAAATTCTCGATTCGAAAACTTTTGCTAGTACGCGTACCTAACCTGTATCCTTCACCAATACCGCATGCACACATATGCACGCACTTGGTTTCCGGTACATGGATTTATACAGTATTATGTGAATACACTATATATGCTTATATCCATAGATGGTTATGTAATCTCAACTCTACATTTCAATCATTGAAACATTTTTCTATAATGTTATAAATGTCGTTAGACGTAAAAATCGACTATCGTCATCAAAGCTATTTTCAAGATTGAAACGTCATCATGACTTTCGTCACGGATAAAGATGAAAAGTGGTTAAAACAAAATCTTACCAACACATATTTCGAGAAAACGATAAGCGAGTAAACTCGGCTCGAAATAGAAAATGTGTATGTATGAAAACTACCATACTTATATAACTATTGTCTCAATAGTAGGAGATAGATAGACTTTTGAGTGCTAGATAAGTTCAAGTCTCCACATACCTTTTGGTCGGATGAAGTTCCACTGGTTCCTTAAGTAGTTCTCCATCTTCGTAAGATAATCGCCATGGAGTCTAGAGCTCAACTATACTTAACTATCCTAGACCGAGACTTGGTCATAAGTAAACTAGATATCAAGACGTATAGTTTTGATCACTAATATTGAAAAACATGCTTGAGATAACAACGCATGCGAGTTCGACCGATCAATTCTCTAACAAACACAATTAGATTCATTTGATTATCATTTGATCTATAATTGTTAGATGAACGTGGTTAACACAAAAGTGTTCATATGGATAACTTTGGTTAACTGTTATTGAGCCAACTCAATATACAAATTTAGGTACGGTTACCCATATCTAAATAAAGGTATATTTCATTTGTGTGTAACAAGCTAAGACCATCTAACAGTGGAGAGATATTTCTTTGGTTTTAAGCAAACTTAGCTTGAGTCTTAAATCAGGTTTTCATCTGACGGTGAATATTGATTGCTTTGTTTTAAAGCTTTCAAACCCTAATTTGAAGACTATATAAGGGAGAACTCTAGCAACTGGAAAACCTAATACCCACACCTTATGTGTGATACTAGTTACGACTAGAGTCGATTCTCCTTTAACCTAGGATTTTTCTAAAACCATTATAGGCTAACGACTTAAAGACTTCATTGAGATTCTAAAACCAGACCCAACTATTTTCTCTGTAGTTGCGTGTTATGATCTTACTTGTTCTATCGTGTTGAGTACTATCTTATCTAAGATTGGCTCGAGATTTATCTCTGATAGGTAAGATATAAAAAGTGATCACAAAGCTCATCGTCTCATTTTTGTGATTTCACAATAACTTGTTCTACTACCATATAGTTAAGTTATTGTGAGGTGATAGATATTTCTAGGCTGTTCTTTGGGAATATAAGACCGGATTATCAATTGGCTCCTGTTCACCTAGATTTATCAAAAGACGGAACAAAAACTTCGTAGGTACTTCTGTGGGAGACAGATTTATCTATCGGAATAGACTTTTCTGTGGGAGACAGATTTGTTTATAAAGTCTTTGACTTTGGGTCGTATCAACTCTTAGTTGTGGATGAGATCAGCTAAGGGAATCAAGTACGTAGAGTCCTGTTGGGATACAGAGGCGTAAGGAACGCAACTGTACCTTAATCGGTGTGAGACTTGGTTAAGGCTCAACTACATTCCTTTCTGAAGTTAACTTGTAGTGGGATAGTGTCTATGGAGGCTTAATATAGTATGGTGTTCAAATATGGACTAGGTCATAAGATTTTTATGTATTTGCGGTTTCCTCGTTAACAAAACTTCTGGTGTCTGTGTTATTTCTTTTCCGCATTATATTTGTTTATATAATTAAAATACCACAGGTTGTGCGTAGTTCAATCATTTGGTAAATCCAACCTTTGGTTGTTGATTAAAATTGATTGACACTTAAACATTGGTCTTTGGTACCGTTCAAGTTGTTTCTCATAATAATCAGGATCACGGATTCCTATATGTTTTATTTTCTAATTACATTGAGAAATATGGATATCACTCTTGGATATATTTCCTTGATTGAGTTTGACCGTCTAGTTGATTCTCTTGGAATTATATTGGAGTTAGTACATACATATTGACGAATGAAATATTGGGTGTGGTTGTTAGACCCCCGCTTTTTCAATTGGTATCATAGAAGGCAAACATGTTAAAGACCTCATAAGTTTGTGTTTATAGCAGTCTAACTCTATGGACAGAAGCGTTATCTCTATAAACGTACCGCCAGTCTTCGATGACTCGAATCACTTATAGTGGAAAATTATTACGCGTACCTTTCTTTAAACGCGTGATTTTCAATCATGGGTTCGTGTTGTTAATGGCTATGATCCTCCAATGGTTACAGTAGATGGTGTAACTGTTGCAAAGGATATTGGTAGGTATGAGCCTGACGAGATCCTCGCTGCAAAGAAAAATTTTGATGGCTTAAATGCTATCATACATGCCATTACCCCAGATCTTCAGCACCATGTGACTATGTGCACTCGGTAAAAAGATGCTTGGGATATCTTAGAAACCGTATTTAAAGGAAATACCTCTGAAAAGGAATTTAGGCTTCAAAACCTAAATTCTGATTGGGAAAACCTTCGTATGGCCGATGAAGCTTATTTTGATGAGTTTAATCACAAAGTGTCTGAAATAGTTAATGCATCTTTTGTATTAGGTATGACTATTCCTAAAAAGGATATTGTGATGAAAATTCTCAGTTCGTTGCCAGCTAAATACGATTCTTAGAAACATGTCATCATTGAAGGAAATAACCTTGATACACTCTCCAGAAATACTCTTGTTGGGAAGTTAAAGATCTTTGATCATGAGCATGCATCCAAATCTGGAAAGGATATTTCTTTTAAATCACAGAAGAACACTAAATTACTTGACAAAAATAAAAGTGTTGGCACCTCTGTAGTTGATCATATTGAGACTGATTCATCAGGCGAAGATCTTGGCAACTCAGTCTCACTGATCACAAGACAGTTTAGAGATATTCTTTTGAAGATAAGTAAATGGTTCATCAGAGATAAACCCAGATCATTATTCAAACCTCATGACCATGCCCCTCCTAAAAATAGGGACACCCTCAATACTGATGATGAGGATATGCCACAGTGCTTCAAGTTTAAAGGTTTTGGTCATTTTGCTAATGAGTGTCTGAATCGTAGAAAATACACTGGGAGCAAAGGTCTTGCTGCAACTCTTGATGAGATGTATGATCAATATGATTCAAATGAATATGAAAAGTCAAGTGTTGCACTCCTTGGTGAAAATATTGATTTTGATAATTTTTGCAATACGTATATCAATCTTGATATTATTCCTGGAAAAACTTCTTCAACTACTTTGGAGGATAAAATGGATTTTTCCCTGTCCACTGAAAATTCTATCTCACATGTTTCAGGTACCTCAATTTGTTTAACAACATGCTCAGCTATGGTGTCTGAACCTTCCTCCACATTGACATGTTTGAAAAAATGGGGTTTGATAAGTGCATAATTCATATGATTTTAGTATCCATTCCATACTTGTTTTAACTATTATTCTTGCATGTATTCATATTATTACTCTTGTTTTCTCTTATTTGACTCTAATAGGTGAATCATCCAAAAAGGAGCTACAAAGTGCTGAAAAGAGCTAAGAAGAGAAGTATTCCAAGTATCCAAGTGCCCAATTCCAAGAGAAATGGAAGAAAGGCGACGAAAAGGAGCAAAACGCTCATAATCAAGAGAATGGTCAAAGACTGATCTTAACTCATTAAAATTAAGTATTTCTCATCACCATCTTGAATAGAATTGAAAGATAAAAATAATTCAAAAATAATGAGGTCATTCCGAGTTCGGATGAAGAAGTTGTGGCCAAAACAGTTTCTATTGAAAACCGAAGATATTGCAGTTTGCGAACTGGATTTGCGGATGGGGTTTGCAGACGTATTTCCGAAAATATCTGCTGGAATTTGAAGTTTACGGACTGGGTTCGTGAACTTAGCAAATAGGAAACGTGTATTCACACCTTGGAAGACCTAAGGGCACGTTTGGATTCGTTATTTCGTTATTTCGGGTCGGGTTCCTAAACCTAACTAAATACTTGGAGACCAAGCAATGTAAACCTATAAAAAGGTATTAGGTCATAGAATCGATCATCTCATATTATACTTTTGTTATTCATTAATATTTTAGGGTTTACCCCTTTATGGGGAACCGGGTAATTGTGTAATCATGAGAAACTAAATCCTTTGTTGATTAAGGATGAATTCAATGTTCCAAGCGTGAAGCTTTATTAACAATACAAATCTATTAAGAGATTTTATCATCATCGTTTGTCTTTACCATATCTAGGGTTTATGAGTGATTCTTAAATTGATTTGGGATGCATACTAGATTAGTCTATTGATCATTCTATTGCTAGTGGAAGTTATGAGATAAGTAATCGTTGATTAACTCTCTACACAAGTAGAAATCGCGAGACCTTGCAGAGGGATTCTGTGTAGCAATCGTGTGAAGATAACACCAGCAAGTAAACCTTGATCCAATAGTTTAACTACTGGGATCAACCTAATTCATAAATCTTAAAGCGTTCGATTGGATTACACCTTGAGTGAGCTACTACTTGGTGGTTCAGTTGAATAGAATCTGATATTGGAGAGCTTCCGTATATGTGGTAAAAGGAGTTTTGGGAATAACACTGAGCTAGATGTTATTCTACGGTTGGTGATGAATGGTTCTTACGAACAATAGATAAGTATTCTAATCCTTTTAACGCTTGGTAACGTCAAAGGATTCCTTAATCACCTATTTTCTTTATTGTCTCTTTATTTATCTTAAAACCAAAACCCCCCTTTGTTATTTACTTTATCTCTCTGATCAAATAACCTATCAATTACATAGCTCTCTGTGGGAACGACCTCTTACTACCGCTATATTACCAGTTAATTAGTGGGAAATATATTTATTAGTTTGTTGAGCCTACGACAGCCCATACAAATTTTGGCGCCGCTACCGGGGAGCAGTTGCTAATTGATTTGTTATTTGTTTAGCTTATTTTATTTTTGTTTTTAGATTTTTGTTTTGATTTTATCTATCTTGTGAGTCGTCATATTTCCTTACGGAAATAACATGTACGGAGCACAAGATCAAACATATAATTGTGGTAATTAATATGGTTTTCAATCTCATTCTTATGAAAACTACCAACCATCCTATGGGTATAATCAAAACCAATTTTTTGGCTATGATCAATATCCCACGGAACCTTATGGATATGCACATACATATCAACAACCTTATGACGGGCATGTATGTGGATAATCAAAAGGATGGGAGGATAGTTACACTTCTAATAGTTTATCTCTTGAACGTGAACATAAGCTTGATCAGATTATGCTTTATTTAAAGGCCAGTATTTCCACAGTGGAGTCACTCAATGAGAAACTAAGTGCGGAGAACAAAAAGATTGACGAAGCACGCCAATAATTTCAAAGGAATATGGAAAATATAAAGACACAAGCTGCTCAACTCATTGGGAATGAGAATGAGGAAGAAGTTTGGCCTTAAAACCAAACCAATTCTGAAATTTCTAAGGACGAAAACAAATATTTTGGAGATGAGCACCCTTTGAAATTTCCTTATAATAGTGATGAAGTTGTACCAGCTCTAGATTGTAATTATGATCATTCGCCTATTCAAAAATTGGAGCCTTGGTGTAGGATCAGAATATCGCAACAACAACACACTTGCGAAATCTTCATCATCAACACTGCGAAGATGTCGCAAAGGGATTTCAGAAATGACATAACAGATGACGACAGTGTAAACATGAGAAAAGTGTGATGATCTAGCGAAATTTTGGATGTTTGCGAATTTTAACATTTGTAAGCTTGCGAAATACCGCAAATCAAATCCAAAAATAAAGGTCAACTTAGCTTTCATCCACTATGTAATACCCTATATAAAGAGATGAATAGGCTTAAGGGTGGGAGAGATAATTTTTGGAGTGTTGAGAAAGTTTTGAAGAGAGAGAAAGTCCAAAATAGTGTTGTATTCTTGATTTCATTTCCTTCTTGTAAAATTTCTAGATTCAATTAATAAAAAGTGTCGTTATTGATCTTAAGAAATGTGTTGATTGTTATGAATTATTGTGAGGGATGTATTGTAGGATTTCATGCAACTACATAATGGCTCTAGAAACAGGGAGTGATTGAATTGTGATTTAAAGGAATTTGGGGCAATTGGTGAAGAATTTTACATAGTTTTCAACAGTTCATTAAGATTGAAAAGATGGCTAGAAGAAGAAATGCTTCAAGACAACCAACAACTGTTAAAAGGAGTAAGAGGCTTGCTGGAGAAGGAAGAAATGAAATTGTGGAATCTTCAAGAATGAACACAAGAAACAATGGAGAGAATCAAGTTCAACAATCAATTCAGCGTACACCAACGCCAAATAGAACTATAGATTATGACAGAGTGAGTATACACACTTGGAGGTCATATTCAACAGAAGAGGTGGAAGAAGAACAAAAATTAAGAAATGGTAGACAAGAAGAAAGAAACCGAGAAGCAGTTGGAAGAGTAATCCCTGAAAATGAAGAAATTGGAGCACTAGAGGCATTAAGGCAAAGAATACACGAAGAAAGGAGATTAGAAGCGGAAGAACGTGCAAATATGACAAAGCAAAATCATGAATTGAGGATAGAAAACATGAGATTACATAATAGAATGTCAAGAAGTACTACAAGATCAAGCTCAAGATCAATTAGAAGTGAAGTGAGACAAAATTCGCATATGGTAAATATTGGAGAAAGAAATCGAGAAGAAATACGAAATCCAAACGAAGAACGTCGCGAAAGGAGAGAAATAATTGAAGATCGTTACATCCCACAAGGCGAAATTCTCCAAAATGGACAAAACAACAGGAATCAGGAGAATGGACGACGTCAGGAACGAAATAATCAAGATGGCGAAGAAAATCAGGAAGAAGGAAGGAGAATATTACATGGTAGAGAAATTAAAAGAAATCAACAAGTAATTGAAGATGAAATCGAGAGACACTATGCCGAACAAGCACGTCTAGCTTGCGAAAGGGAAAGGTTCAGAGCAGAAGTGGAAGAACAAGAGATCCAAGAGGAAATACGCCAGAATAATCATGATAATCGAGAAAGAAGGCGTGAACAAAATCGCAATAATGGAAATATCAATGAGGAATATGATAGAATACAAAGGAGAGCTGAAAAGCAACAAAGAGAATTAATAAGGAATGACCAAAATCGCAGAGGAGAAAATTATAGGTACAATAATGTGTGAATTCATGAAGGAGATGAAAGAGGAGATCACAGGGAAAGACGAGAAGAAAATAATGAAGAAGAAGATCAAAATTTCGCAAGACAAGATAGACATGAATGTAGAAGAAGAGAAGCAGAATTAAAGAGACCAATGGACCAAAATCCTGGAATAAATGATCAAATCTTAAAAGAACTAGCGGAGATGAGAGGAATGCTAAATAACATAAAAGAATGAGGAAGAAGACAATTGGATGAAGCTATAGAAGAAGCTACAAAAACTCCATTCACACAAGATGTACAATTAGGAGGAATACCCCCAAAGTGCAACCTGCCTGCGTTAACTAGCATCTTTGACGGGACAACTTGTGTAATTCAACACATTAAAGCTTATGTGAGATGTATGCTACAGTGGGAAAATCATGATTCTGTATTATGCAAATATTTTGCTTCAAGTCTAACGGGAGAGGCCTTAAAGTGGTTTGAAGGTTTACCAAAGAATACCATAACATCTTTCAACCATTTGCAGACTACATTCTTAGGGGCATATATAAGTATTAATTCCTCGCGACCTGGCATTGAAGATGTATTTGGGTTGAAGCAGAGAATTGGTGAAAGTTTGAAGCATTTAACCATAAGGTGGAAGATAATGTGTAGTGAAATAGTTGGTCGTGTGGATGAGAGATATCTCATTTTATCATTTATTAATGCAATGTTTGAAACCAACCTTCTCTGTATATTCAAATTTTCAGAGTCAAGAACACAATCACAATGACTGAATTGCGAGAGCTTCAGGAAGAGTATATTGCTCTTGAAGAAAAACAGAATGAGATGGAATCATACCCAGTTGCGAATACAAGTTCAAAAGCAGCGAATGCAAGCTTGTTACCAAAGTTGATAAACACAGTGGCGAGCACTTTGCAAGGACAACAAGAGAGGATAATGGAGAATACTCAGTAGAAAATAATATCTATGGGAAGTCGTGACCAAGAAGAATTCGAGAGAGAAATAAACTTCTATAACCGAGGTGGAAACAACAAAATTCCAAGACTTGATCAGCCTCAAGAAACATATAGTGGACAAAGGAAAAATTATCACAGAGGCCAAGGAAATCATAAGATGATATGGGAAGAGATCAAGATGCCACCTCTGAGTGCTAGTGTAGAAAAAATATGGGAAGCTATAATCTTGATGGAGAATATACCAGCACCTTGGAACATGGGAAAAGAGCCACCTCCAAATCATCGAAGTCAAGAATTTTGTTTTTACCATTATTTTCATGGAATTCAACAAATGACTGCAGAAATATAAAAAGAATCATTTTCAGAATGATAGATCAGGGAAAATTAAATCATTTTCTCAGGGGACAACCTCAATCTCAACCGTTACCACCTCCACCAGAAGTTCGCAGAGTTAATACAACAAAGGGAGGAGAAACATTTGTAATAGAAGTTGGAGCAAAGGCAAAGAATCTATTTTATCACTCTATTGTACATTCATACAAAACGATTGAAGACTTTCACGATAATGTTCTGAGCAGAGTTTTCACAATAGATGCTGATGGGAGATAAATAATAAACATTGCGAAGGTCTCGCCGTTAAAAGATCCTTCACCGCAGAAGAAGTACCTGAAGGAGGAGAAATTCATGAAAACCCATTGGTGGTGAGATTAGAGATTAAGCCAAAACCAAGTGATGATGAAGATGATGAAGCTGAGGACTCATGGGCAATCAACAAAGTTTTAATTGATACTGGAAGTTCTGTAGATGTCTTGTTCTATCATGCTTATAAAACTATGGGTGGAAAAGATGAAGATTTGATACCTTCAACTTACAAAATCTATGGTTTCAATGGAACTGCTAATAAACCTAAAGGTGAAGTCACTATGAGAATTCAATTTAAAGGAATATCTTCTGAAATTTTGTTATGTGTTGTCGACGTGGAGTCACCATACAATGCCTTAATTGGCAAACCTTGGCTACATGGGATTCTAGGCGTAGCATCGATATTTTATCAGTGCATCAAGTTACATCATCCGAGCGGAGTTGGCATTATAAAAGGATATTGGATTGAGGGAAAGAAGTGTTATGAAATTGATGTTGAGTCATGCAAAGAACGAGCTACAGAGAAAGAGAATTGGAGACGTAACATCAAAGGAAAGCAGAGAAGTGAGATATTGATGGTTGATGCAGTAGAGAAAAGAAAAGAAGAAATGTTGCGAAGTAAATGTTTGCTGAAAATAAGAAGTGGCAAAACGTTCGCAAAAAGCAAGAAAGCCGCAGAAAAAAACAATGATGCAGAAGCAGAAAGAAACAAAGATAAGAAACTTAGAATTTGATATCAGAATAAAATTGAGAAAAGAAAGAAAAATGTATGACTGATTTGTTACAAAAAATTTCAAAATTTCAAAATAATAAAAAATATATATATATATATATATTTTATGGAATGAAAAAGACGAAAATTGAGAAATTATAATAAGAGCTGAAATGCAAAAACAGAATAACCAGAACAATCAGAATGGGGCGAACCTACTATGGCGTGCACCCTAGTTCGCGAAATCAAAATTTTGCAAGAGGCTAATGTAAGACCTAAAGTGCGTCATAAAAGGGGGTACCTGTTGCATGGCTCAGCGAAAAGGTTACACCGCTACTGGAACCTGAGTCATGGAGATTTGGGGTCAATAAAAACCCATCTAGGAGAGGCACCTTGGATTCTCAACTTGAGCATATGACTTGAGTTGGGAGACTAGGGTAATAAGGACTCTCTTAAGGAGTGCATAATATGACCAAGGTGCCGAGGTACACGGTTGAGTCAAGAGTGCCAGGGGCGTCTGGAGCGTACCTTGCCATTCTTGACAAGTCTTGGCTATGATGCACTCGGCCTGAAGAAAACCCCACTTAGGGTGCAGTCTTGTAACCATAAGACATATAGGAAAAAGGGATAAGAGGCTGCGGAAACAACTGGTTGTTTTCAAGACTGGATGGGAGGAGATAACCTTGTATGGTAGAAGTACGTCTCCTTGAAGGGGAAACTAGGGGGAAGATAAGGGCGGCACCCTCCATTAGGAAGCTGATAAGTATCTTAAGACGCAAATGTCGTGAGGCTTTATTTTCGCAAGAATATTTAGGCTTGTCATATTTGTGCGACAATCTTGAAGAGGCAATAATACAAAAGAAAAAGATAAGACGAGATCAATAGGTCAGTACATGAAAGTGTAAGAACGTCCTGCGATTTCGTCGCAAGAAGACAATGTCATGGGGCTTTATTTTCGCAAGAATATTTAGGCCTGTCATATTGTCGCAGCAAAAATCATAAGAGAAAAAGGTTAAGGCAAGCTCAAGGGGTTTTTGCATGAAAATGCAAAGACGTCCTGCGATTTTGTCGCAATGACAATAGGTGGCAAAATAAGACCTTTACTTAGGAAGGAAAAATAAGACCACATCAGAATACAAGAAAAAATGCAATTCTAAAATATGTGATTGCGAGATTATGCAGAAATAACTGCGAGATTTGGGAACGCATATACTGAAAGATTTCGCAATAATATTACTGTACAAAGGTAACTTACTTAATCTCTCATTTGAACACAAATAACAGAGGCAAGTATGGGAATGCATAAAATGAGAAAATGTTATTTGTCTCCATTTGATAGATTTACACACAAAGTGAAAAATAAATTATATATTGATTAATCATATTGCGAGAAAGAATTGTTTTTCTAACACATGCAGGAAGAAATAAAAGGAATAGAATTTGTATTGAAGATTGAAGAAATTCGCAGTGATAAATTACAAGAATGGAAGATTAAAGGACAAATATACAGATAATACAAAATGTCAAAGAAGGAAGCATAAATCATTTCTTGGTTGATTCTTCATCATCCTCATCAGACTCTTCTCCTTCCTCAATAGCGTCAAACTCTTCTTCTTTTACATCTTCATCAGATTCTTCTTCTTTGCTGGCATCACTATCAGAGATGACCAAATCAGGAGTGTTCATTGGGACTTCATCGAAAATACAAGGATGTGTGGAATGCAGAATGCTATTGTCATCATAAATCATTTTAATAGTCTAGTTGCGAAAAATAGTAGCATCATTTTTAAAGTTCACAACAGTAATTTTCAATTGGCTCTTCAGCTTAGAACATTTATCATTGCGAGAAGCAAGATCCTTTGCGAGCAGCTCCTTCTCAGCCTCAAGTTCTTCAATTCTTTTGCGAAATCTCTCTTCAGATTCTGTGAAAATATAACAATGAATTAGCAACTTGGTGTTAATTTATGAAAAATAAACAATTAAATAAGAAAGAGTAGTTAACAACCTTCTCTGTCAGAAATCATATCTCTAACCAAGGCTGTGCGTTCAGTATGGAGACTAACATCTACACCTAAATTATTTCTGGCGTTATCTAAAACTTTCGCAGCCCAAGCGAATTCATCATCACTATGTATTAGAAGACATGAGCGAACTTGACTCTCTCTTTCGCTAAGTATAACATTTTGGCGAATAGCTTCATCTCGTTCAATTTGAACCTCAAGAAGAGTTTCATGGAATTTCGCTAGAGTTTGAGCACCTTGGAGGGCAATACGATCTTTTTCATCTATGAGACTACTATTCTTGGTCCTTAAATTATTAATTTCCTCTTTAGAGTTAAGATAGAAACGCTTAAATTTATTGGCTAAGCCCAAGATGGATCTACGGTCAATCTCTAAGAGGCAAAATTTGGATCTGAGTTCATCTACGAAAAGGGACTTAATCTTGTTGTTTGAAAAACTATTTAAAGAATTATTAAGGAGTTCAAGCAGGGTATCATTATCTATGGGTTCGGGAAAAGAACGAAGAAAGGTAGCTTTATCAGAAAGACCATAAAAGTCTGCAAAAATGGTAAATCATATGAGGAAAGATAATGATAAAACGAAATAAAGAAAAGGAAGAAAAGCTCTATACCATAAAGTTGCTTATTGGCATCTTGAAGACTAGATATTTTGTCCTTATGGGTGGAATTTTCAGAATCCAACTGCTTATTCATTTCGCGAAGATCAGCAGCTTCAGCCTCCAGTTCTTCGTTTTTCTTGTGAAGTTCAAAACTCTTATTCTCAAGAGTAGCACGCCTTCTTTCCAAATCTGAGGCAACAGCGAAAGAAGCTTTTCCAGTCTGCGAAAGAAAGCAAAAATTATCAAGATAGATATAATTTTGAATTATAAGTATGAAGAAGAAACAAAAAGATGAAAGCATACCAGAATACCAAGTGAGTTCAGAAAGTCAGGAGTCACTGATCTAGAAACTCCTCAAAGAGAACTATCACCATCCAATAGAGTGGAGTCACAGATATTCGCAAGAGCTTTGCATGTATTGGTAAGATTGTCATTACCAATACCTTGCATGGAATCATAAAAGATACTAGACAACTGTGCCATTGAAGACTCAGAAGAGGCACCTTCCTTTGCGAATACAACATCATCATCTGTACTCTCATCAGAGTGGGAACTTGAGGGAGAGGGAGAGGGAGAGCGAACTTTTATTTTCTTTGAAAACGGGGTAATGAATTTTTCCTTGCGAAGAACATTTTTATCCTTGCCTTTGGTCTTCGCAGCATTAGACCCTTCTTCTTCCGCAATTACAATGCCAATATACGCGCACGAATGAAGATAAGAAATAGAGGCAACAATATTGTTAAAAATGATAAAGGAAAGTATTTCTTACTTCATCCGTGATCGAGCGAAGTGCTTCTAGGGTGCTTGCCTTGCTAGTTCTCTTGTAGCTTCTTCTTAACTTGTTAATATAAAGATTTCGCAAAGTTAATTAGTATAAAGAGGAATGAAGATAATAGACTGAACAAAAGAAACATACCTCTTTCTCTTTCTTAGGCCAATTAAATAGCCAAGGTTGGTAAGTAGCGAGATTCGCAGGAAGCACGTTTGAACCAGAAACATAAGGGCCCCTCAGAATCAGTGAAAAGACGCACCACTTTTCATCTTTGGATTGGCGAGGATTTTTATTTTTTCCAGAATGCCAATCAATGTCATGCATAAGCCTTTTATCATCATCAACATTTTCCTTCCTCTTCAAGCGAATACCCCAGCGAGTTTTGACGTTCTTCATAGGTATTAGTTCATAATTATCAAAGAAGCTTTCTGCGGTGTATTTTTCGGGAAGAATTTCTAATTCCTTAAATTCAGGATCCCTAACATCTTGTGAATAAATAGACCCTTTTTCCAGCACCACGGTTGGCGAATTCAAGCATTAAGCGAATGCAATCCCCACTTAATTGATATATTGACCGCGAGAACTTCGCATGGGAGAGTATTTCATAGAATAAAGGAAGGTTAGGATCATAAAGAGGGATAGGAAGGCCAGCGAGAATCTGACCCAGTGAAACTATGATCTCTTTATTATCGCAATAATGATCAGAAAATAATTTAGCAGAAAGAATGGAGGCAGCTTCTTGATTGGGAATGTTGGATAGTGTAAAACCTCTCTTTGAGACGTTTCTGAATTCCCTCAAAAGAAGTTTTAGCTTTGTGACCGCTTGGAGGCATATCTGAGTATGGGAATGAAGGAATGAAGATCAAAAAAAAAAGATGAAAATTTACAGCAGCAGAAGCGGAATATGCGGAGAAACTGTAAATTTGCAGAGAAGAATAGAAGAAAGTGAAAAGAGAAAAACAGAAGAATAAGAAGAGTATATATAGAGAGAGAAGAGTTCTCGAGAAGATAAACTCATTAATGCGAAGAGTGGACGTGAACGGTTGAGAAATAGCGGTTGAAAAAGACGTGTCAAGAAATGGGTGGAAGAAAAGATTCGTGTAATAAATATTACGTAGAATACAAGATCGTGTCAGTACAAAAGAATATGGAAAGATGAACAGCTGTGGCATTCTGAAGTACAAATTCTCATGACATTCTCCCCTTCACATAGAAGACATGAGAAGAGGCAAGATGTAGGATCAGAATATCGCAACAACACACTTGCGAAATCTTCATCAGCAACACTGCGAAGATGTCGCAAAGTGATTTCAGAAATGACATAACAAATGACGACAGCGTAAACATGAGAAAAGTGTGATGATCTAGCGAAGTTTAGGATGTTTGCGAATTTTAACATTTGTAAGATTGCGAAATACCGCAAATCAAATCCGAAAATAAAGGTCAACTTAGCTGTCATCCACTATGTAATATCCTATATAAAGAGATGAATAAGCTTAAGGGAGGGAGAGATAATTTTTGGAGTGTTGAGAAAGTTTTGAAGAGAGAGAAAGTCCAAAATAGTGTTGTATTCTTGATTTCATTTCCTTCTGGTAAAATTTCTAGATTCTATTAATAAAAAGTGTCGTTATTGATCTTAAGAAATGTGTTGATTGTTATGAATTCTTGTGAGGGATGTATTGTAGGATTTCCTGCAACTACACTTGGTATGAACGAACCATTGTTATGAACGGTGTGACATACTCAAATGCATATCAACGTTACAATGAACATCCATATTACAATGTTTTTAGGTCGGTTGATTTGAAAGAAGTAGACCCAATTTTCTCTTTGTCGGAGACTCATACGGAATAAATTAGGAGTTGCATCAATGAACTAGACGTTTTAGGAGATGATTCCGATAACGAGATTATTGAAGAGATAGAGATTGAGAATGAAACCAATTTGATTGAAGTCGTGGAAGACCCAATTGAGCTAGATAAGAATAGTTCGATAGAGGACCACGATATACTTGAGGTAAATAATTCACTGTTAATTAAGAAAGATGAGGATCCGATACAAGGTTTGTCTAATCCCTTGCATAATTCTATATCTATTGATCATTTTCCTCTAATCGAAGTAGCTTTTCAAAGAGTTGTTAACCCAACTTTCAAGAAAATACCTCACTTAGGATTGGAGTTGTGTGCTTCCAAAGTTTTAACGGATTATTTTACTTCTAAGTATCCACCACTTGATGTGTTTGATTCGAGTATTGTGCAGGTTTATCAATCTGAGGAACCTTTTGAAGTTCCCGAATTCTATGTTCTCTAACCACTTTCGAGTGTAGAAAGGACTAAGTGTGGGGGAAACTTCAATAAAGTGATAGCTTCAATATTTATATTTTGTATTAACGTTTTTGTGAAGCTATTATTTGAATTGCATATTGTTATTTGGAAGGACTACCAAATTTTCAGATTATTGGTGTACGTACGATAACAATAACACGGGGCTGACAACGTTAAACCAAGCGCTGCGTGGGAGGCAACCCATCGGTTTTGTATCTCTATAACTTTTGTTTTTAGCTTTTTTAGTTTTGCATATCATATCTTGCATTCCCATCTTAGATTTTACAAAGTCATATATCTATAATGAAAGTTTTGACGAATTTTCGTCAGAAAAATTCTGACTGCGCAGTTGTCACGAAAACAACTCTCGAGACTTCATACGGAGTCCGATTTGAGTGTTTAAAGAGGACTGACATATATTTCTTTTACAAAAAGAAAATCCGAATTTGGAGTCTGTTAAGTAGGACCGATAGGCCTAGACATTTGAGTTTTGGTATTTTTCCAGAACTTTTTCAGATTGCATGTCATTCAGTCCAGAGGCCATCAAAGTCAGACCATTTATCAAAACATTGTGCCCTTTTGACATCTTATAGAAAAGACGTAGGTGAACAACTTTTGTTTAGGATATTTTTCCTAGTTCCATACCCATTGGTATAGTTTTCATGTTTTTCAGGGATGTTATATCAGAAATCAGAATTTTCGGTTTTGAACATTGAGGACAATGTTGAGTTTAAGTGTGGGGGAGTGGTTAAGCATGTTTGGATTGCATAAAAAAAGTAATACTCTTTGATTTCTTGCATCTTGATAATTCATCTTCTGGGGTTAATTTTGAGCTATTTAGGATGACACTCTACACCTTTTTAAGGTTGAAACAGTTCTTACGGCTATAGATTGAGTTCCACTTTATCGTTCTAAAATCCTTAAATATATACGTTCTGAATCACTTTCTTTTTATTTTTGCAATTTAATGTTTCTCTAAAGTGATTTGGTAGGATCCTAATACTGCCGTGGATGTTGTAGCAAGGTAATAATTGGTTGAGTATATAAAAGCCCCATAAGACAATTGTCTTACACTCGTAAGAGTGAGCCGGAAAAAAAGAAGAAAAGAAGAAATATATATATAAGGCTCCTCTTCTTTTGTCGATATTAATAAATGATAGGTCCGGAATCACGGATAATCATAGTCGATGAAAACAAAAACCATATCATCATTATATAGCAAGTCAAAAATACTATTGACGAGGTTCTTGACACTTGGATAACAATATGTGTGAAACGTTGTCCATGTCTCTGTCGCCTAAAAAAGCGTGGAACGCAGGATCCAAGGCAACTATCATGTACTTGCTGAAAAGGAAACATGCGCTTAGAGTATCTGATCATGTGGTCAAGTTAAATTGGTGCTTATCTCAACTATTGCCCTATAAATATATATCCTTTGACGACATTCATACAAGTATTGTGGGTAACATCTTTCACTTAAGTCAACATTTGCACTCTTCACTTTTCTATTTCCATTTTCTTATCTATCCATGTGATTTTAGTATGCGAGTGTTGTGACAAACGTTGCAACAAATACGATGACTATCTTAGTAGAATTTAGCAATCAGGTTGAATGTCATACGTAAGTAATTGCTTGTGTGTGCGGATTAGAATGTATGTGGGATGTTTGCAGCTAAAGAACTTATGCAAGCTAATTATTTATCCACTACTTTGTGTCTATCCTTAGTGGTTCTTCCAAGGCGAGAGATTGGAGTAGGTTTTGTGGGTATACCTCTTGTAATCCCTCACGAGACTATAACTCGTCCACTGGGGACACCTAGGGGTTAAAAGGCTTTTTATTCATGCTAAGAGTAACGATATCCTCACGACATGTAGTTGTTGTATTTAGGATTAATTTTATTTTAGTTTGCTCAGGGACTAGAAAAAGCTAAGTGTGGGGGAATTTGATAAGTGCATAATTCATATGATTTTAGTATCCATTCCATACTTGTTTTAGCTATTATTCTTGCATGTATTCGTATTATTACTCTTGTTTTCTCTTATTTGACTCTAATAGGTGAATCATCCAAAAAGGAGATTCAAAGTGCTGAAAAGATCTAAGAAGAGAAGTATTCCAAGTATCCAAGTGCCCAAGTCCAAGAGAAGTGGATAAAAGGCGACGAAAATGAGTTAAACGCTCATAATCAAGAGAAGGGCCAAAGACTAATCTTAACTCATTCAAATTAATTATTTCTCATCACCATCTTGAAGAGAATTGAAAGATAAAAAGAATTCAAAAAGAATGAGGTCATTTCGAGTTCGGATGAAGAAGTTGTGGCCAAAACAATTTCTATTGAAAACCGAAGATAGTGCAGTTTGCGAACTGGGTTTGCGGACGGGGTTCGCGGACATATTTCCGTAAATATCTGCTGTAATTTGAAGTTTGCGGACTGGGTTTGTGAACTTAGCAAATAGGAAACGTGTATTCACACCTTGGAAGACCTAAGGGCACGTTTGGATTCATATTTCGTTATTTCGGGTCGGGTTCCTAAACCTAACTAAATACTTGGAGACCAAGCAATGTAAACCTATAAAAAGGTATTGGGTCATAGAATCGATCATCTCATATTATACTTTTGTTCTTCATTAATATTTTAGGGTTTAACCCTTTAGGGGGAAACCGGGTAATTGTGTAATCATGAGAAACTAAATCCTTTGTTGATTAAGGATGAATTCAATGTTCCAACGTGAAGCTTTATTAATAATACAAATCTATTGAGAGTTTTTATCATCATCGTTTATCTTTACCATATCTAGGGTTTATGAGTGATTCTTAGATTGATTTGGGATGCATACTAGATTAGTCTATTGATCATTCTATTGCTAGTGGAAGTTATGAAATAAGTAATCGTCGATTAACTCTCTACACAAGTAGAAATCGCGAGACCTTGCAGAGGGATTCTGTGTAGCAATCGTGTGTGAAGATAACACCAGCAAGTAAACCTTGAGCTAAGAGTTTAACTACTGGGATCAACCTAATTCACAAATATTAAAGAGTTCGATTGGATTACACCTTGAGTGAGCTACTACTTGGTGGTTCAGTTGAATAAAATCTTATATTGGAGAGCTTTCGTATCCGTGGTAAAAGGAGTTTTGGGGATAACACTGAGCTAGATGTTATTCTACGGTTGGTGATGAATGGTTCTTACGAACAATAGATAAGTATTCTAATCATGTTAACGCTTGGTAATGGCGAAGGATTCCTTAATCATGTATTTTCTTTATTGTCTCTTTATTTATCTTAAAACCAAAACCCCCCTTTGTTATTTACTTTATCTTGCTGATCAAATAACCTATCAATTATACAACTCTCTGTGGGAACGATCTCTTACTACCGACATATTACCAGTTAATCAGTGGGAAATATATTTATTAATTTGTTGAGCCTACGACAGCCCATACAGGGGTCTAACAACCTCACCCAATATTTTGATTAGCAATCTGTATAGACTAACTCTAATATACGTTTAAGAGAATCAACTAGACAGTCAGACTCAATCTTAATAAAAAAGTATATCAAGGAGTTAATATCTCTTTCTCTCGATTTGGTCTATACTCAAAAAAATAGAAATCTATGAGTCTTTATCAAATACAAGAGATATAAACTTGGATGGTACCAAAGACAATATCCAAGGATCAATCAATTTCCAATCAATAACCAAAGGTTAGATTTCACAATTGATCGATACAACGCACAACCTGTGATATTTTAATTATATAATAAAATATAATACGAAATATAAATAACACAGACACCAGAAATTTTGTTAACGAGGAAACTGCAAATGCAGAAAAACCCCGGGACCTAGTCCAGATTAAACACCACACTGTATTAAGCCGCTACAGACACTAGCCTACTACAAACTAACTTCAGTCCGGACTGTAGTTGAACCCTAATAAATATCACACTGATTCAAGATACAGTTGAGCTCCTTACGTCTCTGATCCCAGCAGGATACTACGCACTTGATTATCTTAGCTGATCTCACCCACAACCAAGAGTTGGTACGACCCAAAGTCGAAAAATTTAATAAACAAATCTGTATCACACAGAAAAGTCTATGATAATAGATAAATCTTTCTCCCACAGATAAACCTATGAGTTTGTTCCGTCTTTTGATAGAAATCAAGGTGAACATGAACTAATTGATAACCCAGACTTATATTCACGAAGAACAACCTAGAATTATCAATCACCTCACAATAAGATTAATCGTATGGTAGCGAAACAACATATTGCGGAATCAAAAACGATGAGACGAAGATGTTTGTGATTTCTTTTTATCTTGCCCTATCGGAGATATAATCTCAAGCCAATTATTTAATTGAACTTGTACGATAAAAATGGCAAGATCAGATCGCTCAACTATAAGAGAAGTAGTTTCGTCTAGCTTCACAATCCTAATGAAGTCTTTAAGTCGTTAACCTACAGGGTCTCGAGAATAAACCTAAGATTAAAGGAGAATCGACTCTAGCAAAACCAATTAGTATCAAACGAAAGGAGTGGGGATTATTTTTTACATTTGCTAGAGTTCCCCTATACATAGTTTTCAAATCAGGGTTTGGAATCTAAGTTACCTTACTAATAAAGCATTCAATATTCACCGTTAAATGAAAAACCTGATTCAACCATGCTAATATCTTTCAACTGTTAGATCGAAACCTAGCTTGTCACACACAAATGAAATATATTTCATTTAGGTTTGAGTAATTGTACCTAAACGTGTACATTTGGTTGGTTCACAAATAGTTAACCAATGGTTAGCCATATGAGCACTTTCATATCAACCATATTCATCTTCTTCACAACTAGTTCAAATGACTCAAAAGAACTAGTTGAAGAGTTATTCAATTGCTTAGATCTTTATACATAGACATAATTGAAACAAATTCGGTTTGATTCACTCGAATCAATTCATGAACAATATAGCCACGGTTTGCAAAGATTGCATTCCTTATTGATTTATTGTTTAAGTTCATGAGCTAACCGATTTGAGAAATATAACCAGCTTGGGTATGCGTACCTTGGCTACCAGATTTTGAGTTGGTTTTAGTTTCCAAACTCAGCAGAATGTTTCGGGTAGAAAATTTCCGCCAGTACGCGTACCTAAGGTGACTGGTTTATAAGTTCGTAAACTCCAAACTCAGCAGAATTTTCCAAGAAGAAAAGTTCCGTCAGTACCCGTCCCTAACCTGTATCCTTCACCAATACCGCATGCACACATATGCACGCGCTTGGTTTTTGGCACATGGATTTAAACACTAATGTGCGAACATACTATATATGCTTATATCCATAGATGGTAATCTCAACTATACATTTCAATCATTGAAACATTCTTCTATAATGTTATAACAATCGTTATTCATGACTATCGTCATCAAAGCTATTTTCAGAATTGAAATGTCATCATGAATTTCGTCACGGGTGAAGATGAAAATGGTTAAAGAGAAAGCCTACCAACATGTATTTCGAGAAAAAGATAGGAGAGTAAACTCGGCTCGAAATAGCAAATATGTATGTATGAAAACTATCATACTTATACGACTTTTGTCTCAAGAGTAGGAGATAGAATGAACTTTTGAGTGATATATGAGTTCAAGTCTCCACATACCTTTTAGTCGGATGAAGTTCCACTGGTTCCTTGAGTAGTTCTTCATCTTCGTAAGATAATCTCCATGGAGTCTTGGAGCTCAACTATATTTAACTGTCCTAGACCGAGACTAAGCCATAAGTATACTAGAAATCAAAACATTAGTTTTGATCACTAACATTGACAAACATGCTTGAGATAGCAAGGCATGCGAGTTCGACCGAGCAATGCTCTAACAATCTCCCCCTTTGTCAATTTTAGTGACAAAACTATCAATACATTTGGATTACAAAATAGATAAAACTTTGTACCTTCTCGTACACATGCTTGATCTCCTCGGTGCTTCAACATTACTTGAAAATTTGTCTTTTCCAAGTACTCCCATGATTCCATAGATGTTCAGTTCAACATCATAGTTGTTGAAGTTCCGTAGCCATAACAATGAGAAAACAAAAGCTCTTTATCATTGTTATACAGTTTCATAATATTATTACACAACATCAAAGTTTAATTGTATCACAACTTTGACAATAATACTATGGTGATATGTATCACTCCCCCTTAGTCAATACTTTCGTCTCAGCACAAAAACCACTCCCCCTTACATAATGATCCGAAAACCATATATATTTGTAGTGTGACCTACATATTAATTCTCCCCATTTTTTGTCAATAAAATTGGCAAAGGTACGAAAACAGGATCTTAATGAAATATTCACGGAGACACTTCAAGACCAAAGAAATAAACATATCAACTTTGTTTAGATGCAATCATAAATCCGAAGCTAAATGCATTCATTAAGGAGTTTATAAAGATACAAGATAACCCCTAAAAAATTCCATAGCCATACTCCCACAAAGATATGGAAATTAAGCGCAAGTTCAAAAGAAATCTCCCCCATTTGATGTCATTCCCGAAAGAACAACAAGAGCGACCTTACTTTTACGAGAAAAGAAGGATTTCTTTGGAAACCAAAAACCATAAAAATGATTTTGTATCCAAAAATATCAATTAAACTAATCATAAGAGAACCCATGATTAATTTAATCGGAATACACAACCAAATTAACCACAAAGGAATCTATGATTAGTTTAGTTGGAAATGCTCACAGAAGAAGATTTATGGAGCCACACAGTATATACATAAAATATGGATCAGGGAAGATCAATACTGCCGCATATACAAAGTTTCATTATATTTTCATAACTATTTGTATAACGACATATAATAGACATAATCTTTGTAAACAAAAGATTTTAACCGATATTCCATCAATGAATGACATAATAAGCTTAACTTTTGTTTTGTCAAAAGTTCATCGATCTTGTATCAATACTTGCATATCGACATATAAAAGAGATAGCTTTTGACATCGTATGGGACAATAATAGTTCACAGACGCAAACACACATATCACATAACATATTGCAATATATAAAACCATAAATATTAATACTGCAAGCATCATCTTCCAAATCAACTTTAGAATTTAAATAAATAAATCTAAAAGCATTGCAAGATGAAAATGTTGGACATAGCTATGTGTACTCATAATAATGGCTATCCCAAACCCTAGTTATCCTTCTTAAACAAGAATAAAAATTCTTTTAAGAAGTTTCCTAGAAAAAATAAAATATATCCAAGCCGTGCTATAATATTTTGAACACAAACAAGTTCTTCACTGGCTTCCTTCAGCTTGGTTCTCACGAACTCGAGATTCCTTTTTAGCGATCACGAACTGTTCTTTTAGGAACTTAAAATCTTGAAGAAGATTTCCAACCAGTTGTTGTGATAATTGAACTGGTTGCTTGTCTACATGATCAATTGCATGGTAGCAATTAATAAGAACATGGTTTTCACAAAACTCAGCAATGTTGTTTCTTTCGTTCTTAACTTCCTTTTCGCACTCGTCCATAGTTTGGACTATTATCTCGTAAAGACTACTCTCGTTCCCGAACTTGTATATACCAAGAATTTATTCATGATATATATATATATATATATATGAAGTATATATAGGTAAACCCTAGGATTACCCTTTCCAAAGTCGGTAATGGGCCAGGTATGCAAACGCTCACAGTTATGAACCAAGTTCCAAACCGTCACAGCAGAGGAGCCTTATAAGAGGCTTTGTCAAGGGTTCTCAAATCAAAGGAAAGATCACTGAGAGGTTTAATGATTCAATAAGAATAGTTTCCTCAAGAGTTTTTTAGAGATCGACTATGCATTATTAAGGCTAGAGAAGGAATCTACTTAGAAGGCGTCAAATTAAAGAACCAAACGAATATTAAAACAACCATTTTTATCAATATGAGTTGCATCTTGAATTCTATGTGCATCCTCATGAGATTGGAATGAGAATGCACAGTAAAAACTGGTCAAGTTGTAGAGAGAGCATGTAGCTCATCATCGTTTCCCTTATCTGAATCACAAGAAGGATTAGCAGAATTAATTTCAAAAGAATTATTGCAAGGAGAACAAGACATACCTAAAGATGTTTTTTTTCCTTAATTTTTTGATTTTCCGCCTGAGATTATTTATACTAGTTCTTAAATCAGAAGCATGATTGTTGATGTGAATGTGATCGAAACTCAAAACTTTGGACACAGTGTGATCCTTGCCAAAAGATGATATTCCTTCCTTAATTGAGCCATCCTTCTTCCTTTGACGTCTTTTTCTATTTACTGGTACATCAAACGTCTTGGCTTTCCATATGACATTCTTTCCTCTATGATTGTGGAAAGATGTAGTATTATTTATAAAGTTGAGAGAAGACTTATCTTAGTATACTTCCGTATTTAATACCATGATGTTTTCAACATGAAGAGAAACAATCTTGATTACTTCCTTTGACATCCGTATAAGAATGTTATGAAGTTTTTCATTTCTCATCCGAATAAGACATTCCATTCAATGTGACCCTTGTTTCCACAATAACAACAATTGAAGGAAATGTTTTTAATGGCTCTCATATGCCTTGTCTTCGAAGAATGACAATCTTTATTTACAGGAATATCAGCTGTAATAGGTGATTTTTCACAAGGCATGTTTTTTTTAGCACAGACAAATTGATCTTTCCAGTGTTAGGAGCATCTATTCATTTATAGCATAGACCACGTGTATCACGATGCTCTTTGCATGCTCCTATCATGGAAGATAAAAAGCTAGTGTTGAATCTTCTAAGATTCTCTTCTAGAAATTTTGCCTTGTTGACAGCTATAGAAATATCATTCTCCAGTTACTTTTCTTTAGCAAGAAAAAGGCATTCTCTATCGTTATAGTATTTCTGTTGAGAGTCATACATTATCTCAGATTTAGCAAGTCTTTCTTTCAACACATAGAAACTCTTCTGAAGGTTTTCACATTCAACAATATTTGAATGGACTTCTTCATCATGATCTTTAAGGATGGATTGTAAAAGTTTATAACCATTGTCATATCCCTTAAAGAGTTTTTTTAGTTTCTTATTTTCACGACAGAGAGGAAACAGATATTCTTCCAGATAGGCAGTTCATCCCTTTTTTTTCTATGATATTGTCAAAGAGTATAATGTAATGTGAGACTTTTTCATCAATACTTGGTTCCTCGTCTCGGTCACTTTCATCTGAAAGTTCGTCTAGTTAATCATCTTGGCGAATTTCCAAGTCTATATTAGGCTCAGTAGGAGGGGAAGTAATGCTAGATTTCTTGGAGGTCTTAGAACTCTGAACATTATCAAAAGGATCATGTTCTGGTTTTGCGAGGTCAGAGGTATCACTACTGTATATAGTGTCAGATTACTACAAACACAGACTTGTAAGGTCTTTAAGTGTGTTTTCCTTCTATGATACCCATTGAAAAAACGGGGGTCTAACAACCTCACCCAATATTTCGATTAGCAATCTGTATGGACTAACTCTAATATACTGTTAAGAGAATCAACTAGACAGTCAGACTCAATCTTAATAAAAAGTATATCAAGGAGTTAATATCACTTTCTCTCGATTTGATCTATACTCAAACAAATAGAAATCTGTGAGTCTTTATCAAATACAAGAGATATAAACTTGGATGGTACCAAAGACCAATATCCAAGGATCAATCAATTTTCAATCAACAACCAAAGGTTGGATTTCACAATTGATCGATACAATGCACAACCTGTGATATTTCAATTATATAACAAAATATAATGCGGAATAAACACAGACACCAGAAATTTTGTTAACGAGGAAATCGCAAATGCAGAAAAACCCCGGGACCTAGTCCAGATTGAACACCACACTGTATTAAGCCGCTACAGACACTAGCCTACTACAAACTAACTTCGGTCTGGACCGTAGTTGAACCCTAATCAATATCACACTGATTCAAGGTACGGTTGCGCTCCTTATGTCTCTGATCCTAGCATGATACTACACACTTGATTCCCTTAGCTGATCTCACCCACAACCAAGAGTTGCTACGACCCAAAGTCGAAGACTTTAATAAACAAATATGTATCACACAGAAAAGTCTATGATAATAAATAAATCTGTCTCCCACAGATAAACCTATGAGTTTGTTTCGTCTTTTGATAGAAATAAAGGTGAACATGAACTAATTAATAACCTGGACTTATATTCCCGAAGAACAACCAAAGGTTTATTTGTGATTTCTTTTTATCTTTCCCTATTGGAGATATAATCTCAAGCCAATTATTCAATTGAACTCGTACGATAGAAAATGGAAAGATGAGATCACTCAACTACAAGAGAAGTAGTTTCGTCTGGCTTCACAATCCAAATAAAGTCTTTAAGTCGTTAACCTACAGGGTCTCGAGAAGAAACCTAAGGTAAAGGAGAATCGACTCTAACAAAACCAACTAGTATTACACGAAAGGCACGAGGATTAGTTTTTCTAGTTGCTAAAGTTCCCCTATATATGGTTTTCAAATCAGGGTTTCCAATCTAAGTTAGCTTGGTAACAAAGCATTTAATATTCATCATTGGATGAAAAACGTGATTCAACCAAAATAATATCTTTCAATCGTTAGATCAAAACTGAGCTTGTCACATACAAACGAAATGTATTTCATTTAGGTTTGAGTAACCGTACCTAAATGTGTACATTTGGTTGGTTCACAAATAGTTAACCAATGGTTAGCCATATGAGCACTTTCATATTAACCGTATTCATCTTTCTCATAACTAATTCAAATGACTCAAAAGAACTAGTTGAAGAGTTGTTCAATTGCTTAGGTCTTTTTGCATAGACACAATTGAAACAAAATCGGTTTGATTCATTTGAATCAATAATTAAACAATATAGCCACGGTTTGCAAAGATTGCATTCCTTATAAATTATTGTTTTAAGTTCATGAACTACCAATTTGATAAATAACCAGCTTTGGTACGTGTACGGGTATGCATACCTTAAAGTTGGTTTTAGATTCCAAACTAAGAAGAATTTTTCGGGTAGAAAAGTTCCGTCAGTACGCGTACCTAAGGTGACTGGTTTATGAGTTCGTAAACTCCAAACTCAGCATAAGTTTCCGGGAAGAAAAGTTCTGCCAGTACGAGTACCTAACTTGTCTCCTTCACCAATACCGCATGCACACATATACACGCAGTTGGTTTCCGGTACATGGATTTATACACTAATGTGCGAAGACACTATATATGCTTATATCCATAGATGGTAATCTCAACTTTACATCTCAATCATTGAAACATTCTTCTATAATGTTATAACAATCGTTATTCATGACTATCATCATCAAAGCTATTTTCAATATTGAAATGTCATCATGACTTTCGTCATGGGTGAAGATGAAAATGGTTAAAGCGAAAGCTTACCAACACGTATTTCGAGAAAAAGATAGGCGAGTAAACTCGGCTCAAAATAGCAAATGTGTATGTATGAAAACTATCATACTTATATGACTTTTGTCTCAAGAGTATGAGATAGAATAAACTTTTGTGTGATAAATGAGTTCAAGTCTCCACATACCTTTTGGTCGGATGAAGTTCCACTGGTTCCTTGAGTAGTTATTCGTCTTCGTAAGATAGTCTCCATGGATTCTGGAGCTCAACTATACTTAACTGTCCTAGACCGAGATTAAGACATTAGTTTTGATCACTAACATTGACAAACATGCTTGAGATAGCAACGCATGCGAGTTCGACCGAGCAATGCTCTACCAATGTTCTTATTGTACTTTTAAGGGTCATGAACTCTCTAATTGTTTCAAGTAGAAACATAAATTAAGATATGTCAACAAACTTCAAAGGAGAGCAAATCGATTAGCAAACAAGCTCAAATTTGTTCAGAAGTCGAATTCATCCGAGGTATGTAAATTCAACTCTTCTCCGAATAAGTTAATTTCTAAAGAAAATGATAAACCTCTACAGAAAAGAACTAGGTCTAAACAATTTGTGAAAAAGGGTATTAAGAATTCCGTATAAGAATTATATGGTGGACAGATTATTGTTCACCCCAACACAGCTTAATTGTGTTGAAGGTGCATCTTGTCTCATGTGCCCGAATTTAAAAAGAGACAAGATTTATGCACAATCGAGTTTAGAAAAAGAAAATTTGTTTTTTTTTTCTGGAATTCTGTTGATCTTTTCATAATATTAAAAGGGTTTACCCTGTTTTGATTATTAAAAGAGGGTTAAAATTGACAATCTACCTTTTTTAGGGTTATGAGTTGGTCATATGTGAATCCTACTTACTCTGTATATATGTTCCATAACCCTACATTCCTTCCCTGGGAACTCTTTTTATCAAAAGATTTCTTGTGGAGCTTGGATTGTGTATTTCTATCAGAATTCCATATTTCAATGGAGACTCCAAGCATCATATCTTCTGATGGAAAAGATGTTAATATGATTGTTCAGCCATCAATCATGAAAGAATAAGATAAATCTTATTCCTCTACAACTTTGAAAAGAAAAAGGAAGAATATGTAGAAACCAAGGGCTATCCCCTCAAATCTTCAGAAGTTTTCTAGTGTTCTTGAAGAGTTGAAGGGAACAAGGATATTCAGCAAATAAAGGCTATTGTTTTAAGAACTCTTGAAATTCATAAGGCCCCGGTTCAGAATCAGTCAAGAAGGTTTGTTGGAATTGACTCCTTTCTTCACGAACCTTATGTTCCAATATCTGTTGACGACAAGGAGTTCTGGAACGATAAAGAATTTTTCAAGAATCTTAATGTCTAAGAAACTTCTTATGAGAATTTACTCTTGTGCCTTAAGAGGGATAACTATGGTTTGAAATAGAGAATATTGTGATTACACATAGCTATTGCCAACGATTTTCATCTTGCAATGTTTTAGTTTTATTTATTTAAATTCTAAGTTATTTGGAAGATTATTTTGCGGTATCAACCTTTATGGTTTTATATATTGCAAAAAATTTATAGGATATGTGTGTTTACGTCCATGAACTATGAGTATCTCATATATATATATCAAAAGTTAAGTATATTATGTCATTATGCAAATATTGATAAAAGATAAAATGAACTTTTGAGTATTTTGCAGTATTGATCTTTCCCTGATCCACTTGTATGTGAAAGTACTGTATGGCTCCATAAGTTTTCTTATGTTGAGCATTTCCGATTAAATTAATCATTAAGGTCTACTTGTGGTTAATTTATTCAAATTTTCTGGATACAAATTCATGGTTCATGTAATTTGTTAATGTCCAAAGAAACCTTCTTTTCTCGTAAAAATAAGCTCGCTCTTGTTGTTCTTTCGGGAATGACCTTTTATGGGGGGAGAATTCTTAATTTAACTTGTGCTTAATTGCCAAATATTTGTGGGGAGTGTGGTTGTGGAATATTGTAGGAGTTATGTTGTATATTTATAAAATCCTTGATGAATACATTAAGTTTCGATTATGTGAAATCATCGAAACCAAGTTGATATGTTCTCTTTTAGTCATGAATAATCTCTTTGAGAATTTCATTATGATCCCAATTTATATTGACAAAAAAGAGGAGAATTATTTTGTAGTTCACACTACATACATACGGTTTACGGATCATTATTTAAGGGGGAGTGGTTTTCATTGTGAGATGAATTATTTACTAAGGGGGAGTGATAATATCACCGTAGTATTATTGTCAAAGTTGAGATACAATTGAACTTTGATGCTATGTAATAATACTATGACACTATATAACAATAATTGAGAACAACTGTTTTCTTATTGTTATGGATACGAATCTTCAACAACAATGATACTGAGTTGAGCATGTTCAGAATCACCGGAGTACTTGGAGTGACGAAGAATTCAAGGAATGTTGAAGAACCAAGGAAATCAAGCATGTTGGATGAGAAGATACAAAGTTTATTTATTTTATAATAATCCATATGTATTGACATTTTTGTCACTAAAATTGACAAAGGGAAAGATTATTAGAGCACTGCTCGGTCGAACTCGCAAGCGTTGCTATCTCAAGCTTGTTTGTCAAGTTTAGGTGATCAAAACTATAAGTCTTGATTTCTAATCTACTTACAGCTATATCTCATATTATGATAGAATGTGTAGTTGAGCTTTAGACTTCACGACGTTCATCGATTGAAGATGAAGACCTACTGAGGAGAGCTTGGAGGAACTTCATCAACAAAAGGTATGTGGAGACTAAAACTTATTTATCACTCAGAAGTATATTCTATTTTATCTCCTATTGAGACTAAGTCGTATATATATATAGACTTTTACATTATACACATTTGATATTTTGAGTTGAGTTTAACTCGCTTATATCTTTCTCGAAATATGTGTTGGAAGCTTTTTGCTTTAGCTACGTTCATCATTATTCTTGACGAGTTTAGTTGGAAAACAATTTATTTGTTGGAAACTAATTAATAAGTCAAAAGATGATCATGTGAAAATTTCCTTGAAACATCTTAAATCAGGTTTCATCTAACGGTGAATATTGATTGCTTTTTTTTAAATCTATCAAACCTTGATTTGAAGACTATATAAGAGAGAACTCTAGCAACTAGAAAACCTAATCCCCACACTTTTTGTGTGATACTATTTGCGACTAGAGTTGATTCTCCTTTGACCTAGATTTTTCCTAAAACCATTATAGGTTAATGACTTATAGACTTCATTGGGATTCTAAATCCAGACCCATCTATTTTCTCTGTAGTTGTGTGTTCAGATCTTACTTGTTTTATCGTATTGAGTACTATATTCTCTAAGATTGGCTCGAGATTTATCTCCGATAGGTAAGATATAAAAAGTAATCACCAAGCTCTTCATCACGTTCTTTGTGATTCCACAATAACTTGTTCTACTACCATATAGGTACTTATGTGGCAGAGAGATTAATTTATCAGAAGGAGATAGATTTGTTTATAAAATCTTCGACTTTGGGTCGTAGAAACTCTTAGTTGTGGGTGAGATCAGCTAAGGGAATCAAGTGCGTAGAGTCTTGTTGGGATTCAGAGGCGTAAAGAACGCGACTGTACCTTAATCGGTGTGAGACTTGGTTAGGGATCAACTACATTCCAGTCCGAAGTTAACTTTAGTAGACTAGTGTCTATAACAGATTAATATAGCGTGGTGTTCAAATCTGGACTAGGTCCTGGGGTTTTTCCTACATTTGCGGATTCCTCATTAACAAAACTTCTGATGTCTGTGTTATTTCTTTTCCGCATTATATTTGTTTATATAATTGAAATATCACAGGTTCTGCGTAGTTTAATCAATTGGTAAATCCAACCTTTGGTTGTTGATTAAAATTGATTGACACTTGAACATTGGTCTTTGGTATCGTTCAAGTTGTTTCTCATAATAATCGGGCTAACAGATTTCTATCTGTTTGATTTGCTTATTACATTGAGAAACAGAGATATAACTCTTGGATATATTTCCTTGATTGAGTCTGAATGTCTAGTTGATTCTCTTGGAATTATATTGGAGTTATTCCATATAGATTTTCGAACGAAATATTAGATCCCCGCTTTTTAAAGGCGTTCCATGTACTGATGGAAAAATAAGGTTTTCTCAGCAGCGATTTAAGGATTTGGATTCTTTCTAGCAAAACGTTTCACACCTCTCATTTCATATGTGTCACGAAGTGATTAAGAATAATCCGGTCCAGCTACCTTGTTGGTATTCACCATTTGTAGTATTGGTGTCCCTTGTTTATTAAACACTTCACTCATAAAAGTACCAGTAGATTGAATGGCCAAAATGATTCATGGTATACCCATCTGTATTACTTTAAATAATGAACATACAAAAACAAGATGCTAAGTAGTTTCAGTATGATGATTGCATAAAAAGCAAGTAGTATCTATGTTGCCAATAACAACAACTATCATTTGCTTTGTTAGAAGAATATATGAATGGCATATCCACGGGAAGTGTTTTATCCTTGGTCAAGTGGAATTTTATAGACATCTATCCATTTAGAACTTATTCATTCAATGTTAAACTCTTGATTAAGATGCAGATTATTCAATTCATAAATTTTATTATATGCAGAATTAAGAAAGAAGTTTTAGAATACTTCCATGTGAGTCTATCTTCACATATGTGTCAAATTTCCAATTTTTCCTATTTGTATAAATTATTATTGAATTCAGACATATTTATGGCTGTCCACTGCATTTATATCTAAAATAGGAGGTTGGTTAAGACCCATAATCCAATTTTCCTACCATATATTTATATTATCACCCATCTCGATGTTCCAAAAATTATTTTCTTTTATGAAATCAACACTGTCTTGTATAACTCTCGAAGCCCATGAAATTATTTTGTTTGGAGAAACGTGTAATAGATTATTTTTTTGGAAAATAATTAGCTTTTAGATCTTGACCCCAAAGATTTCCAGTATCAGTGAAGACTCTCCAAGAAGCTCTAGAAAGTAAATCCACATTAAGAATTTTCATATCTCTAAAGTCGAAATCCCATGTATGTTTGGAATAACAAAACTTTCTCCTAGAAGTAAAACAGATACCTTTATTGTTCTTCTTCCTCCCATCAAAGTTGTCTTTGTATAGTGTTTAACTTATTGATAGTGCACTTAGTCATTATGAAACAAGACATGGAATGAACTGAAATCGCATGTGGGACATGCTTGACTGTAACGGTTCTAGCTGCTTCTGATAAAATTTCCCTTCTCCAAATTGATAGCTTAGCTTACATATTATCCACCAAATGAAAAAAAGAATTTGTTTTTGATCTCCTCAAAATTAATTGCATACCAAAGTATTGCTCTTTAACACTCATTCTTATAGCTCCGAGTCTTCTAAGGATGACTCTGGAGAATCTATTTAGAAAATTTGCACTGAAGTGAACACTTGATATAGTGAAGTTTATACTTTTCCAGGAAGTATCATTGAATATATACCTTACTTATAAATAAAATATTATTCATAATATGCATATCTACCTTTATGAATAATGATAAACAGGCATCAATAAAGAATAAGTGTGAGATATGTGGAGCTATTCTTACAATGTTCACCCCCTGATTTTTTTTTTTTTTGCTCAGCTATAGTAAGGATTTTGGAGAAGATCCTCCGTAACATACCAATGACAACGAGGTAAGTGGATAAAGGATCTACTTGCCTTATGCCTTTAGATGGTTTGAAACATTGATAAGGTGAACCATTGAGAACAACTGAGCATAACTAAAATCATTGTAGTATTGATATACCGCCTGATCAAAGGTCACCACTCTCATGAGAAGCCCATTTTTTTGTATCACATAAATAAGGAAATCTCATTCTAGCCTATCAAAGGCTTTTGACATACCCAAATTTAGAGCTATAAACCCTTTTATGTTTATTTTTAAATTATTATTTTCTTTTGTATATATATTGCGATTTTTTTTCTTTAGCTCGTTGGATATTATCACTTATCTGCCTTCTAGAAACATAGAAGCTTGAAGAGGAAAGCTTATCTTGTCTGTAACTTTTTTCATTTTAATAATTTTGATCACTTTGTAAGTGGTATTAATTAGATAAAGCAATGGATCTCGATTCTGATGGAACTATTTTTTTTAAAGTTATTTAAGCATAAATCTAAAGTTAAAAAACTTCTTTAATAATTTAGTGGTTTACTCCTCAACAATCTCCCAGTGAGATGGGAAAAAACAAGGTGGAAATCCATTCGGCCTTGGAAGCGCCATTTCTCCTCGCTTATTTGTGCAGGTACATTGAAGACAAAAAGATTTCTTATTGGTTTCTGATCTTTGTGATTTAATTTGTGCACATACTTGATGGTCTGGGATCCGTCTTAACTTTGTTTATCCTTTGATAGACATCTTAATTCTAGTCGTATAAATCGACAATCTATCATTTGATGGTCTTTTTCAGGATCCAAATTTGATAGATTGTAAACTTATATCTGGTTATCTTGATAATCTAGATCTTGGTTGATCTAATCCAAACAAACGAGTTTATTTGATTAAATGGAAGAACATTTGTTTGACTCAACTAAATATCTTATTTACTTTTTAAGACTGAGAGAGCAGTTACCGAAAACATATTAGTGCTTTAATTTTTCGGAATACGATCCAAAGGAGTTGAGTGCAAGAAGTCTTCACGACTAGTGAATCAACAAAGTGCTCAATTGTTGAAAATCCAAGTATAACTGAGATTTCCTCGTGCAAGTACAGTAATCAATATGATCATAACTTGGATCACTGGGTCATGTTCAAAAGAGAAGTTTTTCTTCTAAAATAGAGAGCTGAGCGACTTATGAACATGACAAAGAATTTCGATTCAGACCGATATCATCTGAAATTCAATCTCCAGTAATATGCTCTCTTCAGGATCTTGAATTTCAAAAAGGTCCAAGATTTTATATATATCGAGGCAATAAGAGAAGTCTTAAAGAGCGTACTCCACTAGATCTAGAATAATGTATGTGTTTTGGAAACCATTATGACAAAAATTCTCATACTAATACCCCTTCGTTAGTATTAGGGTTGCATCCTCACCAAGTGTACCGATTATATATGTGAGGAAGCAAAATAAGGCACTTTGTGTGTAGAATATGGGAATAAATTTAGTTAACGAAAATATAACTTGGAAATATTCTTGTTTTTGAGAAGCATTGTATTTTCGGTAGTATGGTGTCACCGAAATATTTTCTTCGGAGATATATAAGTTATTCTTTTTCCACAGTTTATTTTCAGAACTAGACTATGGATCAAGACTCGATGTCTTCTTTTAAAGGTGCTTGATTTGAAGGAGTACTTCTTGAATAAATCTGCACTTTCTCTCGATGCGAAAAAACCGAAAAAGAATATCAAAAAGAGGGATTAGATGAACAAGAAGGAAAATCAAAGATTGCTTAAGAAAGCACAGTATGTTGAGATAATGACTCAATTCTGTATTCAAGCTAAAGCTTCACCAAAAGGTATTAATTACAAGAGATGTTGTTCAAGAAGCAAGGTTATATCTACTTAAGGAAATCCATAGGCTCAAGTTTGGAAAAGTTAACCTACCCTAATCAGGTGATAAAAACATGAAATAGTAAGATGCGTCAAAAGAATTAATAAGATTCGTTTCTTAATCTTATGTCTTTTATATGAATATACTAATCAATTGTTAATTCACGTCAATATTTGTGTAAAGTTTATTCGAACTATCAATAAATATGAATGATTAGTTTTTCTTCGAAATCCTTTGTATCATTCTTTGATAGTTATGATTGTATTACTTGTTTCGATTTAATGTCTCTTTGCTTTCGGGTTATGAAATTTACTTTCGGTCTTTTTTAACCTTAATATTTTGATCTCATAATATGTTTTATCTCTTATGATTTTGTGAAATTTTAATTTAGTTTTGAATCTAACCTATTGGGTTGCTTTCAAATAATCATAAATAGATATTGTGTAAACTAATGTATGAAGTCACGGTTATACTATTATCAATTTATGATTTATAAGTTGTGTACTTAGTATACATATGAGTTTCAGTTTTAGATTTTTACTTTGGCGCCTAGTACCTAAGATCTTGTTGACCTTTCTCTGGTAAAGGTTATCTCTTTTTGTTATTCTTTGGTCTTGCAAGGAATAACAAAACAACGGGGGAGAGTTCTATATTGAACTGGTGCTTAAACGTCATATCTGTGGGGTGAGTTATTGTAAAAAACGAGGGAATAATTATTTTGATAATCTATTTCCTGATATGAAAACTTGATCGGTTCTGATCCTAGTTTGTCATATCGAAGTAAGGTAACGATTTTTAGTTTAAATCGTTTTCTTGTTAAAAAAAGCTGATTTAATGCCTATTCTTGCTTTTACTTAACAAAACAAGGTACAATTGTTTCGTGTTACGGATAAATAAATATATTCTGATTTTTGTTTAACAAAATAAGGTTCAATCGCTTTAGTCCAATTGAGTCATTATCTTAACACACTAGGATTTATCTAGTCCAAACAAAGGAGTTTATTAGATTAAATGCAAGAACCTTTGTTTGACTCAACTATCTCTAATTTTACTTCTTAAATTGAGAGAGCAGTTACCGAAAACACATTAGTCTTTTACTCTCGGAATACGATCCAAATGAGTTGAGTGAAACAAGTATTCATAACTGGTGAAGCAACTTAAGATAGTAGACTTTACCTTAAGACTCACGTGCATTGGTCAGATTGATTGAAGGTGTAGGATAATGAGGAAACTAGGTAACTAGAGGTAGTTTACCTGGTCTGAACTATACGAAGTTGGTAGTATTCTTTGTATAACGGATTAATTCCGAGAGTATTCATAACTGGACTAAGTCCCGAAGTTTTTATGCATTTGTTGTTTCCTCATTAAAAAAATCTTGTGTTGTGTTATTTACTTTACTTCCGCATTATTTAGCTTGTCTTTAAAATTAAAGTAGATACACTTATAAGTTAAACAAAACACTTGGGTTGATCCTTATAATTAGGTTCAGTTTCGATAACTATTGTATACCAAGTGTATACCTTGTCGTTGCTATCTTCTTAATAGTCTCTGTCTATATTAGATCACACAAGGTATCTGTTATATATGTTGATATCAAGCTAAGATAACTTGAGATCCAAGCAAACACTTTCTCAATTTAGATGAAATTCTTATTAGAAAGTCATGTAAGTATGTGAGAAGTACGCCTTGAAATTAAATAGAAGAATATACATTATGGTCCAGGGTTATGGAACAGTGTAAAATGATAGTTCATGTTGGCAAGTATGCCTTTTGAACTTACAAGCATAAGTGGTGTTCAATAACACTCAATACTTAAATCATGATCCGCAAACACAAAGCAATTTAGTGAACAAAGTTTCTTAAAATTGTCTATGAGAGTTGTAGCAACGCAAAACATATTTGTAAAAATAGTTTATGAGCATCCGCTTAAATCATAACTAGGTAGGTATATGTACTGGGTATGCACACCTATAAACATTCCGCGAACTCAGGCTGCAAGGGTACGCGTACCGAGTATGCATACCTTGGCCGTTAGCGAAGTCAAATCTCAGGGGTATGCGTACCTCTCCAATTCTAGAACTCAGATCACTAGGGTACATGTACTTGGTATGCGCGCCTATATCCAGTATCCATAATTCATAATATTTTGAAAACTATCTTTAAACAATTAGAAACATTCCTAATGGCCGTAGATAATAAATATCACTGGTTGGGAAATTTCCAAATGATCATCTTGAAACAAATATATTTCATGAACAATAAATTGTTCTTAACTATGATTGTTAAAAATTTAAGAACATCAATTGCTTGAATCATATTTCGAGAGATTTATATCAATACAAGTTTGACTCGAAATTTCTTCTTTGTAATATTAAATATACTAAAATCATACGATATAGTCTCATAAGATAGAGTGATAAATGCCGCGAGTAAATAGGATGGTTCAGTCTTCACATACCTCTTTGTAGATGAAGTTCTCGCAAATGTTTTCGATTATTCTTTAGTCTTCAATCTTTGAGAGTTATTTTGTAATGTCTGATTCTCAACTACCATGCTTAAATCCTAGTCCGAAACTTGACTTTGGTGAACTAGAAATCAAGATATAATTTTGTGCATCTAACATTAACAACAAGCTTAAGATATCAAAACTTGCGAGTTTGACCGAGTAGTGCTCTAACAATCATAGTTCTCTTTTAAATAAGTTATTATTTATTTTATATTATTTATCTTCTGATATAGGCCACTCAAGGCTCTTTAGATTTTGACCATAGCAGATTTGAGTGATTCTGAATTTGTTGATGTGACTATTAATTTTCCAACATTAGTATTTCCGTTTTGTGAGATAAATCACTAACAGAATCAAGTGTAGTTGTTACTATTTGGATGCAAAATTCTTTAAGGATACAAAGAAACACTTGGCAGTGGATTCTGTTAGGTGATTCACGTGCGTAAGCCAGACTAGTTGTAGGTGCAAGGATACTGAGGAAACTGATTAACTAGGGATAGTTCATTCGGTCTCAACTACATGAGGTTGCAGGTAGGCATTTGTATAACGGGTTAATTATGAAAGTATCCAAATTTGGATTAGGTTCTAGGGGTTTTCTGTCAAGTAGTTTTCCTCGGTGACAATATCTTGTGTCATGTGATTTACTTTATCTTTCTGCATTATATTTTTCTTAGTTATAACTAAATTAAATACACTTAATTTTTGCAGCTTATTAATTGTACTCAAGATTAGTATAATTTTATACATTCAAGATTATTATTATTATTTTATTTTATTTTTGATATCAAACCAGGCAATCCATTTGTACCAAAAGATTGTTTAACAGTCTTTCAAGAGCAAGTGCATTAAATAACAAGAAACTCAAAAATCAATTATAAATATAAATACAATTAGCAAGTAAACGAGAAAAGAAAGACCAGGTTATTGCGAAAATAGTACCAAATTCTTCTTTGGAAGTAATGATAAGGAATTATGTTAGAAATTAAATCTAACCATTTTGGATGTTGTTCTTCTTGAAGAAGAGATGCTCTTGTAAAATAAAAACACTTTTCCCAATAACGTATCATATTGCAGAGTGTAATCGAGAGAAACCCTTATCAATCTCCATAATACTTGAACCCAAATAAATGAACCACGAATAAAACTTCATCCATAGAAAGAATCCCACAAAAAAGGGAAGGCGAGAATCACTTAAAATCCAAAACAATAAACCTAATTAAGAACAAAAGAATTGCAATTACTAAACCAAACTAAAACACAAAATTCTGGAAAGATAAAATTAAATACCAAAATTTAGCTTTAGGAGATCGCAACACAATATATATTTATAGCAGAGCAATGCAAAGATTCATAAAAAAAACATAATATAAACTCTTAGAAAGGAAAATAGGGAGTAGGTAAATAGTTAAGACGAAATCAACAAATTATATGACAATATATATTTTAAAGATACTACTACTATTGAAAATACGTATATTCATATGAATATAATAAATTTAGTTTTTGAATGTATTATTACTACAAATATAATTACTATGCTAAGGAAAACACCAATAGTAGAGGAAATTAACAAAACTCTCTTTAACATGGACTTGAACAAATTAAAGTCCTGGCCAGATGGGTTCGCCCCTCCCTCCCCCACCCATCTTGTTCCACAAAAACATGGACATTATAGGGCGTGATTTTACTCAAATGAGTCAATTTTTTTATATTTTTTTAGTACTGGCCACATCCTACACGTAATCAAAGCAACCTTTATTTCTTTGAAACCCTAATACAACCTTTAAAACTATCAACCCTATTACGTCGGCTGAATTTCAAACTATAGCTTTAGGAAATACAATCTATAAAATAATTTCAAAACTGATGGCCAATAAAATGAAAAGGCTGTTAAGCATAATAATTTCTCTTTTTCAATCTTCCCTCATTCCTGGAAGGCGAATTTCATATAATATAACAATAGCTCATGAACTAATTTATACTATAAGAAACAGAAAAAAAGCAAATGTTCTAATGGAATTAAAAATTGATATGTCAAAAGCTTTTGATAGGGTAACATGCAACTTCCTTATATCTGTTATGACAAAAATGGGAGCCTCATATTACTAGTGTAACTTGGTTTTACAATGCATTTCAACTACTTCTTTGTCGATTCTTCTTAATGGTTCTCCTACTAAATTATTTAAACAAACCAGAGGTCTTAGGAAGGGATATCCAGTCTCCTCATACCTATTTTTCCTTTTGTATCGAAGCTTTATCTATAGCAATATTAAAGGATGGATGTATGGGATTGATACGAGGTATTAAATTCGTAAAATGGCTTGTATGTAAGTCATTTTTTATTTGCAATGACTGTTTAATTTTCTGTGATAAAAATACTAACACTTTTAATAATCTAGTTAATTTTTTTTTGTTGATTTTGGAAAAGCTTCTAGCCAATTAATAAACTAAATAAATCGGGAGTCTTTTTCAGGCCAAAACTTAATCCTAATATCAGAAATGTTGTCAAACAAATTGTAGGAGTTAAGGCTATCCCTCTTGATGATAAATACACATAATTCTCCTTATGTACTAAAAAATCTAAGATAAAGTCTTTTGAACCTTTGGTGGAAAAAATGAATAATAGGCTCATGAGTTGGAAAAGTAAGAACTTGAACACAACAAAGAAATCAGTAATGATAAAAAAACGTCACATCTCCCCTCCGTGTTTAACAAATGAATTGCTTTAAAATTCCAATTTTTTTTTTGTAACTCTTTGACTAAACTTTAAAGAAACTATTGGTGGGGAAAAAATAGATATGGTAAAAATAAAAAAGTAAAAGAAGACTTATACATTAAAGTTTGGAAAGCTGTTTGTAAACCTTTGTCGGAAGGAGGCTTGAGATTCCAAAACATAAAAACTTTAACTTAGCTATGCTGGCTAAGGGATAGAGATTAAAGGAAAAACTTGACTCTCTCCGATCCTTCATTTTAAAGGCCAAGCATTATCCTAAAACTGATATACTCCATATAAGCACCATTCATAAACAGAAAGAAAGCTGAGTATACAAGATAATTTTTACAGGGATAAAACAAATTACTTATGAAATATTACAGTTGAGAAATAGTAGATGGTACAACAATCAACATTTGGGATGAAAATTGGACCAGTTAAACCACGAATATACAAGCCGAATACAACACCTCAGAATCTGACCAAGGTATATCAATTAATTATTGAAAACAAAACATGGTATGCAAACTTTCTAAAAGAATGTTTTGAGCAATCTACCATTATTATCATTTAAATATTAATATCCCTAACACAAACAAGGAATAAAATCTCACTAGCCTCAACAACAAGGGTATACATTATCTATATAATAAGATTAATTCAATTGAAAATAATGACAGATATTGAAACAAAATTTGGAAGATGAATAAGATTAATTCATGAGAGTAGCAACAACTACAAACATAAACACAAAATGCACCATTTCGTAATTTAGGAGATTAATATTTAAGTCATCTGTTTATGCATTGTAATTTCTCAAAACAGGGTTGAATGCGTATGAACTTTAGTATGTATTATGTAATATAAAATAACAGTAATTCTCATAAATGGATAAATTCATGGTATACCGACATTGATATGGGAGGTTATGCTTTAATTTACCGGAGTTTAGTCACATTATCACCTAACATATTTGGGCGTCCAGTATAACTGGGTTTTCAAAAAAGAAAACAAAATGGTGTTGTTACGGTACACAATATATATATATATATATATATATAAAAGGAACATTAATAAGCCAAATTATACAATTATGGAAACATTGTTCTATAAATATATGTACGATAAATGTTTGGAAATAGACAGAAGTAACAACACAACTGATTTTTCCATGAGTTAAAAGATCAATATTGCTCTAACTACTAGCTATGTTGAATCTTATAACTGCTTCCGGAATTGGGATAACACTAACTGATTTTGCAGGTTTTACAATAGAAGCAAGAGGAACAACAATATAAAGGAAGAATTAGAATAAAAAGGGTAGAAGTATCTCTCCAGTGGGCAACATGACATGATATTACTTCCCAAAGTGATTCGGAACCTAATTTGGCGCTGCTCTAAGGAATATATGTTAAAGATACGTCATCTAGATATATTATTGAGAACAACAACCATAATGTTATTAACATTAAGTTTTCAACTCTTATGTTAAATAGTAAATGTGATAATTTTGGTAACAAATACGATAGCTTTCTGTAATCTCTACACTATCCAAAACCATTGGAAAGCAAAAGACTTAAAAACCCATCCGAAGTTTTATAATTCGGTTTACTTTAATATAAAATGTATCTTTCTCGATACCACAGAATATTGTGGTATGAGCTATAACTATGTAATGTTTGAGAGCTTTTTGTCTCTCATGTTAACGGGAAAAAAACACTAAAACTCAAAAAAACTGGAAATTTAAGATTATTAATTTAAATTTGTAATTTTTTTTAAAAATATTAATATGTCAATTAAAATATTAAGAACCCACGACCAATCATATATAATTAAAAATGCACAACCAATTATATATGATATGGCTCATAAGATAAAACATTTGTAGTGCACAAATACACCGATAGGACGTGCATAAGTTTCAGTAGTAAATTAATTAATCAATCTGAGCCATAGGAGCGCCTAAGAAATCGGAATTACCAACACTTTTTAGGAAATGAAACATCCAATACCGTGAATTTCTTCAAATTCATTTGCTTGTCGTAATGAAAGTTTGGAAAAAATTTTCTAATAATTTTACCAAAATAGCACACACAAGAATGACTAGAAAAACCTGGCCAAATTGAGGCTTAGGAATATTATTTGGGGCCTATGACTACACGACAAAAAGGGACATTAAAAGGTAAAAAAGGTAACCCCTTATCCAATTATTTTACATGATGGCTAATTTACCCCTGATTAATTGGTGTTAACCGGGTGATTAATTGATGTTTAGTCAAATTAAATTAGAAATCAACTAATCTTGATTCATCATCAAAACATCAAAATTTTATTTTATTTTTTTTGAAAAAAATCAAACCAGAATCAGTTTATGTTTATGCCCTCTTAGACCGATTGTAAGAATCGGTTTATAAGGAACGCGCAATTGGGGGATACTTATATTAATTGGGGGATGTAGGTAAAAGACAAAAACGAGATTTAAATAGTAAATCAAGGTCACCCCGTATTTTCACTAATTCCTAATCCACCCCTCATTAATTAGGTTTAGTGGTTAATAATAATTAGTTATGTTAATTGATTAGTTTGAAAATGATTTACATAAATCTTTATCATTTTGGAGAGATTAGAAGTATGAATGTTTGGTTCAAAAGTTTTGGTTGAGATGAGTGACCATAGTGACCAAAGAGATGTCTCCGATTCTTCGCGTTAGCAACAAATATGTCTTTTATGTTGAATCTTCTCCGGATGTAACTTTGGATTCACCATGGTTGCACCTGCAAAACATCCTGTCGGCATTGATATAACTATGAATACCATGCCGGAACAACCTAAACCGGCATGGTATTCATAGTTATATCAATGCCGACTCACCATATTTTCACATTCCAGGGAATATTCAACCAACACAGTGTGCCGGCGTTGTTGTCGGTCGTCCATCCATGCCGGCATTTGTTGGAAATTTTCATAAATGTTTGCCGCTATTTGGGAGGTCCCGGGGGGCGTATCCCCTCCCGGCTGTGTTCGACCTATTCTGTTTTGATTTTTTTTCTGGTTTTAATCAGTCCACTGCCGGCACAGTCAGTTCATTCTCGAGCATGCCGGCACTGCTATCGGCATAGTATGTTGCTTAAATTTCTTTGCCGACACATGATGTAAAGTATCCAGAAAATTTACTTTTTTTTTCACTTGACTACCGGCATTGATAGATTTCTATCGAGCATGCCGGCATTACGTTACGATATTGAATGTTAGTTACCAAGCATGCCGACACCATTTTTCGGCATGGTCTTCATCAATTCCGGCATGGTCTTCATCACTTCCGGCGATACAAATAAATTTTATTTCCGACATGGTCTTCATCACTACCGGCATGGTCTTCATCACTTCCGGCATGGTCTTCATCACTTCCGAATGTAAAAAAAAAAGTCGTTTTCAAAGTGGAGAATATTTAAGTTTCAAATCCCTAACCATAAAGAGAATGCCGGCAGTGAAGGTGGAAATGGGGGGATATGATTTTGATTTTGATTTTGAGAGAAGGGTATTTTAGTATTTTTTTCCCCCCCAAAAAAAAACACCCCTTAACAAACACTATTGGTTGGGGAAAGTAATTTATATCCCCCAATTAATATAAGTATCCCTCAATCGCGCATTCTTTATAAGGCTTAGAACATAAATCGATTGTAAATTTTAAAAGTTTTTCTGCGATTTTTTTCCGCCAAAATCGGTTTATGTTTATGCCCGAATAAACCGATTGTAAATCTGGGCACCTCATGAAACTGTTTTGCTCATAACTTCTTCGTCCGATGTCGGAATGATCTCATTCTGTTTGCGTTCAATTCGTATTTTCATGCTCTATAATATAAAGATAAAAATTTCAATATTTGTGTAAAAATTCAAACATGGTTAATGAATCGGTTGATGTGCATTATCAAAAAACCGTTTGTGCTTGATGTTCATCACATCAACCCAAAATCGGTTTGTGCAGGTGTACCATATTTACCTATTTTAGGGAACATCAATAACAATAGGTTTATGTGGACCCTTAAATAATCCGATTATGGGCATAACGGTTAAGGAATCAAAAGTTGTACAATCGGGGTCATATGGACATACATGTAATCCGATTTTAACAAAAAAAACATACAGAGAAAATGGTTATCTCTTCCATACCAGAATCAGTCTTTGTGGGCATTAACGTAGGCCAATTCTAGTTCAATTTTCTCGAAACTGAAAACACATCCAAGACAATCGGTCTTTGTGGGGTTAGTTTCTTGTTATAGTAGTTTAAGTCTTGATCTGGCTACTCCCTTAAGCTTGTCCGGCTATGATGATGGAGTTTTCTCCTTTTCATATGGATTAGTTGGTGTTTGAAATGTTGAAATAAATGTGATTTGTAGCAACCAGTTTCTTCACGGCAACCTCCTCTGTTGAGTACAAGATTTGGGAGAGATTCAAGATCTTGTTGTTTCATATGGGGATGGATGTTTTGTAATCATGGAATGTTTTCTCCAACGGGTGCTTTGTTCCCCAATATGGAAAATGTTTTCTTGAATCTTGCGATTCTTCTGGTAACTTTGTTGGTCTGGTTTGTTGGTGATCTTTTTTTCTATGCTATGAGGATGGTGATGATCTACTCCAAAAGATGTATTACCCTAATTTTGATATGTATCTTTCCGGCCGGTGGAAGAGCTCAAAAGATTTTTCTGATGAGTTTATTGTAAGCACGTCATGGAAGATGCAACTTCGGTCTCACAACATCTCTCTTTTTAGAAGAGGTTTTCGTTAGATCGATTAAAAAAAAAATCTACCGAGTTGTGGATCATGTTTTAACAATTCAAGCTCACCCTTATGCACGAGGGATGTTATTGTTACTGATGTTTGATGGCCTGGTCATGGGTATTAGATTCTGGTTACGAGATTCCGGTTTTGTTTGAAAATTACATAGCGTCTGGTCCTATATGTTCTTGTTTTGGTGATCTCATGTAACATCGGGGTTAAACCCTGTTTTCTTATTTTATTTTTTTTAAAAAGACCAGTGTTTAAGATAACCCCCCTCCCAACTATTGCATCCCTAACCAAATACACTATTTTTTTTTAAATTATGATTTTTGTAAATGATATACCTCAAGTATAATAGCCATTAGGCATCCAAAATTTATTTATTTATTTTGAGTCGATAAAAAACTAATATACATGTCAAAATAAGAAATACAAGAGGCTTGATCCACTAGAAGAAAAAAAAAAGACAAGAAGGATACTAGTAATATCCTACGAGCAATTCTAAGATGGTCTATGTCTTTGCGCCAATTCCAAATCAACTGCATCATAAGTTACATTTTGCAACTATTTAAAATCTAAAACCCCAGACTTCTTGGTCTTTCAGTTTCTCTCTTTTTTAAATGTGCAATCCCCCGGTTCAAAAAACAAAACAAAAAAGAAGGTTGAAAGAATATTAAATTAGTTGATGTTGTTTATAAGATGAGCATGCTGATGATGTTTTTTTTGTCATTAAATCTTTAAGTCCAAGCACCATAGGAGGGGTTATCCCTTCCCTATCCCTATCCCTATCCCTTAATATAGGGAAGAGATATGGGTCACTAGGCAGCCTCACTATAGTCTATTTTTATCTCTTCCCTATATGAGTGTGAATAGTGCACAATCGAAGCCCATTTTTGCTTTGTCACACCCATAACAAGATTTTTGCTTCCCTTTGATCAAGTTTCTGGCTCCGCCCCCATCAGTGGTATATCCTCATCGCAACAACTACATCCTCATCGCAACAGCTTCCAGTATTGAGTTGACAAGACAGGTAGATTTTCTTTCTCCACATCAAACCTGTTTCTTGATACTCTGAGACTAATGTGCCCTTCAAGATTCCATTAAATCAACCTAGCTATCCAGAGAACCAATGAACCAAAAACACATATAACATGAATAGCTGATGGAGGGCGCACTACCCTAAGGAAAAACAAGAACGTTGGGACAGATCCTTAGTCCGTACAAATGTGTGCATTAGTTTTGGTTTAGTATGGCGAAATTACCCTTGGAGAATCTCCAGTTTAGAGTCTTAGACCAACACAGCGTCAATGAAACAAGTGCATGTGCCTTGTTGCCGCAATCTATTGATATTAAAATAAATTCCCTTTGGTAAGACCCTCTCTCTCTCTCAAAACCTCATTCTAACATACAGGGAAAGGGAGAGGGAGTGTGTGTTTCGTCTCTCTTTCTCTTGATTTCTGTGTTGAGTAAAAAGTTTGTGCAATGTCAGTACAGAAGAGATCACCTGAGAATATAATGGAAGATTCTTATCATCATCATCATCAACAACAGCAACAAGAACGTTATGACTGCTATAATAAACAACAGACGCTCCAACAAAATGAAGAACAAATACAAGATAGAGTGGGAGACGATGGTACGTAGCAGTAGTAACAGTTGTTTTTAGTGAGAAGAAGATACGATGTATATCCCAATCAGTATATGAAATCAATATCAATTTCAACCTCAATTTCAGTCTCAATCTTGAATCAAATCAAGATTCTTTACTTGTTTGGAAAGAACCTTATAATCTAATTTTACTTTTTCAATATTATTTCTCAGATTCTGATCCAACCCCTTCTTCTAGTAGCGGTGATGATAAAGATGAGTAAGTTATTATCTACGTTCTCCTTCTTCTTCCTCTAATTGTAATTTTCAGTTCGTCGCGTTTCATTTTCTTTTTTCTCTTCAGGTTCTCAATCGCTGATTCAATGTTTTCATTTTGATGGTTTTTATTTTCTGTATCGTTTATCGTTCCAGAAGCATTTGATTTCAGCTATGATATTAATTCTGTTTTGTTTTTCTTACCGTTTACGTGCAACCCAGATTTCTTCTCTTTCTTTTAGAAGAGATCACTAGCTAGGAGGATTGTGCATACAATCTGGTTTCCTGGTATTCATTTGGATAGATCTCGTTGATTTTAGCCATCCTTTTTCATGATTCGATTGTGTTTGGTGATTGATTTAAAAGTTGCATGTTCTTGATTACTCAGTCATTTGTTCCTGACTTGATTTGACCAAGTTCAGAGTTACAGGGTCATATGCATGTTAGGCAAATCGTTTAAACACTGTTTGATATTTTTCTTGTGAAAGTTGATTGTACTAATTCTCACAAAATTCCCCGTTTCAATCATGCTGGATCTTACATCTGGAAACTACGAATTTCGACTAGAATGTGATTGTTATAGCTTTTTAGAGTGACGGATTTCTGAGAGCAATAGGGAAATGACGGAGTAGTTGAAGATTGGCACTTATACATGGAAGACTTTTCTGGACTTAATGATATCTATTTCCAACAAACAATGGAAATGAGTAATGTTGTCCAAAATGGTCTTTCATGGAAAAACTCCTTTTGTTTGGACATCAGAGGAGTAGGTGATTAGGTGACATTAGCTTGAAACACCTATTTGCAACTTGGGACTGCTATCTCTCATAGAGATAATCCAAGGAGAAATTTTGAAATAAATTACAGTTTAATAATGAAATTGGTACTTTTTCATAGTAGAGCTTGTCTAGATTTTGTTCAACCGAACTTTTTTTCTTCCATCCATATATTTGTCAATGATTTTAACGTAATTAATGACCTTTGTTTGTCCCTTTCTTTGTTGCAGTTTCGTGTTAGTAAAATTATCAGAGATACGCAAAGAAGTGCAGTGTCCAATATGTCTAGGTATGGTCCATATCTTGTTCTGAATCTGTACATGGTCCTTGGATGCCTGGCAGTCTATGGAATTTGCTCTAGAGACATACCTCTATTTTCAGAGTATAGACTACTGTTACGTTGAGGCAGTGAGCTTGCAACCTGGTGCTTTTTAGGTACATTAACAATTGGGAATCTAGCATACATGGGAAAGTAATCTGATAAACCGAAGGTTGTGTTATGATTGCCGGCTATGAACACTTTCCGGAAGTTAAATAAAGGATACACATTTGTATTTTCTCTCCTCAACTATGTTATTGGCTATGAACACTTTCCGCAATTAGTATTTTAGGTGCACATGAACTTTACCATATCACCCTGTTCTATGGTCTACTGTGTAAAGGGTCACTCTCTACTCCAAATCATTCCTATTCTTCTGCATTTCATGTTTTATGCATCAAGCATGATCTACTTATAATTTAATTACTCTGTCACCGTTATCAGCGAGACGAGAAACATTGTATGACAGAGTACCTATATTATCTTGCCAGGTATTATCAGGAAAACGAAAACTGTAATGGAATGCCTGCATCGCTTTTGCAGGGAATGCATTGACAAATCAATACGTCTTGGGTAGGCTATGAAACCTTTTCAACTTCCTTTTTTCTTTATGATTTAGCTTAGGAGCAAGTTCCTGCTGGTAATGTGTTTGGGTATTTCATATTGTGGAACTCGGATCTATAAAAGTTGTAATATTACTGTAAATAAAAAATTGTTCAGGAACAATGAATGTCCTGCTTGTCGCACACATTGTGCAAGTCGTCGTTCTTTGAGAGATGATCCCAATTATGATATCCTTATTGCAACTCTATATCCAGACATTGACGAGTATGAGGAGAAGGTAAGTCATTTGAATAATCTTTTTTTCATTGTAGTTCTTACTCGAATTGCATTTTGAGCATTTTTTAAACTGATATCTGGTTGCAGGAACTGGCATTTGGCGATGAGGAAAAGATTCGCAATAAGCATGTAGGGGTATTTAAAGTATTTATGCTTATTTATTCATCATCATCACAATTATTCTAGTCACAAAACAGTCACTCAATTATGCTTTCACCAAACAGATCGCGTTCTTACATTTATTGGCTCCTACAGGCATTCTAAGTGTGCTTTTAACTGTAATCTGCAACTCTTTATCCATGATATGAATTAACCATATGTTTCAAAGCCTTAGAGTGGCATGATTAGTGGAGTCGATTAAAAGCACAACAAACACTCTTTTTCACTTTCATTTTAAAGTTGTAAGAGTTCACACCTAACGGTACCCTTAAGTGGAGTTACGACCCAAACTCCATCTCGACTGTGTTTTTCTTTGTATGCTTGCTTTTAAAGAAATAAAGAACTGTTTGGAGTTGGCATTACCTGGAGCATTCTTCACAACATCTCCTTGAGCTTTGGTACATGTAGTCTAAGGTTTTGTTCATGTTGTTTGTTGTCTATATTTGAGTAGACGAACACAAACTAATTCCAAATCACACAAAGAAAGCTACTTGTAATTCTGGCGACTTTGTTCATTCTTAACTGCAGGTCTTTTTTTTTTCTTTTCTCCTCGATAGATCCAAGACTATATCGCCCAGACTGTTCGACGACAATCATCAGCTCTTGGTAGTACTCATAGAAGCCGTGCAACAGCTAAATCTGTAACTTCATTTACAAAGAGAACTGATCAGCCAAATAAGCGAAGAGGAAGAAGAAGAAGAAACAATGAATCAACTCAAAGTTCTGAAGACGATGATCATGTAAACGGCACTGGTAGCGGCAGTGGTAACGGTTATGATAATTGTAACATGGTAGATGGAAGTTCATCTTCTAGTGATGATTCAAGTATGGATGTGAAGCCAAGAAAGCGCAGGAGATGGGTAAGACGCTGTTCGTCGCAGCCTTCTTCAGCATCTGCTGATGCAAATACTGAGTTTAATGAAAACAATGGTTCAGAAGATGTTACCAAAGAGAGTGCAGATCCATCTAAAACCCCTGGGTTCGCTAGGGTGCCTGAAGTGCTTGTTTGGGGTAAGGGTGGGACTCGGAGTCACAATCGACAAAGAAATCTAACCGCTGGACAGAGTATGAACAGTAGGATCCCTCGAAGCAACCCCATATTCAACTTGGTAGATAATATTGACAAGTTAGAGGAAGACAACTCCGAGGCATAAAATAAGGATGCTAATTGGCAAATTTGCTTCATAAGTTCTCTACTCTTGCTGGAGAGAACACATCTGGGGTTACTTTGTTTAGTTGGTTGTACATTACACAGGTTTGTTTGTTTATTTTTTCGATGAACAAAATATACACAGGTAGCAGTAGCAGTGATCGTATCTTGGCTGATAACCTACATTGTCTTCTAGACAATTGTGACAAGTGAGATTGCTCCTCTATATCTCTCAATTTTTTTATTTTTGCAAATTTTTGTTCTTTTCTTCAATTATAGATTTAGGAGTTTTCAGGTTTTAATGGTACTGTATTTCATACCCAGCGACAGACAAGTACAATGTTTTTTTTTTATTTATTATCACAATAAAATCTTAGCTTTCATTCTTTCAACATCAACTTGCATGCCTGGGCTGGATAATTCGACTCCAATTTTGATCACAGGTTCTAATGTTTATTTTATCTTTCCTGATCGATAAACATTTAGGAATTTGATTCAAAGCCATACATCTGGATCTGAACCCTGACACACATGGAATCATAAAAGTTGCATCTTTTCACATGTGTACGGCACTGGATTGACTAACGCCCTCAGGCACTGGGTGTGTCGCGTACGATGTCTTATGTCTCATAAAGAGTAGCCCCTGGAAGCTCATAGCAAATTTAATGGCGAACTTGCATCTCTTTCTGCCCACAGCATGGTTCAGGGCTCCAAATTAGAAAGGAAACGAGTCTAGGATCGCTCGCTCTTATGGGAACTAGTTTGCAATTTCTGCCACCTAGAACCTCTAAAATTTTAAAACCAGAGGGATAAGGTGTTCTCGCTGATCTGATCGAAGGCTGCAGTTTTTAGGTCAGCAAATGATTATAAATCTCTAAATTTTATATTAACAAATGGCAAACAATGCATCGTTGCAGAGACCCCTTCGGCCTGATTTAACCAAGCGGCAAGTTTAGCATCATGGAGGTTTACTTTAAGCTTTAAACAAGCTTTGGTCCAGGGACTGCATCTAAAGACATTTTAAAACATGCAGAGATTTTGGGTGAGACTCGTGAGAGTAATCATTTTGTACCATAATGAAAACTTCATTACCTGAGTCGGTCACCTCATAGCACCACCATGTGGATCCTATTGGAATTGGCCTTTGTATACGGAAGTAATCGTGTTAATAACCATGTCTACCACCTATTATTAACAGCAGGTAGAAATAAAGGACGCCATGGGGCCACACCAGCAAGAGGTGTATGAGGTTTCAGTCTCAGATTATGCAACATAGAACCAGATTTGCCTCTACTGTGAGCGAAATAGGTTGAAAATGATAGCTCTCGTCTTGTATGAACTGGTTTTATGCTTTATGCTTTATGCTTTATGTTTAATTTTTTTGTTTTTTTTTGATCAGAGCTTTATGTTTAATTGAAAATCCAATAAAAATGACAACCAGCTTTATGTTTCATTGATCAGAGCTTTATGTTTAATTGGAACTGGTTTCCTAACAGACCCACTTGAAGGGAGATCGACACTAACACCTGCCGATGTTCTTATTTTTGGATGGGCTAATGGGAAACATACATGTGTTGACCTCACTGGGGTATCTCCTTTGGTAGGCATTGAACATGGGACCTTTACAGTCGGGCAAGCAGCGCTAAAGGCTGCCTCAGGTAAGATATCGAAGCATGAGAAAGCATGTGTTGACAATGGGCATGCTTTCGTCCCCTTTGCTTTAGATACTTTTGGTTATTTGGCTCCAGAAGCAGTTGGACTACTCAAGAGGGCCCAGAAAGTCATCCACATCAATGTCATGACTCCTGGTTCACGAGATTTTATTTTTAATAGGATAGGTTTTGCTATTCAAAAAGGACTAGCGGCACAGCGTGTTGATCGCTTGCATACTATGTAACTTCTCTACTATGATTAACGTACAAATATTTTCTTTATTTTTTATTTATTTATCCACGAAATGACAAACGTTTGGAAGTTCATATTTACTCAAAAAATGTGAAATTGAAAATATGCATATATGTACCAAAAAAATTGTGCATGTTAACCTGGTTTTGCGATGAAAACTGGAAGTACATGAAGTTGGTGATTGTAACCATTTTACCTTACCATGCGCAGCTTGAAGCATAGAATTAACACGCATATATGTATTCTTAAACGTAAAAAGTCTTGTAAATAATACATTGTTGAGAACACTTAAACAGATTAACATACACACACTAGTACTGCATATAATACACGCCGTTTTAAAAACTAGAGTACCTTAGAGGATGCAAAACCACTGCAACTCACTAGTTAAAAACAGAAACGTGATCACCGTGAGATGAATATTATGCAGGTATTGATTTAGATACATGTTATTTAAATACTTAATATATATAAGTTGGCATATATGGAATGCTAGTACCTATAATGAAGCCACACAAGAGGATGACAGAAGAGAGAGAGCAGCGCACAGCTGACCTTTTACTACTTTACCGGATCTGAAAATGTTTGTAAGTGGAATTTTCAGGAAGGTTTGCTGGCAACCTCCCGTTTTGATCAGCTTGCCTACAATGGTTTTCCTTCAACTGAGTTCCTGTTGCTCCTTTACTGCTCGATCCTTCTCCATGTGACTCCGAAGAGGATTTCCTTCGCCGTTCATTATGCCCAGCCAAACGTCTACGACAACTCCTCTTAGTTTCATCAAACTCAGATAGTTCATGGAACCTACAATTAGGAGAAAAAAGAACTCATCCTCAGAAAAGCTCATAGACCAAAGCATCAAATGAGACAAATAATTTATCTACTAAAACTGTTCCGTGTAGTAAATGTTCAAAAATAAGAGACAAATCTCCCTTAATTACTGGTCAGCAATCAAGAAAGATAGACAACAGAGATGTTTCTCGAGTGCATACCAAGAAAATTTTGCCAAACAAAAACATGACAACAGAGATCATAACTATTATTAAAGTTAGCGACCTAATGTTTTAATTATTAGAGTCAGTGTTGAGCACACCTTAATTAAAATTATATAATACGTTAACATGTTAATGATCCAGTTCCCATGACACAAATCACAATAATTTTGCCCCAAAAATCTCGAAACATTCTAAGAAAACATGATCATGTTCTCGCACACACTAAACCCGGTACAAATTAAACTCCAGTCTAGTCAAATCTTGATCACAGTCGACTAGCCCTAAAAACATAAATAGAATAGAACAAATTCTACAAGAAAAAAGAAGAAGAAGATCATTTTTTTTTTTTGATCGGTCAAGAAGAAGAAGATCATTCTTAACCTGCTACATTGCTGACAGAATCTTTGTCGAAGACCGGCAACAATAACAACTGGAGCCTTAGAGTGATGTTCGCAAACCTTGTGACGTCTATGATACCTTTTAGCTTCACTTAGATCAACATTACAATTCTCAGCTTGGCAAGGCAAAGCAATTCCACCACTACCTCCACCACCACCAAGACTATTTGATCCCTTCTTTGAAGAAGTAAAATAAGAAGAAGCCTTTTTCCGCTTATCATCATCACAAGACCCAAATCCTTCTGCATCTACTACATCATCTTCTTTCTTTGATTTCTCCTTCAAACTTCTTTTTCCTCCGTCTACTCTACCACTCTTCATACCCTCCATTTTTTCTAGTGAGAGAGAAAGAGTGAATGAAGAAAAATAAAGACTTGGATTTTGAGCAGAGGAAACACAACAATGATAAGAAGTATGTATACCAGTGAAATGAATTTAAGTAAAGGTAAAAACAAAACAAAAAATGAAAAAGAAGAGGGGACTATTTAGGACCACAAACTCCGTTCTTTTCATCCTTTTCCTGTCAGTGAGTGATACAGTACTGTGTGAGAGAAAGAGAGATTGAATGATTCAGTTGATGGATGGGAATGTTAATTTCTGAAATGAAAAAGAAAGAGTGTTTGGAACCTCTTACTGAGGAGTGATGACTTGTCCACCAAGATTAATTTCCTTTTTGTTGGTCACGTCAATTTTCTAAGTTTGTAGTACGCTATGCTTTTTAAGTTTTAACTGACATCTATAGAACCAAGATCAAATAATACTGTGGTTCAGTTCTCATCTAGATCTAGAACCATAAACCCAACTACCTCAAAGAATAAGAATAGTGAAGAATCAGTTGACCCTTATTAAGGAGGTGGTGAATCAAACTTTTTATAAGCCTACTGAAATGTTTGCCCTCCTAATCTGAGATCGACTCTATGAGCTTAGTGGCTTAGTGCCTAGTGCGTCGGTAACAACTTTTCTTCCTTTTTCCTTATCTTGGACCCCTACCATGCACAAACTCAAGGCTCAAGCTGTTCACTGCCTCTCCCTCTCAATCTTAGTCATTATCTGCACGAACCGATTTGAGAGCGACAATTCGGCCTTTTTAAAGTGGATACTGTTCATCTTTCCATCCTTTTCTTTTCTTTCGGGGGCATCTAACTCAAAATCGATTAGCCACGTACAGTTAAGATCATCATATTCGAACTTCATTGGCAACTAGCTAGCCCTGGTCTGGAATTGTACCTTTTTGACGGAGAGAAGGATCAATCTATTCTAGTCTCTAGATGCCTCACCGCTGACTTGCCCCGACCAGATGCCAGGGAATGGAAATTATTATATTCTTGATATATGCCCACTTATATATGTGGAGATATTTTTCAAGCCCAACAATTAACTAGTAAAACACAGAGAGTCCAATTTTCTGCACACTCCTTTAAAGAGTGTGCACAAAACAACTTAATTTTATTGGTCATTCTAAAATAACCGTCAACTATTTATTCGTAACTTTTTTTTTTTTGTTTTATTTTATTTCAATTGAAATCTATAATCCGAAAATAGTATAAGATAGTATCTTACCCAAAATAAAAAGATTAGAATATTGAAAATACGCAAATACTGCAATTAGTTGCGATCCTGTTTAAATTTGCTATCACTGACCAAATACCTAAGACCGTTGGGGGTATGAAGTTGCATACGTTCATCGTCTTTTCATTGTCTTTTAATGTAAAATGATATGAATGATCAGTGTTAAGTTAAGTTAATTAATTATGCAAAGAAATAAAAACTTTTATATTAAGTTTCAACCCGTATGGAAAACTGGATGCTCCTTTAAGTGAATGTGATTCAAGTATGAATAACAAATTAATTGCCTTAATAATAATGTATGTTGTTGCAATTGATCACCATTACTAACAAAATCACTAGATTCAGCTTACTAAAGTTTGCAGTACTAACGAAATCGCCTGCTTCATTTTACAAGATCAAAGAGCATCATGTCAATCACAATTAAATCGACAACATCATGCCAATCACATTTAGCCAATAAAATAGGAAAGAAATCATCTATATCAAAGGAATATATTATGTTCTTATACTTACCTATCCTGTGTTGTAATCCCTATATTTTAGGATCGGGATATACTTATATTTTCCATTTTTAAGTTTTAACTGAATTAAAATTAAACAAAATAAGAGAATTTAATAAATAGTTAACGTTTGGTTTTGATCAACCAATAGGATTAATTTGTTTTGTGCACACACTTTAAAGGAGTGTGCACAAAATTGGACTCTTTACCAGAGAACGGATGGCCTTCAGGATATTACTTACGGTTGTGGACTTAAGTGTGTTAGAGGTGAAGACGTGTGCCGACCATGCATAGCCTGGCACGTGAAGCCACGTGTTGTGCATGTTGAGTTGTGCCGATGATTCAGACGTGTTGTGTTGTGTTGTGTTGTGTTGTGTTGTGTTCTGCTATTTTAATCAAAAGCTAAGACCAATATAATTTACAGGCACAAGACACGAATAAGTTAAGCGCAACACATTCATTTTATATTATATTCACGTCACAAAACACGAATAACCGAGCCATGTCGTGCCAACACATTCATTTTATATTTTTCAAATACATTATCATACAAATATTTGCATAAAGAGTAATTTAATACTTATTCAAGGAATATTATCTAAAATTTTGCCTATAACATTTTTTTTTTTTGTAAACAAATTATCATTGAGAAACTTAAAGGTTAATCCTCCCAGAGATTTGAATTACATTTTGAGTACTAACATGATAAAGGGAGTCAATACAAAGTAGATTGAACAACGTGTAGGTGATATTTTTTTTCTGTGTATGAGATTGTCTTGCATGTTCGTCCCTCCTTGGCCAAAGCGTCTGCAACTTCATTCCCTGTTCTTTTTGTATGGGAAACGTCAAAAGAAATGAAGTTCTTTGCTATTACCTTGAGCTCATCTAGTTGATTCCTGCACTGCCAATCTAGTTTCACATTTCCTCCTTCCATGTATTCCTTTATATCTTGGTTATCCCCTTCCAAAACTATCCTTGTCAAGCCTTTTTGTAATTCCCATCGTGTCGCCTCCTTTGCTTCCAAGCTTTCCGCCATGATTGCTGATGTATCCATTGTTAAGATTGTCTACGCCGTTCCGAAGACTCCATTATGATCTTTGTCTAAGAAACCCAGCCCTACTGCTAGTTCCCCTTATTTGTATGAAGCATCATAATTTATTTTTGTTGTCCCTTGCCGTGGTGGAATCCATGGTTGTTTTGCCTTATTTTTTGGTATTCCTCAGTTATTGTGACCCATCTTGTTGAATGCTTCATTGTGCACTGTTATCTCCTTCTCTATTTTCTTGATCAAATCTGGTACTGATAGTTTATGCTCCGAGAACACTGTGTCACACCTTGTTTTCCAAATGTTCCACGTAACAATGCCACACACCTTGCCTATAACATTATGTATTGCATAATATTATATTTTTGAAAATAGGTATGTGTCGATTTACGTAATGGCGATTGTTATAGTTTATTTTACTATCAAGTCAAGGAAAGATGGAAATGATAATTTCTACATCATTTTTTATTTTTATTTTTCATTAGTTACTTCATAAATTTTGAGATTCCTTCGATAGATTTACTTGATTATTTGAGGAAGGTTTAAATCCTTGGAAATTTTCTCTCATTGGTAGACTATATCTACAGAAAATTAATTTTTTGGATGCTGCTATTATTCTACGTCAACAATGGAAATTCTTAGGAGAATGTAAACTTATTCCTCTAAGAAGAGGTTTCTTTACAATTAAGCTTGATAATGAAGTAAATCGAATGACTATCAAAGATGGCTTGTGGGAAGTTAATGATCAAGTGTTACAGGTGAGAAATTGGGTTTCAAATATTAGACCATCATCACAGCGTAAATCTAAAGCTCAAGTTTGGGTTAGATTACCTGGTTTAGGATTGGAATTCTGGAAAGAGGAGATACTGTTCAAAATCTGTAAGGAAATTGGTACACCTATTAAAGTTGATACCGCAACATCTAAATGTGAGATTGGCTATTATGCAAATGGTTTAGTTGAGATTGATTTTTCTCAATTTATTCCTAACAAAATATGGATAGGTACAAAGTTTGGTGGCTTCTTTCGGGATATTTCAATTCCTGATTATCCAAAATTTTGTCAAACTTGCAATATTATTGGTCATTTAATTACAGAATGTAGAGTTGAGCAGAATAAAACTAAAGAATCTAACATATGGGAAGGTAAAAGTCCGAAGCAATTTACCACACCAACAAAGCAACAACAACTTCCAATTGATATATGTGATAGATCAGAATGTGTTGGTGAAGATTCTATAGTTAATTCTATTCATGAAACACCAGTTATCAAATTAGCTACAACAGATAATGTACCCTACACCAAGTAAAATTCATTTCTCTTGTATGTGAAGAAGGTGAAATAGAAGAAGAAGCGGTCATTAAAGAAGTTCTAAAAAATTCAACACCAAAGGAAGTTGAAAAATTACAGAACACTAATATCAAGTATGTAGATGGAAAAACTGGTCAAGTATCCAATGAAGTTGTTAAAATTATCACTTGGTCCAAAATAATAGAGAAGGAAATGGTCTCCAATATTGCTTCCTCTTCAACTATAGTTCCAATTCCATCTGATCCAACAAAGGTAACTAAACAAGGTCCTACTAATAACAAGTATAATTTCAGGAATAACCAAGGAAAAGGGGGTACCAAAAACCATCCTCCTGTTAAATGAAGATAATGTATTGGAACATCAGGGGCCTGAAAAGACCTAGGGCTTAGGATAAATTACGTTCTTTAGTTAACCAGTTTAGTCCTTCATTAGTTTGGATTGCAGAACCAAAAATAAAATGCAGTGCTTCTTTTTGTGAGAAATTAAATTTAGCTGGAATGCATAGTATGGTGATTTACAATTCTACATCAAATAATAAAGGTAACATATGGTTGTTTTGGAATAGAAATATTTCACCTCCTCAAGTAATTTCTGTTTCAAGTCAAATGATTACAGTAAGTGTTGGAGATGTTCTTATATCTGGAGTCCATGCTCATGTCAAGAAAGTTCAAAGAAGGTTTTTATGGTCAGAAATGGAAATCATCAGTGAGTTAAAGAAACCTTGGATAGCTTTGGGTGATTTTAATGCAGTTATTTCACAAGATGAAAAAATAGGTGGTAAATTTCCTAACAGGGCTTCAATGCTAGAATTTTCAACTTGTTTAGACAATTGTGAGCTTATTCAAGCACCTAAAACAGGGTTACAATTCTCATGGTCAAATTGTCAGCAAGAAAAGAACAAAATATTGTGCACTCAAGATAGAGCAGTCTTTAATCAGCAATGGCTACACAAATATGGAGATTAGGGCTATAAAGTTGGTTTAAGAATAGTTTTAGATCATGCACCTTTATTGGGGGTTGTTCTTATATTCCTAAACCACATAATTGTCCAAGGAAATTTAAAAAAATGTGGATCTATCATCCAGAATTCTTATCAGTTGTCAATGAATGTTGGTCTAAATATTTCTGGTGACCCTGCATATATCTTTATGCAGAAGTTAAAAGCATTAAAAAAGGAGTTAAATGATTGGAACTGGAATGTATTTGGAAATTTTCAAGTTAAGATTAAAGAAGCATAAGAGAAAGTTAATGTTGCAATGCAATACTCAGATGACCATCCTTTTGATGAAGATGCTTTGAATAGTTTAGTGACAGATCAGGATGATCATGTCAGTAGAGAAGTGCAAGCTAATGTAATGCTAAGGCAAAAATGAAGAGAAAAATGGATTCAAGAAGGAGCAGCAAACACTCATTTATTTCATACCAAGATAAAGATAAGGAAAGCAACAAACTTAATTAGTGAACTTGAAGATAATGATGGTAATATCATCTCTGATCCATGTCTTATTGCTGATTCACTATTTCATCATTTCCAACAAAAATTTGAGTTTCAAGAAGTTAATATTTCAGAAAAGTTATTGGATGTTATTCCTTCATCAGTAAGTAATTCAGATCAAGAAATGTTGGATGCATTACCAAGCCATGGAGTAATAAAAAATATCATTTTTCAAATGGATCCAGAAAGCTCTCTAGGTCCTGATAGTTTTTCTGGTATTTTCTATAGAACCTGTTGGGAAATTATTTGTTCTGATTAGTGGCAGCTATTCAATTTTGTTGGAAAAGAAGATTCATACCAAGAGGACTGAATTCTAATTTCCTTGTTCTTCTTCCAAAATGTCTAGGATCAAAAAAAGGCAAACCAGTTTAGACCAATTGGTTTAGGCAATGTGCTATTTAAAATCTTCACTAAAATCATCACTGTAAGGATGAATAGTCTCATGGTGAAATTGATATCTCCTCAACAAGCAGCTTACATTAAAGGTAGAAGTATTCATGATAAAATCTTGATTGCCTCTGAGATGGTGAATGAAATGAAAAGAAAAAGAAAAGGAGGTAATGTAGCTTTCAAACTTGATATCTCTCAAGTCTATGATTCTGTAAGTTGGAAGTTTCTTTTTCAAGTCATGCAAAAATATGGTTTTTGTTCTTCATGGTGTGATTGGTTACTTACATAATTTGAAACAGCAAAAATGTCAGTTATAGTCAATGGTGGACCTTATGGTTTCTTTTCAATGGGCAGAGGTTTAAAGCAGGGTGACCCACTATCACCACTTCTTTTTGTGTTGATGGAAGATGTTCTTAGCAGAAACATTTCTCATTTAGTGAATCAAGGTAAAATACTGCCAATGGTGATTAAGAATGGTATTCACCCAACTCACCTCTTCTTTGCAGATGATGTTTTTATCTTTTGCAATGGTGCTAAGAAATCTTTAAACAGTTTATTCACATTACTTGATGAATACCAAGACAGCTCTTGTCAGTTAATCAACAAGGATAAAAGTAAGTGTTTCATAGATGGTGTTACTTCAGCTAGAAAACAACAAATATGTGAGATGGTCAATATGGAATTATCTAAATTCCCTGATAAATACTTAGGAGTAATTTTAGCTCCTGGAAGAGTTACTTCAACAATGGGCTGACCTGTGGTAGAGATGATTCAACATAGATTAGCTAAATGGAAAGGTAGATTGTTATCCTTTGCTGAAAGATTGGTTCTTATCAAATCAGTGTTATGCAGTATTCCACTATACAATATGACTGTTTATAAATGGCCTGCTTCAGTCATTAAAATTTGTGAAAAACTTATCAGGAATTTCTTATGGTCTGGCAACAGTGAAGTTAGAAAATTCAAAACATTATCATGGAAGAAGGTCTGCACACCATACAATGAAGGTGGTCTTGGTATCAGAAGATTAAAAATCATTAACAGGTATTTTCTTATGAAAATAATGTGGAAAATGGTAAATTCTCAAGATGAATGGGCTCTCTTCTTTGCTGCTAAGTTTAAAAATAAACATGGTCCGTGGTTTGAAAACTGGAAACAATCATCTGTTTATTCAGGACTGAAATGGGCTTAGTCTACTATAAAAGATGACATTAAGTGGAGTGTTAGTGATGGTGCTGAGATTTCAGTTTGGTTTGACACATGGTATGAAACATTTCCCATGATAAATGAAATTGGATACTCTAACTTTGTCAAAAATAATCTGTAGATGAAAGTAAAAGAAATGATAAATGGCAATCAATGGGAAATTCCCATTGAGCTGCAATCTATTTTTATCATTAGCAACATGCCTGCAATTGGCGGTGAAGCTGACAATATGATATGGAATGGAAATACAAATGGTGTATTCACTACAACAATGGCAGTGGAAAAACTGAGATTTAAGCAGCAGAAACTGGTGTGGCCTTCTTTCATATGGCAATCTTTTTTACATCATTCTATTGCTTGTAATATCTGGATGCTTCTACAAGGAATATATGTAGATGATGAAACAATGAGAAATGAAGGTTATGAAATGCCTTCTAGATGTTGTGTGTGTGTGTGTGTGTATCAGAACAAGACAACATGGAGCATACCTTGTGGAGATGTGATTTTAGTATTCAAATTTAGAATTGGCTATGTTCAGTCTTTGTATTTCATATGCCATCATCCTTTACAGATATATGTCAAGCTGCAAATCATCAAAGTCCACTGATAAAAGAAGTTTGGTTCACAGAAGCTAGTGCAAAAATGAAGGAATTATGGTTCCTAAAGAATTCAATTCTATTTGATAATGGAAAGGTCAATATTCATAGCTTCAAAAGCAGAATTCTTAAAGTGGTTCATGAAGTAGGCACTAGAATGCAAGGTAAAAGATGGGCTCATACCTATGATTCCCAAATAATAAAGTTTTTCAATTTAAAGTCCAGACTAGTTAAATCATAAATCCATAGTTGTCTTGGCTCCTTAGTTTTAGTACTGAGAGTTATAGTTTTGTTGTTTCTTTTTTTGTTTTCTTGTTGTATAACTTTTGCTATTCAATTGAATAAGAAAATGTGATTGAGCAAAAAAAAAAAAAAAAAAAAATTGAGATTAAATATATTGTAATATAAATCATTCAATATTACAAAAATAAAAAGGCACAAATTGACTAGAATGATTTTTATTTATGAAATATGGTGTATTTTTTCGTGTTTTAGGCGTTATGTATGTGTACCATATTTTTCCGTGTCATGTGTTGTATTGTGCCACGTGATGCGATGTGTCAAGTGCTTATCTGTGTCGCCTGCTATGTTATGCCAATGTGTCGATTAGTCCGGCACCAAACAACATACCAACCTAACATATGATGTGTTGTTGTGTCCTCAAATTTTAAAGTGTTGTGTTGTACCATAAACGTTCTAGCATGACATATTTGCGGCCAACTTATCACCATAAGAGGGGACTATCATAAATTGTATGCTATGGTTATGTTCTTATAAAGAAATAACTCCATTTTGATGAAAGAGATGGACAACTTATAGAAAAACTTATCCTGTTTATAGGAAAAAAAATTCCCAAAAAAAACATTATGTTCAAGTATAATGCACGTATCGTTTCAAATATATTGCACACATTGTTTATGATAGATTTACTATCAATAATTATATTATACAGAGTGTCTACTTCCTAACCATATATTAAAATATCAATCTTATAACTAAGAGAAGGATGCCTTCACACTTTTATTATCACTTTATCTCATACGTTGGACGTCATTTTTTTGAATAAAAATAAAACTGTAATGGATCTGAAGCTAATACTTTTATGATATGCTCCTCTTACCAAGTTCTACATGCCTACCAAAAATGAGCGCATTCCGAAATATAAAACCTCACAATCTACCGGTCTTAATTCGACGGCCAGAATTCCGTTGATTTTCAACGGCTCATTTTCAAAGTAGCAGATGGTGGTGTTACCTCTCGGAATATGCACATTTTCAATAGGAACGTAGAGCAATGTAAGAGGAACATATCCTAAAAGTATTAGCTTCAAATCTATTACGGTTTGATTTTTATTTGCAAAAATGACGTCCAATGTGTGAGATAGTGTGATAATAAAAGTGTGAGGAGATCCTTCCTCAATAACTAATATGTAAAATTCTAATTATTTACATATTAATTACTAAACAATAATAATTACTATTACAAATAAGAGGTCAATAATAAGTCAATCACGTAATATTCCCCCACTTAAATTAGGATTGTCCTCACTTTTTTAGACCTTGATTGCACAATGCACATCTTATAGAAAATAGGTTTTTCCCATGTTGCACTAGAGTGTGTAAAAACGTTTTTGAATAATTTTTCCTATCTTAGTTTGGTCTGGATATATCCATGTACATCCTAGTAATATTTTTTCTTACCTTAGTTTAACTTGAGATATATTCGAGTACATCTTATCTATTTTCAAATAAATTTTCAACCTTTAGTTTAAGTCATGATGTATCCAGGCACATCCAAGCTATTTTTGAAATAATTTTTCTACCTTTGATGTATGTGGGTACGTATTACGTATTTTTAAATAATTTTTTCCCACCTTAGTTTAAAATCAAGATGTATCCGGGTATATCTTACCTATTTGTCAAGTAATTTTCCTACCTTATCGTAACCCCGGGTACATCCTACCTATTTTCAAATAAATTTTCATATCTTATTTTAAGTCATGGTATATCCTAGCTAGTTTTCAACCAAAAAAAAAGAAAAAAAAGTCAAATTTGATATCAACAATATGTCTTATTTTGAAATTATCTCAAACCCGTTTTAAATAGTGGAAATTTCTGAGAAACCCAAGTTTAAATTCTATTTCTTCTATAAACCCATCAATAAGATGGTATATATCTCTAGCCCAAAATCTAAGATGTACGGTGATGATTAGTAGTTTTAGATTAAATATATATTTTCAAACTTTCAGCATGACCAAATTAACCTTTATCCATTACGTTCCATTAATAAAAGGAAAATTAATAGAAAAAAGTCAGTAATTTGTAGTCAAATAATTATGGGCATATTAGTGGGCGTTATAGATGGCCGTTAGTTGTATTTTCCTTTATTAACCGTGTCATCGGCATTTTATAGCCATTATTTATGGTCAAACATATTCACCACATAATTCCGGCAGCTATGGGTATCATCTTCATTATATTCTTTGCATTTAAGACTGTAACAGTAAAACCACACCATCGCTAATCATTCTTATTTTTTATCAAAATAATTTGGGATTTCATCGTTTCTTACGCTTCTTACTTACAAATATTTTCCTATCTTTAATATTTAAACTCCAAATGTTTAATACGTGAAAACCTTCATCATGATCAGTAAAAGAAAAATGAATGTAGCCATGAGAAATCATAAATGAAACCTGATTTATTTTTATTTTTTTCTTCCTCTAGGGTTTATGGGGTTAGCATATGGGTGATAATTGTAGTTATCCCGGCTATAGATAATTGTGATTTTTACACTTGTAAACTTGTAAAAGTCTGAAAGCCAAACTTTTCACGTATTCCTATGATCGTGAAATTGCGATTATCACCGTAAACTTTGTGAATATTAGAAGTTTCACTTTTATTTTTGATGCTTAATTTTTCAAGAGAAAATTAAAATTTTCCATGTTATTGTTCCAATTTGAGGATGTGAATTTTGCGATTATCACACAACAACAAGTGATATTTGCTGTTTTCACTAATTGTGGAAGTTGCAATTCACAATTATCACGAATGGTGGTCGGTTGGCGATAAAAATTTCAAAGCAAATTTCGAAGTTTATTTTTGAGAGAATTTAGGGAGATTTTATTGGTTTTATCACTCATAATTGCGAAGAAGATATTTAGGCTTATTTTTAGGGAGAAAATATGGGATATTTTATTGTTCATCTTATCGTTTTTTTGTTTTGTTTTGATTTTTTTTTCTATTTTAGTTATGATTTGAATTTATTTTGTTATTTTAGTTACGAGGAAGGATCCCTTGATAGGCTCTAATTTGACAAGATCTAACAATCTCTCATTACAGTTGGATCTTTCAAAATTGATGGTTATGATTTAATCAACATCACCAAAAATTTACGCTCTTAACCCGTTTAGTGTTTTTACTTATTTCTCTGATCAATCCTCTCTCCTCTCCTGAGTTTCTTCTTACTTTCCAATTTTTGTTTGATCGAACAACTTGAAAAGAGTTAATAGTTACATGAAAGAGGAAAAGTTAAAAGTTCCAACTGATTAAGAAGAATCCATATATAAATTTGGATTTAGGGGAAGTCTTAAATAGGAAAAAACCAACACAAATATTTAGGGTTCAAAAAGTTTAGTACAATTTTCTTCAGCCAATTTTTTGTATAGCACTATGATGATCGAAATATTCACCGTATATAGGTGAAGATCTCACGGAAACAACCAAAACTAAATCCCGTCAAATTCATACGCATTCTCTCAATACCCATGTAAATCAAGTTAATCACATTTTCATGAAATTCCCTCATTCTTAAATCCCATTTTCTTTCTTAAAGTTAAATCATCATATCTTTATGATTTATGTTATATGGACTATGGCCCATGGATGTGCGGTCCATTAGTATATTAGGGTTTTACCTTTACTCTTGTATAAATATAATACTTACCTATGTAATGGGGTTCCTTCCCTTCTCTGGTTAATGAAAAGTTCTTCTTTCGTTTTCCTTTCTTTCTTATTCTTACTCCAATACGCGGCTGTGCGAGTGACAGCAGGACTCTTTTAATTAATAACAAATCAATCTACAAGCAATAATGAAAATACATGCAAAAGAGTTATTAACAAAATAAATAAAAAATATTAAGGAGTTATTGAGAACCACTCCCAACACTACTCCATAATTCACGTTACCACTATCAATGTCAATTTTGTCTAATTAAATATGAATGAGTATAAAAAATAATAAAAATAAAAATTACCAAAATAATAAACTCCTAATTATGTAATTAATAAAAAGAAAATGACACCCAATAATAGTTATGAGGCTTAACCTCTCTAGTCGTATGCCTTTGTTAATTCCTTAACTAATGCTAAGCATGCCTAATTAAGCCAAGTATCCACCTTAATTAATGTCTAATTAATATTTATTTTATGAAGACAAACCAATAACAATTGTCACATTTTTTTTCATAAATACATAATCAAGTTCGCAAAGAGAAAATCTAAATCGAAATAGTGAATTACTTAAAAATACTCATTTATGTCAAATTACAAAATTACCCTAGCTGTTAAAAGATAAAAATATCCTTAAGAATTGGACTGGATATTACAACCTCACACACGTCAATAAATTTAGTCCCTACATTTTAGGTAAAAAAAAAAAAAAATCAAACCAAAAAGGAAAACACACAATTTTTTTTTAATCGAAACACAATTAACATTTATTATTGTTTGCGCAACAACTAGCTCCGAAAGGATCTAATTGCTGCTCTAATACCAAACTGATAGAGATATAATTCAAAAGACATTGTCTACTTTCCCTTTGTCATATGTTATTCTAGCCAACCAATACCGCATAGAGGTTGATAACAAGAGAATAACAACTTTTAGCAAGTTGATCAACTTATTGCGGGTGGCCGAAAGGCACAATGAAGTTATAGGAAACAACAATGCTAGATCCCCCAGGAAGAAGAAAATTCTTGAGGCTAATTATGGCAAGGATAACAAAGGAAAACACCCCAAAGAAAAGTGGGTTAATTTTATTTTTTTGATTCATATTCTCATGCTACATACTCACGTGGGGATAACAACCCATGTGGAAGAGGAAAAAAGGGGCCATTGGCGTGGAGGCCATTCAAATACCTGGTCTAGAGATGTTACTTTTGGACCTAGTGGTAGGGGCAACACTGTTGAAAAAACACATAAGAACCCCACTCCTAAGAAGGTCGATAATGGCAATTCACCTTTTTAGATGTATGGAATCTCCGAAAATTGGTACCAGCAATGCAAGGCTAGTGCCAAGGTAGCAGCCAACTATAAAAAAAGTATCGGGAATCTATAGATTAAGAAGCTCACTGTGTGGAAGAACATGATCATGCCCCAGATGTCAACTTCACCATTTCAGACTTCCAGGGCAAAAAGAACCATGCCCTCATGGAAACACCTGACTTTGATTGATTGTTATTTTATATATTTTTTAGTTAACCTTTGATCCTAAAAACTTGTTTATTTTCTTGCTTTATGGTTTAGAAGACTTTGGTTTAAATGTTTCTTTTGATGACTTAAACTATGTTAGGTAGTCTCAAAGTATTTTATTTTTTTGTTGATGGATCAATGATTTTTAATTTTTATGGGTACTTATTATGCTTTGGATTTAACTTTTACTGCGATAATTTATTGCATGATTGAATTATGTGACCGAATTCTCTGAAGTACCATTTATTTGTAGGAATGTCATCCTCAGAAGAGATTGAGTGCCTAGCTGATAGTGGCACCACACACACTATTTTAAGAAATAGGCAATTATTTGTTGACTTAATTCCTTATAAATCCTTTGTGACTACGGTGATTGGATCATCACAAGTGATCATTGGGCGAGGTAATGCTCAATTTTTGTTTTCAAATGACACAATGATTAAAGTTACAGAAGCTCTATATGCACCTAGAGCTAACCGTACCTTGTTGAGTTTCAAAGATATCCGTGCAAATGGTTATCACTTGGAAACTCACTGTGAAAATGGAATTGAATATATAAATATTATCTCTAATACATATGGAAGAAAACGCATTTTAGATAAATTAATGAGTCACTCTAGTGGTCTGTACACTAATACTATTCATATTATCGAATCACATGTTGTTACCAACGATGAACTGTTGAACAGTGACTTATACAATCTTTGGCACGACCCCTTGGGGCACCCAGGTCGTGATATGATGATCCGTGTTTTAAAGAACTCACACGGACATCCTTTCTTTCGAGTGAAAAGTAAAATGAGACAAAAGACAGTTACAATGCAAAGTAACAACGTCTGCAGCCACTGCCATCTAAAGCAACTGATGTGCAACCTCTTTCTCATTCTACTTCGTGGACTTTGTCAAAATCACACCGCTCATTTTGCAAAGCTTGTTATTTAGCAAAGACACGAGCGAGACCATCATATGCTAAGGATACAAAACAAAACATTCCATTTGTACAAAGGATACAAGGTGATATTTGTGGACCTATACATCCATAGTGCGGACCATTCAGGTATTTGATGGTTCTGGTAGATGCTTCGATCCGTTGGTCACCCGTTGCATTACTGTCCACAAGAAATGCTGCCTTTGCAAAGCTCCTAGCACAAATTATACGTTTGAGGGCTCACCACCCCGATTATCCAATCAAGTCTATCAGACTTGATAATGCTGGAGAATTTACATGTAAAGGATTTGATGATTTTTGTATGTCTATCAGAATTGATGTAAAGCACCCTGTACCCCACGTACACACTCAAAATGGTCTTGCAGAAGCTACCATCAAAAGGTTACAGATGATAGATACGTCATTGGTTATGCGTTCCAACCTGCCTATTACTGCCTGGGGGTACGCCATATTGCATGCAGCATTATTTATTCTCTTTAGACCCACTATTAGACAACCATTTTCTGCGTATTAGTTGGTAACTGGATATGAGCCTGATATTTCACATTTATGCATTTTTGGTTATGCTGTATACGTGCCTATTACGCCCCCACAGAGTACTAAGATGGGTCCCCAAAGACGATTAAGTATTTATGTTGGATATGAATCCCCAACAATTATCCGCTATTTGAAACCTATGACAGGCGATCTCTTTACCGCTAGATTTTCGGACTGTCACTTTGATAAGACAACCTTCCCGTCGTTAGGGGAAGGTATGAAAAAGGATTTCCGAAGGGAACGACAAGAGTTGTCGTGGTGTATCCCCACTTTGTCTCATCTTGATCCTCGCACCTCACAATGTGAAAGTGAAGTGCAAATAATTATTGATCTTCAGAATGTGACAAACTCAATGCCTGATGCATTCACTGATATTGCTAAAGTGACAAGATCACACATACCAGCTGTAAACGTGCCTGCAAGGTTAGAAATCCCTAATACAAGAAAAGGCACCTTATATAAAGGTGTCAAACCTACACTTGGTGGAAGTGTAACTGAGGCCGTGGCCCCCCAAAGGAAGAGGGTAAGACCACCTGGTTCGATAGATACTCACCCAAGGAAGAAAAGAGTGAGTAAGGCACAACCCGATCCATTTATCATTAATACAGATAATACCTCTCATGAAATTGTATCTGACTACAGTTATGTCCATGAATCAATACTGGAGGACGCTCCTATATTTGAAATGATTCCAAAGAACAAATAAATCTCTATGGATTATGAGAGTGCATACGTTTTGATGGATAGATCCTAAACGCAGATTGATGATGTATTTGCATACACTGTTGCTTAAGATATCATTGATCACGATGACATCGAACCACGCTCTATTGCAGAATGTCAAAAAAGAGCAGACTGGCCTAAATGGGAAGTTGCAATCCAGGAAGAATTAAATGCACTGGAAAAGAGACGGATATTTGGTGCGGTAGTGCTAACCCCACTAGGTGTAAAGCCCATATGACATAAATGGGTATTTTTCAGAAAGCGTAATGAGAATAATGAAGTCTTGAGGTATAAGGCTCGCCTTGTAGCGCAAGGTCTCTCACAACGCCCTGGAATTGATTATAAGGAAACATACTCTCCCGTAATGGACGTCATAACGTTCCGCTACTTAGTTAGCTTGGTAGTTTCAGAAGTACTTGAAATGCATCTTATGGATGTGGTTATAGCATATCTCTATGGGAATATAGATTTAGAGATATACATGAAAGTGCCTGACGGCCTTCCATTTCCCGAATCGAGTAACTCTAAACCATGGAGTGAGTTTTGGATTAAGTTGAAATGATCACTTTACGGATTAAAGCAATCCGGGCGGATGTGGTATACCCGTCTAAGTGATTATTTGATTGGGAAGGGATATACAAATAATGAGTTATGCCCCTGCGTATTTATAAAGAAAACGAGTTACGGATTTGCAATTATAGATTTTTATGTTGATGATATGAATATAATAGGTACTCTTGATGAAATAAGAGAAACCGAAAGCTACTTGAAATCTGAATTTGAGATGAAAGATCTTGGGAAAACTCGGTTTTGTCTAGGACTTGAGCTAGAACACCAAGCCTATGGAATACTAATCCACCAGTCTGCAGATGTCTATAATATACTCAGGAAATTTAATATGGACAAGGTGCATCCTGCTAGCACTCCCATGATTGGTCGAAGTTTAGATGTACAAAAGGATCCATTTCTTCCAAAGGAAGATGACGAAGAGGTATTGGGAGATGAAATTCCCTACCTAAGTGCAATATGCGCATTATTTTACTTAGCACAATGTACTCGACCAGATATATCATTCTCAGTGAACTTGTTAGCTAGATATAGCTCAACGCCAACGCCGCGTCATTGGAATGGTATAAAGAATGTATTTAGATACCTTAAAGGAACCATTGTCATGGGTCTATTTTATTCCTATGAGGACAAAAGGAGGGTTTCTAAAGCAACCCCATACATTGAAACCCTAAATAATGTTTTGGTTGGTTTTTTTGATGTTGGGTACCTCTCTGACCCACATAAAGCTCGATCCCAAACTAGCTATGTATTCACCATAGGGAACACAACGATATCCTGAAGATCGACCAAGCAAACTCTTGTACCTACCTCCACGAACCACCCAGAGATCATTTCCCTACATGAAGCAGTTCATGAGTGTATATGGTTAAGGTCTATCATTACACATATTCGAGGGACTAGTGGTTTGAATTCCACCACTGAAGAGCCAACATGAATTTATGAAGATAATGCAGCTTGTATCGAACAGATGAAGCAAGGATATATCAAGGGTGATAATACGAAATATATTTCACCGAAGTTCTTTTATAATCAGCAATAACAGTGCCTCTTAAACATTCAAGTCAACAAAGTACCGTCCGATGAGAATGTGGCAGACTTATTTACTAAGTCACTTCCTAAGTCCTTATTGTAAAAACACGTAAAGAGTATTGGACTAAGGAAATTTTTCGAACTCCTTTGATTACAATCAGGGGGAGATGCCGACATCAGGGGGAGTATCTAATAATATGATGTCGACATCAGGGGGAGTGTTTGTTGAACTTTTTTTCCCTTTACCGAGTTTATTTTGTCCCAATGGGTTTTGTTACTCGGTAAGGTTTTTAATGAGACAACAACAACACCAGGATTATGACTCCCCAGTTGAGATTATATTTTTCCCACAGGGTTTTTATATTTTAGGATTTTCTAAAGAGAAATGGCGAGCGTTATGAAGCAACTTTACTATGACTCAACACGTTGTACTCTTTTCTCTTCGTCAAGGTTTTGTCCCACTGGGTTTTTCCTTGTCAAGGTTTTAATGAGGCAACACATTTGAAGTTCCTTTTTTGAACCGCACAAGGGGGGGTGTTATAGGGCCTATGGCCCATGGATGTGCGGTCCATTAGTATACTAGGGTTTTACCTTTACTCTTGTATAAATATAATACTTACCTATGTAATGGGGTTCCTTCCCTTCTCTGGTTAATGAAAAGTTCTTCTTTCGATTTCCTTTCTTTCTTATTCTTACTCCAATAATTTAATTATTGTTTAATAACTAAAATAGGTTGGACATAAAGAAAGAAGATGTACAGACATGGAATGAAACAAAGAAGGAAGAAACCAAAAACAATGAGAAAAAGTTTAGTGGATTATTGTCAACCCGAAAGTTTTAATTACATTGATTTAATCACGACCATCAATTTAGATAGATCCAACGATTACGGGGGATTGTTAGATCTTGTAAAATATGAGCCTGTCAATGGATCCTTCCACGTTAGGTAATTAGTTTCTTATTTAGGTATAAGGATATTTGTGTAATCTTTTTCCTATTATAAATAATTATGGGTCTATCATATTAATAACTTTAATGATGGGTTTCTAATAAACAATTTTAACAAATTGGGCTGAAAATATTTTCCTCCATTCTAAATATAAAAATTTCACTAAATTGATATAAAATCGGGGATAGAAAAGGATAAAATAAATAAAATTGATAAGAATTGAGGGGGATAAATGCATGTGATTTTTGACGTACATTCCACCTAACCCTCTATAATTTACTCATCCTCTACAATCAAATTAGATACTCATTCGAGCATATAGTCCTATAATTTTCTGAAAAAAAAGAAGGTTAAAGTGGAAAGTGAAACTATTGCGTTTGACAATTACGAACTGGCACACCGTTTTTCCAAAAAATCTAAGGATGGACCAACATTGATCGACCAATTTTGGACCACCATAGATCGACCAACTTTGGACCATCAAAATCTAACCATTGATTATTATTGGTCGATCAATGTTGGTCCACCCAACTGGTCTACCCCTAGCACCGATGTTTATGCCTTATGTTTTACCTGGTTTGTGCCATTTGGGGTTTCCACTAACTTCTTTAAATATTTGTCCCGAGAATGTTGGATATGGAGGAGGCTATAACTCTACGTAACCAGACTTGCCAAATTGACACCTGTTGGAAATATATGTTTTAAAACAAAAATTTATTTCCATTTATTGTTTTTCTTAAATCTGTTTTTAATAGTCTTAATTATCTTCATTAAGGAAAATTTATTTTGATATTAATCTCTTGACCGTTTTATTTAGGGAAGTTAATGGTGTTAGTTTTGTGATAATTAAGAGTCATTAATTATTGAAATTCTTGAGTAACAAAAATAAGATTTTGGTAAGAAAACAGAGAGAGTTTTTTCTTCAATGTTTTTGGAGTTTTAAAGAAAAACAAGAATTTTTTGAGAGAAAGAAAACTAGTGTGTGATCATCACTTGTTTTCTACAAGTTTGATTTTTGAGGAAGAATAGAAGTGTACAAGTATCACATACTCTCAAAGTGCAAGAGTAATTGTGAAATATATTTACTCGGCTGTTTTATCCTGGGGACGACGCGACATGGAAGAACTGCTTACACAATCTTGGGTAGAGCCGCGAAACGTCTTAAAGAGAGCGACATGGTCGTGACTCAGCCATATCATTATTTGTTTGGTTTTTCTTTGTGATTGTTTTGCAGGCGAATTTCGGCAATTGTTCCAACAATTTTAAGACGATTTCTTCTGCCATAGAGATCAAACGAGAAATTATTGCTGAAACGCGATAAGTATCATTGTTTATTTTTTTTATCGAATCATTACGATATAATTATTCGTTAACATTTTATCTTGATGATTGGATTTTAGGTTCTTTCATAACCAAAATTGTTTTTTGATGTCTAATCTTAATAGACCGTAATTGTAGCATGTTATAGAGTTTTATGTGGATCTCTGAAAAGATAATTAATTGGCTCTAGAAATTTTTACTAAATATACTATACATAATGATTATCATCCACATTAAATTTAATAATTTTTGGATATAAAAAAATATTGTTAAGGTATTTTACAAAACTGCACAACGTTGCTGAAAATTTCTGACGAGTAGAAATTTAGTTCTCATTATTTTCGGTTTTCTGATCTTTGTGTTGTTATTTTGGATTCTTGTATAAAATGAATCTTGTAGATCATGAACTTATATTCAAAACACATTTTGAAATTCTTAGTTTGGATTTTTGGTTTGAGAGATGCTGCGATTTTAAAATCGTTGTGTATGTATGTCCAAAATATTATTCGTGATACTTGAGTTTAGAGCTTAGAGATGTAAGAACTTACAATAAAAATCATGTTTTGATTTTAGTACTTTACCCTTGTTTTGGTAATGATAAGATAAGATCATTATTATAAATCAAACTAGTGCACGCCAAATGTTTGATAATATGCTTAGTAGAAAGTTATAATGTATGACGTTATAACTATAAAACTTTACTTTGTTTTATACTTGGAGTTCTAATTTTTATTTGATTTTTAAGTACTTACATAAGTGCATACCTTACTTATTCTAGGTTACAAATGCTCACATTTAAATGATTGTGACAGGTGATAATTTCACTTACTTGAGCAAGTTTTTGTTTCCCAATGAAAACAAAAATTGCTAGTAAATACTAGAGATTAATCGACGTATGGAGCAATGGTTTGCTGATTTCTTTGTTGGTGTGGGAAGAGTGGACGTTGGTTTATGACCAATTGAGATTTCAAAGCAAATGAGGTATGTTTGATGAACAATTTGTAGCTATTGTAGTGATCAAATAGTTGCATTCTACATTGAAAATGAATTGATTCTTCAATATTCTTAGAATGAGTTGTACGGAAACTAGATATTGAGAATTACTATTTATGACAATAAATGAGTGACTCATACAAATTTGGAATTTATGAGATAAAACTTGATACCAAACCAAAACTGAAAGAATAAGAAACCTAGTCAAAACAAATATGAATACCAAATCTCACCAAGAAATGAACATAATTTTAATTATGAAGTTATTTTCTATGCTTGCATTAAACCAAGTCTTACGACACGGCATTGCAAGAATATCAAATATTATTAACAATGCTTTTCAAGCTAAGTTAATGTGAATTGTGGATACGGTGAGAGGTTGGTATATATTGGTGTTTTGCACCGTGTTTGTTTTGATAGGTTATAATTCAAAAGTTGAACGGAATCGTTTGAAAGAAAGTGGTGTTGAGTTATACTCACATCTCTAGGATTCTTGGTATTGGTATGGTCTGAAAAGTTTGCTTCCGGTAGAACTATCTTGTTAAAGATGTTCATACCATCAAAATGAGAAAGAATCTAGTTTCCGCCTATCTTGTTTTTAACAAGATTGAGATTAAAAAAAAATAAAAAATTGTTGAACTTGATCATTGCGCTACTACAATAAATTTGTTATCAATGGAATGTTTGAACCAAATATTGTATTATTTATCTGATATGATTGAAGCTTTGGAGTATTTGAAATATGTGATTTTATCTTGCTTCTATGAAATTTTTTGAGTTAGTAAGCATGCTGTGTTTTCCTCTAAAATTTCTAAGAATTTTTTAAGTGACATGTATCAAATTTTACCCAAGTCTTCAAAGCATGTAAAACTCTCAATCTTACTAGTTTACAAAAGCATCGGATGCAATAAAATGTTTGAGAATTTTGTAAGATATTTTTGGTTTTTCACGAAGTCTAACTTGGTGACTAAAATTGATCTTTTGAGTAGTGAATAATGAAATGATGTCTTCATGAAAAATGTTTGTTTGGTCGTCCACTATATTGTGCCAAAAGGATTTTGAAATTGGATAATTACTTTATTAGTAATGAGCAAGAACACATAACACGTCAAATATGAATTTAGAGAAATTATTTGCGCTTAAAAAAAATTATTTTAAATTTTTGTATGAATGAGGAAACTTTATAGTTTTTTGAATTGGTATTAAGCACCGAAATATGACGTCTAACGAAGTCTATAGAAATTTTTGAATGAACATGGCTAGAAATGCAATTTGCATAAGTAACTTCTCAATTTTATATCTTGGTGTTGATTTGAAGTTTCCTTTGGTCAAGAAATAGTGGGGGTTCTCTACCCTATGTATGTTTGAATGCTAAACTGAGATTAAAGAGCTAGCTAAAAAATGGAGATCACAAGATCATTAAGAATTAATGTGTAAGTAGTAAGACTAAAACAAACTTTAGTCATAATTATTATCTTGTTTGAGATACTTAGCTACTCATAATTTTAATCTTTGGAAAAAGGTTTTAAGAACCAAATATTTTAGTTTGAAAAATAAAGAAAGGGTAATTAATTTCAATACTTGCCTTCATGTCGCTTGATTTACATTCTTGATTGGTGATGTTGTTTCTACGATGCGTAATTTGTTGTGTATCATATGTAGAAAAATATATGGAATGTATAAAAGATGAGAATCTATGTAGACCAAGCATGAAAAATTGTGTAGTTTCTACAAGAACAAAATGGATATAAGTTAGATAAGTCATCATCATATATATTCTGAAATAAACTTTGAAACAATTGAATGAGACAAAATTATTTTTTTGATTAGTTTGAATAATTTCAGAATTTTTGAAAATGAAATGCATAATGCTCGTTGTTGTATATGCATAAGTAATTTGTGGAATTTAAATTCTAACTTATATGATGTTAATGAAAATGAGAACATGCTTAGTTTACTATTTGACATAAAAGACTTGAGGGAAGATAGTGTATATGCTTGAATTGAATTTGTTCTTCTCTTGAATATATTTAATACAATGGAAAGAAATAGAAATATATATAGTCTAACTGTAAACTAGTTTTCACTCATTTGATTTAGTGCCAATTTTTTTGAGATTGTGTGTGATTGCACTAGAAATGAGTATGGTAGCATGGCATTGCTTCTTGCTACGTGATATACTATATGTATATTAATTTGTAGTGGGGGTTACATATATGCACATTTACTAATAATCCATGTATGGATAATTAGTAAAACATTGAGAAGGTTATGAGGTGTCCGAAAAGAACCTTAAACCTAGAAATACACTATTTAAAATGTTTACCACAATCCTTTAAGGATATTATTGCGATGATGATTGAGATATCCTCTCAAATGAATCCTCTAAGGGATGGAGTGATTCAGTCCTATACTAGATAGAGGAAGAAAAAAACATATTAATCCAATGCGATAGTACCGCGGCTATTGCAAGAGTTGAGAACCGTTAATTACAACGGTAGAGTCGACATATATGGTGATAGAAAGGCATTTTTGATGCTATGAGAATGGATTATATATGGTCTGAAAAGAGTTATCGTTGATCCTTTAATGAAAGGATTAATAAGAAGTTGTGAATACATCTTATGGGATGATGTTGATGCCCATTGAGTCATTTGTGATGGATACCCACCTAGAAATAGGTTCAAAGGGATTAACGATTCACAAATGATATGGACATAGTTGTTTGTGATTGAAACCCAACCTATAACTCAAGATTCCAGAAGTAGGTTCAAAAGGTAATCCCTACCTATGAATGGAAATCCCAAAATGTAGGTTCAAATGGGTCTAAGTCACGGATAATATGTAGACACTGAATCATGATTTTGAGAATTCATCCCACGCATGATATCCTGAAGCGAGTTGAGGTTGAATTTTTATTTTTAAAAATCTTAATGACGTCTATATCTCTATTTAGAGTGGAGTACTTAGCTACAGGAGTACTCTTGATAGACTCAACTATATGGATGTGAAAGTGTGGCCGCTTTCTATGAGAATATGGGCAGTTCTCTAGATCATTCATTAAACCGGGATTCAAGCACAGGGCCATAATGTGCTGGCTTTAGACTTTACACTAGTATAGTTTTGTGTGTGTTAGACAAACTTCTTATCTCCTAGAGTTCAAAGACTTACGTTCACTCTATGGTCAGATTTTTAGAGAGTCTAGCACTATGTAAAGGTTCAAAATCGAAAGATACCTTTACTTATGCACATCACTATATAGATCTTGCTCAATGTTTTAAAAATATAAGTGGGGGATTGTTGGAAATATATGTTTTAAAACAAAAGTTTATTTCCATTTATTGTTTTTCTTAAATCTGTTTTTAATAGTCTTAATTATCTTCATTAAGGAAAATTTATTTTGATATTAATCCCTTGACCGTTTTATTTAGGGAAGTTAATGGTGTTAATTTTGTGATAATTAAGAGTCATTAATTATTGAAATTCTTGAGTAATAAAAATAAGATTTTGGTAAGAAAACAGAGAGAGTTTTTTCTTCAATGTTTTTGGAGTTTTAAAGAAAAACAAGAATTTTTGAGAGAAAGAAAACTAGTGTGTGATCATCACTTGTTTTCTACAAGTTTGATTTTTGAGCAAGAATAGAAGTGTACAAGTGTCACATACTCTCAAAGTGCAAGAGTAATTGTGAAAGATATTTACTCGGCTGTTTTATCCTGGGGGCGACGCGACATGGAAGAACTGCTTACACAATCTTGGGAAGAGCCGCGAAACGTCTTAAAGAGAGCCACCTGGTCGTGACTCAGCCATAACATATTTTTTTGACTGAAAAGGGAAAAATTTATAAAAAAGAACTCTGCACCACTGAAAAAGTGACACAGAGAAGAGTTACATCGATGCTTGAGTGACTGCATCCCAATTACAAATCAAAGTTGATAAACTAAAATCCTTAAAAATGTCTGAGTTAGCTGTCTAATTGAACAACAAACATTTGACTTCAATGATCGCTTTGAATTCCTTGCAACATTCTTGAAAAGCCTTTTGTTTCTTTCAATCCAAACATACCACCAAATAGCAAATGGCAGATAACTCCACAAAATTTTCACCAATTTGCTACTCTTACTTCTACCCCATTCCCAAATGGTTCTTCTTACATCACCTGAATGCACCCAGCTTAGACCAAAGCTTTTTAAGAAGTAATCCCAGACCAAGGCAGTAGTTTTACAATGCAGGAAAAGATGGGAGTTAGTTTCAACTTTAAGGTTACATAGAAGACAAGAAGAGTCTTGAACCAATCATGCACTGAAAAGTTTATCTAGAGTTGCAGCTCCATTGTAGCATAAAGTCCATACTAAGAAAGCCACCTTCAAAGGAATTTTAGGGTTCCAAATTTTTTTGTTAGGGAATGAAAGAAAACCATCTAATTCCAAAGCTGTGTAAGCATTTGCCACTGTAAAGACGTCACCTTTGCCAAAAGTCAAGTGCATACTGTCTTCATGCTCATTTAACAGTGTATAAGGCTCCCCAATTATCTGAAGTAAGTTAATGATCTCCAACATCTCCTGTTGTTTTAAACTTCTAAAAAAATTGAAGTTCCAAGCTCTTTCATGAGAAATCATGTCCTTCAAAGCAGTATCCTTCTTTTTGGACAACTTAAACAAATTAGGAAATAAGGAGTTTAGAGATTGCTCACCTACCCAAACATCCTTCCAGAAATAGATGTTGACTCAATTATTCACCACCAACTTTGTTCCTGACATGACAAAGTTTTTAGCTTTGAGAATCCCAGCCCATAAGCTATAGCAAACAGAGCTCTTTGAATGATTTGGAGAAAAAGCTTCATTGAGACCCCCAAATTTCTGATATATTATTCTCCTCCATAAAGCAAACTTTTCACTTCCATACCTCCAGATCCACTTAGCATGAAGGGACTTGTTTACTAATTTTAACTTCTTGATACCAATACCTCCTCTGCATTTAGGGATAGAAGCAATAAACCAACCCACCCATCTCCTCTTCCTAGAATTAATGCTTGACCCCCATAAGAAGTTTATCATAATTATTTCCATCTGATTTCCTATAGTTGCAGGTAACTGAAATAGGGATAGATAGTATATAGGCAAGCTTGCCAACACACTTTGAATCATGATTAGTCTCTGCCCTTTTGAAAGATAAGTTTTCTTCCATATTGCCAGATTCTTTTGAAAATTATGTAAAATTTCCATCCAAACATCTTTGCACTTTGACTTACTTCCAATAGGGATACCTAAATACTTCATAGGCAATTGAGTTAGAGAACAACCAAAAATTTCAGCACAAACCTCAGCATTATGTAATTGTCCCAGTCCCACAATTGTGCTCTTCCTGAAATTGACCTTTAAACCAGAAACTGATTCAAAAGCTAAAAGAATACTTTTTAGGTTATTAACTTGGTCTTCTTA